>JARHVA010004235.1:447500-1047500 GCA_037957365.1 Torreya grandis | reverse complement strand
TCTTACTTTGTATTTCCAAATTTGAGTAGTGGGAGGTTACCCTATTTTTTGTTAGATTTATTGGTGGAGATGCTACTAGGTCATATAGTGTTTGGGTGGGAACCTATGCTATTGGTTTAGATATACAAAGAACTATGGGGGTTTAGTGCTCATCATAGGTATGACATTAGTGTGGGGTTTGTGTTACACTATTAGGCCTATGATTATATTTATGTTTTGAAAATGATGGGGTTGCCATGGGAGGGATAAGCCCAAATGGACTTTAGAGTGTGTTTTATGTGGTGGAGGAGTGATTACACACTCATAAGAGTTAGAGGAGGTGTAAGAGACATTAATTGGTTTAGAGGGGCATTAGAGGCCTTGGTGGTTGGAGATGTGGTTTGGAGGTTGTATGTTGGCTTTTTGTGGTGGGCTTACTATACTCAACACATTTTATCATTATGAAGCTACACATGGATTTTTGGGAGGAGAGAGGGTGAGATTGAGCTCATCACTTTTAAAAAGGTTCAAAGGTAGTTTAATTTGATACATGGGATTATAGTTCTATTATTGAGATAAGGTGGGAGGATGTCGAGCTTTTGCTTTTAGAGCCATAGCTAGTGGAGATGGTTCTTGTTTATGAGGAATTGCCTGCTAGAGTAGAGATTAATGATGTAGGTTTGTTTGATGGATACATGGTATGGTATTAATCCCTTTATGAAGTGTCATATTTTGGATGGTATTATGGGGGTAGACAACCCATGGATGTAGACCCAACTAGTGGGGTTTCACATGTATAAGTATAGGGAGGTGGCCCTAATGGATAGGTAGGAGTAGTGTTAGCCACTACACAGGCACATGTCATAACTTTATAAGGGTAGGTGGCTACATTATAGGGATAGGTTTCTATATTATAGGGTTATATAGCCATTTTGATAGGTGAGAAGGGCTAGGTGAAAGATAAACTAGTTCAAGTCACCTAGGAGTGAGATGCTCTGAGATAGACCAAATGAGCAGCATCAACACCAATAGGTCTAATGAGGACCATTTATATGTAGAGGTATATAGCCAATATATAGGAGTTGTAGTATTATGAGGTAATAGTATTCACTCACTACCCAGTGGAGCCCTAATGGAGTGAGTATAGAGCTAGCTTAGAAGGTGGTGCTAGTGTGGTGACATCAAGTTAGTGAGCCAGATCTACACCTAGATAGACATGCACCTTAGGATGGTAGGCACCAAATGGAAATGGTGCCCCAATAGCATAGATTATGATACAATATATATAGGTGTATATGATTTTGTTACCAGAGTATGAGCTGATGTAGTGAGATGTATATGTTTTGAGAGAGAGACAGAGAGATGTACATTATTACATGTATAAATTTATTTTGATGAGACATGATGTATATGATGTGATAATGATGTGTGTGTGTGTGTGTGTGTGTGTGTGTGTGTGTGTGTGTGTGTGTGTGTGTGTGTGTGTGTGTGTGTGTGTGTGTGTGTGTGTGTGTGTGTGTGTGATTTTATGGTTCATGATTCAAGGTTTTTGTTATGCTTATGAGATATAGACTCACTAATTTAGGCATGTGATGATTATGGATGATGTTTATGATGAATGATTATACAAGATTATGATGATGTGATTCTTTATTTTATGCATGGTTATGATGTTTTGATTATAGTTATAATGATTTTGTGATTTATAGTTTTTTTTATAGGACATAAATTAAGTTATATATCCCAACTAGATATGGGAAAGAGATGAAAAACATGAGACATACATCTAAGTGAATACATGAACCAATTATGAGAGGCTACGTAAAAGGCATGATGCTTATTCATTTGTAAGGACTAAAAAAACCAAAGATAGATTGGCTTAAAGAACATAATCCCTTCCAACTCTTCACATTAGCATGCATTGGTTGGTAAAAGTGTGTCTTGATCACATCGTGTCAAGTAAGGTCATAAATCCCTTGATTTGTAGATGGTACAAAGGGGGAATAGGTGATAGGTGGTGTGAATGGTAGTGTAACCTTCATAAGGGTTGGTTTGCCCCTTATATAGGTGACTTAAGAACCATAATAGATAGTCCATGTCTTAATACAAGGTGTAGATTGATCAATGTGGGAAGTCTACTAATGTTATATATGAAAGTTGATTGTAGTTTTTTTGGGATAGCTTGTTCTGATTTTGATATAGGGTCTATTTGTGGGTTGGTTTTGATATTTTTATGAAGTTTATTGATGAAAAAAGCCTCAAATGATTTATTTTGACAAAATTGACTTAACCATCCTTCTAGGGAGTGGTCTAAGTTTGGGTTTGTTCATTTTGATAGCTATCCTTCAAGGGAGTAGTCTATCTTCTTAAGAAATTTAGATTTTGGATAGTTGTCCTTTAAGGGAGTAGTTTTCATGCTATAAGTATTTAACCCAAGTGATATTTTGACATCCAAAATGGTTTTGATGATAGGTTAGAAATGGAAAATTCTATATAGCTTGGAGATTCACCTTTATGATGGAAAAACCTAGAGCATAAAAAGGTTAATGATAGGTGAAAGGGGTGGTTTTGAGAGATAATGACCATGGGATTCCATCTAATTAGGGACAAAAAGTTTCTATGAGAACCATGCCATGGGTAGAGCCGTGGTACCCATATTTAGGATTAGGCTATGATTATGATGGTTAATCACATGGTTCTATGTTGTAATTGGTTATCCTCAAAGGGATGGGATGAAGGTGTGAGGAAGATGAAAATCTCATAAATTAAGGGATGAGCTTACATTAGACAAAATGTGAGTTTGATCCATTTCTAACAAAAGAAAGGATATAGGTGTAAAGCATTAAGAGTCTAATGTTTTAGTTTGCCTTCAAGAGAGGACAAATAGTAAGCTTATGATCCATACTTGTGGGTTATGATATAGGTTCTAAGCTAATTTAAATCAAACTTACCTCACTTGATTTTTTCCATATTGGTCACGTGTTGATTTTCCTTCATGATAAGTTCTATGATGTTGAGTTCTCATTCTTTTAGTTGCTTGTTATAGGCATGATTGAATCACCTTTGATATACACAAAGATGGTTAAGTGTAGCTTGGTGGAATTCATCAAGTAGCTCAGGTCATGCTAGACATTTTTGATGATATTTACTCTTATAAATAATGTCTTGTAGGGATATGTGAAGAGAGGTAATCTAGACTTTGAGAGGCAAGACTACCTCTACTCCAAAGACTAGGGAAAAAGTAGTAGCACCTATAGAGGTTCAAATACTAGTGTGATAGGCCCATAAAGTGAAGGGGATGTGCAAGTGCTAATCTTGACTAAAAGAATTGACCATTTTAGTTAACATCTTATTGATGGTTTTGTTAGAAGCCTCAACCTATCCATTTAATTGTGGATGATAAGGTGAGGAAAAGATTAACTTGATTCCAAATGCATCATAAAGAACTTGGACTTGTCTTTTCTTGAAATATTTGCCATTATCGATGATGATCTTATAAGGAACATTATAATGACAAATGATATGATGATTGATGAAGTTGACTATCTTCTCCACTTTGGTCGAGATGAGAGGAATAGCCTCCACCCACTTGGTGAAATATTCAATGGAGGTGATGATGGAGTGGTGTTGTTGTAAAGAATGGGGATTGATTTCCCCAGTGCGATCTAGTCCCCATTGTGAGAAGGGCCAAAAGACTTTGGATAATTGAAGTACATGGGTTGGTGCATGATGTAAATTGGCATGTTGTTGACATTTAACACACTTATTTACATAATCACAATAGTTTTGGTTGAGGGTGGGCCAATAGTAGCCAAGGAAAAGGATACATTTAGTGATATCTAGACCACTAAAGTATCCCCCACATATCCCATCATGCATTTCCTTGATATCATGGGAAGCTTCATGACTACGTAGGAAATAGAGAAGGAGGCTATCAAAACCATATTTGTAAAGGATTCCCTTTAGTAAGGTATTATGAGAGGTACTATGAATAAAGGATCTTTAGGCATTCCTAGAGAGTTTGGGAGGAATGATGTCAAGATTGAGGTAATTAAAGGTTTGCACATACCAAATGTTTGATGGAGATTCCTCCACACTATAAATGGTAAGGAGGTTATATTGGATATAAGAGGGTGTGATAAAATGATTAATGGTGATAAATATCTTATAATTTTAATGTGTAGATAGGATATGAGAAGTAAGGGAAGCCATTGTATCCATGAATTTGTTGGTAGATCATGGAATAGATTTTATAAGGTAATGATTAAAAGATGTTAAGAGTACATCTACTAGCTATTTTTACTATTATAAGACATCATTTTTACATTGGTAGGATCCATTTATCTAGTTAACCACAAGTTAGGAATCTCCAAAGATACTAATCATCTTAACTCCCAAGGCTCGAGTGGTCTAGAGACCTATTACTAGGGCTTCATCCTCAACCATATTTTTGGTACACTCAAAATCAAGTTTGAAAGAAAGATGAAGAGGCTTTCCATTAAGGGGAATGAAAATAATAATGGAACCCCCACTATGTTAGCATTTTAAGCCATTGAATACATGGTTATTTGGCAGGTGATGTCTTCTTGAGAAAGAGCTGTGATGGACTCATACAAAAATGCAAGAGGAAGAGGTTAATTGTCTTATTGAGGAACCCAAGGTTAAACTCATCTAGGAGCATGAGCCATTTAGCCATACGTTAGTTTTGGTATGGTTTAGAGTGAATGTAATTGAGTGGGTTGGTATTGGTGATGACAAAGGTTTTGTGATTGAGGAGGTAATTATGAAATTTGGAAGCCACAAATACTAAGGCAAGGCAAAACTTCTCAGTATGTGTATACTAAGTTTCAAACTCTGTAATTGTTTAACTTATATAGTATACAACTTGTTCTTTATTTTTTTCATCATGGTGAGCAAGCATTGCCTCTAAGGAATGGTCAATGGTGGAGATATAATGATAGAAGTGTTGATCCTCTTTAGGAGGGATAATAATGGGTGGAGAAATAAGATACTCTTTGAGTGAATCAAATGTTTTTTGATAGTCCTTAGTCCACTTAAAATATGTATCTTTCTTGAGAAGATGGTAAAAGGGTTGACATCTATCTGATAATTGAGAGATGAAGTGACAGATGGATTGGAGCTTATCCTATAGGCTGAATTGCTTAAGGTGGGTTGGATGTGGCATGTCAAGGATCCCTCTAACTTTGGTAGGGTATTATTTGATTCCTTGAAGAGAGACAATAAATCCAAGAAGTTTTCTAGATAAGTTGCCAAAACTCCATTTCTTAGGGTTGAGTCAGACATGGAAATGGATTAGGTGCTCAAACATAATTTTGAGAACTTCTAAATGATACTTGTGATATTTGTATTTCCAAAGGAGATCGACTACATAGTCCCCTATGATTTTTTGGATGAGATCATGGAAGATGTAGGTCATTACATGTCGGTAGGTCACTCTAGCATTATTCAAACCAAATGTCATAACCCTAGAGTAGAAGGTTCTCCATGGGGTGATGAAATAAGTCTTATGCTAATCCTCAAGGGAAATCAAGATCTAATTATATCCCAATAAATTTTCCATGAGAGATAACATCTCGTGGCTAGCTATAAGATCAACAAGTTGGTCGATGTTAGGCAAAGGGAAGTCATCCTTTGGATAAGAAAGGTTGAGGTCATGATAGTCAACATAGAGGCAAGGTACCCCTATGGGTTTGGTGATGGGAATGATATTAGAGACCCATTGGGGATAGTCAATAGGTTGATTGAAATTAATAAATAAGAGATGTTGCAGCTCTTCTTTGACTAGAAGGGAGACATGAGGGTGCATCCTATAAAGCTTTTTCCTAACAAGCTTAACATCAAGATGGATGATGATGTTATGAAGAGCTATGGAAGGATCAATTTTGGGCATATCATGATAGGAACAACCAAATACTATGTTTTGGTCATGAAGGAAGGAAGGGCAATCTTGTTATTCTAAAGAATCTAAGGATTGACTAATCTTTATAATGTGATGGTTATCCTAAGTACCTAAGTTGACATAGATAATGGATTTATTCAACATGGTTTGGATTTTAGGAGGAAGGGATTTGTGGATAGAAGAATACCCTACACTAAGATTGGTGAGAATAGAATCATCATCTTGATTTTGGATGCTGTGGATGGTAGCAGAATCATTTTCTACCATTTTAACGTGAATCAAAGGAAAGGTTTTAGTTTGGCCACCCTTGTTAGAGGTTAGGGGACCCAAACTAATGATATTGACTAAAACAAAATTAGAAGGGATGGTTTTAAATCCTTAGAATTTGAAAGATATGGGGTTGGTGAGGATGGAATGTCTTCCTCAATTATGGTGATGGGTTTGGGTGAATTAGTGGGTTCTTCTGGTGGGATGAACCCAAGGCCAATAGTTCATGAGGTTTCTAGGTTTTGATTAAAGGTAACTAATGGGGTCCATTCTCATAATGGCCAAGGTTTAATCCCTTCTAGGCAAACCTATGAAGGTATAATTTAGCAAATTCTAGTTTGTCCAAATAGTAAAAATTAGAGGTAAATGGTCAAGTCAAACAGGTGGTAGAGGAAGTGAGAATTGAATGATCAAGTCCCCCATAGATGAAATTGGTATGGTGGTTGAGAAGCCTAAAAGGAATGATGGTTCTGATATTGGGATCGTAAGTAGGATTATGGTCAATATTTCCATAATCTTGAGGGGTAGTGAAGGCATCCAATGCCAAAAGATGATACTCTCCCAGTGAGAGACATTGAAACATAGGTTACAAGGGGTCCTCTACATGGATCTAAGAAGAAGGGATAGATAAACTAGTTGAATATTTTTCGATGCTAGGGATGAAGTTATTGTTGGTTGGTGGTGAGGTGGATGGGCAAGTAAGAATAACACCATTGGGTTGATATGTCATGTTGCAAGATGTGAAAGGACTAGGGTCAGCTTGAATAGTGAAGACCTGACCCTCGTGTTTAAACTTAACACATCGATGTAAGGTGGATGGGACATAAGAGTGGATATAAGGGCATCCAAGTAAGAGGTTATATTAAAACTCACCTTATATGATGTAAAAGATATCTAGAAGTGTGTGAGGTCCCAAATGGATATGGAGGATGACTGTTCCCAAGGTTGTATCCATAATATCATTAAAGGAATGGAGGACCACTATGGTTTCTAACATGATATTCTTTGGCAGCTGGAGTTGGTCATAAGCATGAAAAGAGATAATATTAATACTATCTCCCCAATCAATCATCACCCTTTTAATCTAGGTTTGATTGATGTATGTATTGATGAAGAGAGATGGATCAGGATATTCAAGATGAATAGAAGGTATTTTTGAATCCTTGAATGTGACAAAGGTAGAAAGTCAAAGAGTTCTAACAAAGGTTGCAAGAGGGTGAGGATCTTTGGATTGGACCTCTATAGATTGTAGGGCCTATATCAATACTTAGTAGTGATGGGGTGAGGTATTAATCAATTCATAAAGGATCATCTTCATCGATGTTTGGTGAATCTCTTTTAGAACTATATACTAGATAGATTTCAAAGGGTTGGAGGGAAAAACACCTAAAATGGATATTTTGGGTTTTGTTGAAGGTGAAGGTGAAGGTACTTGAGTTTAGTTAGAATATTGAGGGGTGGAAGGATATGTCCATGAAATATACTCTTTGTAATTTCCCTTATCATTTTATTAGGCCCAATATTGGGTGACCATATGGATAGTGTGGATGAGGGGAAGCATTGGGCTAGAAGGTTATTTTAGTTCCTCCTCACTTTTGGATGAGAGTGAGAGAGTGGGTAAGTGTTGGATAGGTTAATTTTTTGGTTGGGTTGATAATGGAATTGAGAGAGGTTCATTTTATAATAGATCATTCTCATCCCATAAGTTATGGATAAGTTTTTAGAGAGCTGTGTAATTCTCTATGTCATGTCCAGGTGTCAGCAGATTAAACTATCTTTGATCCAAGATAATTTAGTAATTAAAAGGCCAAATGGTTTGACATGTGGTATGTTTAAAGAATAAGTATATAACAACCTTTATAAAATTATCAAATAATATTTGAGCAAAGGTGTTAAGGGTGATGGGCTTTCAATTTTTAGGGTGGGGAACTTCTTAAAAGTAGGCTTCACCATGAGAGTTATGGGTGGTAGAATGGCTTTTTGGGGTGGGTTTTATTGGGGTTGTTTGGTGTTGGTTGGTTTTTAGGTAGAAGGTTTAAAGGTGAAATATTTAGAGGTGGATGGTTGAGATGATGAAGGTTTGGAGAAAGGTAGGTAGGTAGAGGTATATAGTTTAGTTTAAAATTATGGGGATTTTGATGTTTTAGAAGGGGTAGGTAAAGGTAGAATAAAAAGAGGAATTTTAGTTTGGGTAGTTTTGGGAGGTTTGGCCTTCTTGATAGAAGGATGAGCTCATAGGATTAAATAAGGATGGGGTCCTAAGATATAAGGTAAGAGGGAAGCAGGTGGTACAATTTTGGTTTTAGGTGGGAGTTGGGGTGGCTCCACCTTCTTAGTTGGTTTGGTTAAGGTTTTTTTTATGGACTATATGGGGTTAAGTCCATTTTCAAATATGGGTGGATAAGGCTAAGATTAGGAAGTACCCCTAAGTTCTTGATAGTTTTGATGAGAGAGTTGTAAGGAGATTTGATAATTTTAGATAAAGGTGGCTTGGATGGCTCTCCCATGGTTTTAGAGGGAGAGGTGTTTGATGGAGGGGTTAAGGTGATGATAGGTTTAATGGTAGGTGTTATTGAAGATGGGGTGGATGAAGGTGAGGTTAAAGGTTCATGATTGTTTTAATAGGGGAGCCCAAGATGATACCAAAAGGTGGCTCTATCTATATTAGGTTGAGATGAGAATTTTAGGCTTTAGACCAGTCTAGAGAAGGGTTTATAAATTGGTTTGGTTATTTAGGCATCAAATTCAAATATTAGGCTCAAAATTTGAGGTAAAGGAATGGTTTTTTCACCCTTATCCTTGATGAAGGGTTCCAAGATTTAGGAGGGTGTTTCTTCCATAGAAGGAGTAGATAAGGTGGTCTCTCTTTATGGAATTATTTCCAAAGAGAGAATGGGTGGTTCCATGATGGGGGATGAAGGTGTGTTGGAAATGTTTTCCTCCTTTGGTATTTATATCAAAGGAGAGGTGGGTAAGTCCATTATCTCATCAAGTGAAGTAAAGGAGGTGGTTACTTCCTTTGTTTGGGTATCTAAAGGAATGGAGGATCATTCCACCATTTAGATAATTGGAGTGGAGAAAGAAGTAGTTGAGGTAGTGTTTTCCTCAATGATAGGCTCATTGATAATTACATTGATCATATCAACCTCATGAGTATGAGATGATTCTATTTTATTATCATCAAGGTTGGAATAAGGGGCATGATTGGGAAAAGGTTATTGAAAGATGTCAAGTGACTGATTCAGGGGTGCATTGGGATTATCCAATGCAAGTTCTCCCTTATCAAACAAATTTTGGGCAATGGTTTTGAAGGTGTTACAACTACTAATGTCATGTCTAATGACATGGTGGAAAGCACATAGATCGTTCTAATTATACCAAATAGGTATAGGGTAAGAAACATCAAATTATTGGGGAGATTTGATGGGGGAAGATGTATGATGTTCGCTTTGAGAAACTTGTCCAAAATTGAAGCATATGACTCCCATATCAAAGTGTATTATTTTGGGGTAGCCCATTTTTGATTCTAGATTTATTGATTGGAAGAGTTATAGGAGTTGGTTTGGTTAGGTCAATTGACAACTAGAGGTGGAGCAGTTTTAAGAATAATTGTGTTTATGACTACCTTTGGTTTGGTGTTGGGGTGGTTAGATTAGTTGGTGGTTTTGGATGGAGAAGGGTCATTAGATTTGAAACTAGAGTTTTTATCTCTTAGTTTCAATTTCCCTTCATTAATGGATCTAATTTATAGTTTGTGTGGCATGGTGAAAGCCTCATTAAAGGTTATAAAGGTTTGAACTTATAGAGTGGGGGTGATGTGTTTAACATAAGTTTGAGAGAAAATTTCTAACAACTTAGGTTGGGGTAAAGAGAAGGAGATCTGGTTGATAAGACCTCTCCATCAAGATATGAAATCAGTAATTGATTCATCATCAAATTATTTGATGTAGTAGAGGTCGATGATGGAGACCTTCTTATATATATTGATCAAAACATGGTATAAGAAGGTTTGGGCAAGCTAGGAAAAGGCAAAGATGGAGTGATTAGCGATAACACTATACCAATCTAATGTTGGTTAAAGACATAGTAAAGGTATGAAGGAAAAGAGCATCATTGTAGGCAATCAAGTAGAAATAATGTTGAAACACTCTTAGGTGTTGTTGGGGGTCCTCATTTCTTTGAAATTTAGAAATTTTGGGTATTTCCCATTGAGGAGAGTAAGGTTGGATAGGGATGGATGGGTGAATAGGTTCATTATATATTTGGTCATAATATAAGAGGTTGTGAGCCCTAGAGATGGATGACTCTAGGTTAGTCATTTTCTCCATCAACATTTTGACCAAATATATTCTAGTTTGGGGAGTTCCATAATTATATGGTAAGTTTTACTAAGGATGGGTAGATGTAATATATGGATAATTGGAAGAAGGTTTGGAATATGGAACATGTTAGTATGTGGTCATTAAGGGTTGTGATGATGCCACATAAGGCTTAATAGGCATAAGAGGTTGGGTAGAAGGTAGAACTATATATCTTTGTAGATTAGGAACATAACGTGGGTAGGGTGTCATACATATTTGTTAAGGATTTGATATGGGTTGGTTTAGAGGTATGATATTAATAGATTGGGGAATTGATATGGATTGGGTTAGAGGTATGGATGGGTTAATTGGTTAGGGGTGAGTGGTAACTCTAATATTGATAGGTAGAAGGGTAGAAGGTATGGAAAGTGCCACATTTTGAAGTGGGGTGGAGATTGGTGGGTCGGTAGTGATAAGGGGAATAGTGGTAATATGGGTGGAAGATATCCCCATGGTGGGTGAAGTATGGGTAAAAAATGGTGAGGTTTCCCCTATGTTGGAGGGGTTTTTAGTTGGTGTAGGGGGTGTTTGGTTATTGGTTGAGTTATTTGATTGAGTTTAGATGGAGGTAGTGAATGGGTTATTGGTGGAGGAATATATTTGAGTGATCATAGGTTGGGTAAAGGTAGTGACAAAAATTTTATCTCCCATAATATGGGGAGGAATCCCATAAGGTGGATCGCTAGGAGGAACCAAAGTAGGGGTGTGGTGAGATAGGATGTTAAGCTAATGTTGGAGGGCCCTGAGGTTATTATTAATGAAGGTGGTGAAATCTACATCACCTAGGACAAAAATTTGAGGAATGGTAAGGCTAGTAGAAATATGGGGAGCACCATCAACATCCAAGGTATACTCCATGGAGGAAGAAGAAGAGGAAGGTGGCTCCTAGTTGGTTTGGTTCTTCAACTATTGTCTAGTAAAAATCATATGAGGAATAGAAAGGAATAAAGGAAAGATCACAACTCAAACATGAAGCAAAAAAAATAAAATGATCTCAAGGAAATAAAAACCATACATTAGAGTGCATTAAAAATATTAAGGTGCCTTTTATCTCACTTTTAGCTTATGCCTTGACTAGAAAGTGTGAAGAAGAACATGTTTTGTAGAACAAGTACTAGAAAATAAGTCTATAGTTAGTTTTAGGTGTTTAAGGATCTCAAAGGATCTATGTTGGAAATCAGTACATGGATTTGTATTGGGGCCTAACCCCTCACTTCACACACCATAATAATAATGGTGTTGGAGGCCTAGCTAGTATATATCAATTTCTAAAGTTTAGACTCAACTACAAAGTTGAGTTTTGGTTTCTCTTCTTGGTAATGACCTCTAAGTAAGATAGTTAAGGGGTGAAGGTGATCCACTAGGAGATGAAACCCTAATCAGGCCTTATCTCAATTGTTATGATGTTTTGATTAATTTAAGTGGTTTGGTATGATGTGTGATAAAGAATTGAAGCTACGATTGAATTACTTTAGCCCTTAATTTTAACTACATGAGCTAAACATGAAAGCAATCAATGTATGTAAGGTTTATTTTATACCTAAAATAAATTTTTATTTATTTATATAATCATAGAATAAGGAGGAAAAGGGCACATAGATGCAACTAGGTCCCATCGAGCTTGCTAGAATGTTTCTCTCAATTTAAATTTATTTTCTAGTTAAAGAAGTAAGAAACTAAATATGGGTATGGTATAAGAACTTGTTTATATATGCACACATGATTTATATGATTGTGAAGATCTCCTCTTTATCTTGGGAAGAATGACCTGTAGATAATAAATCACTAATACAAAAGGGTTGTTAGATGGATAGCAAGGTGATTTTCCTAGCATAAGCTAGATTAGAGAAGTGTGAGCTTACTAAGAAGTTTTCAATCCACTCTCTTAGAATAGTTAAGTTGAAATAAATGAAGATGAATTAATTGCATCAAATAGAAAATACTGAAAGGAAATGCAAGAAGAAATAAATGCTTGATGAAGGAAATAGACTAATTATAGAAATAATTAGGTTGATACTAATGCTAAATAGGTTAGGTTTTGTTCAAAAAATAGGTGGGGTCTATGTGAATAGGAAAAAAGATATAAATTAGAATTTGGTTGAGGGTAAGTAGGTGGGAATATCTTGCTATTATTTCTTACCATAGTGATTGTCAGCAATTGGGATGATCATCGACAGTTAGGGTGACCATCGGTAGTTATTATGGGTTCTTAGAGTGTTCAAAAAAGAGTCTAATTTAGGTTGAAAAAGGGGTTAGTAAATGGTTGTAAGTCTGGTTAGGAATGATAAGTCAAAAGATATAGAAGGGCCTAGGTTAGAAACTAAATAATTAGAACTTGAAAAACCAAAAATGTACTTAACTAGTTGTTTGATAATTGGTAGCTAATATAGAGTGAGTTTGGTAGAGTAATAGTAATTTTATTGAAGAATAATTTTGATAGAGGTTGGGTCTCTTTTTTAGTTTTTGACTTGCTGGTGGGAAGACCTATAAACAATTTATTAATTCTAGAATCTCTTGATGATTTCTAGTTGATAGCTTGATTGCTTGATTGATAAAATTACTAGCTCTCTAGATGAATGGATCCTTTTTTCACCTCTTTCTCCTCTCTTTTATAGGAAAAAGAGATATAGGTGTAGGTTCTATAAGGGTTGAAACTTGTTACACATATTTATAGGTGTAGGTTCTTGATGGGTTATCTCACTATTGAATTAAATTATGATGTGTTTGGGTTCACACATGGACTAAGTTTGGGTGCTCCGGTGGTAAGGACTTGACTATTGATAGTCAAGGTAACTATTAGTAGTTAAGGTGACTACCAGTGGTCAAGTTAGATGAAAAACTTAGTTTAGTGAGTTGGTTTATCTAGTTAGATAACTTAGGTTCATGGTTGGAGGTTGGGTAACAGTTTGATATAGGGTTGTTTCAACATCTAGAACCATCATGTGTAGTTTTTTAGTGTCTACATCATGCACCAAATTTTCCTACCCTTGCTAAGAAACATGATCCTAGTATGAGAAATTTAACTGAAAGCATCCCCTTGACCCTTAAAGCACCAATAAGATGCCTAGCTATAGTTAAAAAAATTATTATACCCTTATGACTCTAGGATTAATCTACCAAAAGGCTTGTGCCTATAGACCACTAAGTGTAGTCCATGAAAAACTTGCACCAATGGATCTACCTAAAGTATTCCTTGAATTGACTAAGTCCCACAAGTGAAAACTTATGTCATGACAAAGCTATCCTAACACAGGCCTCAATTCCTTCTCATCTATGCTTTGGGTGAGTGTATAAGTCATGTGCTTATGTGAATTGATTTCAATGTAGCTGATGTGAATGTTGAACATAAAAAGACAATCCCATGTTTGCACCTAAGCATGATGAGTCTAGAATTAACTTAGAATCCTTTCACCCATGACTTTTTATACAACATTTTGGTTTTATTACTAGAACATATGTTTATTTTTTTATTGTAATGGTGTAGTAGAATGATGTACCAACCCTCCCTTGAAAACATCAAGTGTTGGATGCAATAGGTGGAAGATAGATTTGTGTTGAAGTATCCAATCTACATAATACAAAAGCTAATAAAGTGGGTTTAGAATAACTTGTGTGATTCTATATATGAGGTCTTTTTATGTGAATTATTTGAGCATGTATACTAGTGGTTGGTTACATATTCAACCCATAAGAGATGAAGCTATGGAAAATATTATGAGTAAATGAAGCAGCTTCTAGAGAGGATTTATACCTTGGATGCCACTTGGACTAGAGTAGTAGATAAATGGTGGAAAGGAGTGTTGAATAGTTATATGTTTGAGTTTGTAGTATCAACTTACTCATTCTCTAAATAAGTAGAGTACCAATTTTTTTAAAAATCTAGAGACACATTTATGAATTAGTTCAGTGCATATATGTAAAAACTAATGGTAGATTATGGTTTTGAAACTTTAGGGATAGAAAGCTAAAGTCCTTTCACATATGAGTAGTGTAAAGGGGTAAAATGGGATGTGTAGGTGAAGAATAATAGAAGGGGATGATCAAACTGACACCTAAGAGCTTAGAAGACAAACTTACAATAAGAGATGGTTCAAACTGATGGAAGATCTAGAACCTAGAAGTGTCAATAGAACCCATAGTGAGTGGGAAGGGCATGGGGAAAGATCTCTTGAAATACAACAACATGAGGATGAGATATATAATGAAGTAGTGGATCAAACTCAACACTTGACATGTAAAAAAATTATTGGGTTCCTATAAGATTTGGTGACTAAAGATATGATTGACATGCCTACCCCATTTGAAACTGTAGCACATGCCCATGCACTAGATCCCCCACTTGAAGAAAATACATAAGTGATAATTGACCTTATTATCGACATAGATTTTAGATGTTTTGCAGACTTGTAGTATAACTTTTTGATTGAATAAATTATTCCATATGAGGAGGTGAGAATGACTACCTCTAGACAAGTAGGTACTAGCTTACAATAATAGAACTTGACCACAAGCATACCAACTCAGTTGATGTTAGCAAAGTAGAATCTAGCTCATAATAACAGAACTTGATTGCAAGCATACTAGCTCAGTTGATGTTAGCAAAGTAGAGTGGCCAATAGCCTATAGGAAGTGTGTTGACACCACAAGTAAGTAGTATAGTACCATCATCATCTACATCACTTATAGTAATGATGGGACCAATGCCTAACCCAGTAGCTGGAGGTATTTTAAGACCCCCACCAAGATAGATGTTAGGGGTACAAGCTCCCTAACTCCTAATTTCCCCCTACAACAAATTTATGATGAGATGGGTATGTAAGTAACAAATTATCATGGCATTATTAATGTCTTAGATCACATTCTAAAGTATGAACTATAGTGGCACACTTAGGGCATAATCTAATTAGAGTGAAAGATAACATAGTTTGCAACCACTCTACTTGATCATGCCCATACCTAGTATAGGAAATTCGAGCCTAACCAGGCTATGGTTGACTATGATGCCCTAAAAGAGGAATTCCTAAAGGAATTTGACATTTTGGAGTTTAAACAATAGAGTATCACCATGCTCAAAGATATTACCCAAGGTCTCGTAGAAAGCATGTGCTTATATGATGTAAGGTTCAAAAGTCTCCTTTCCAAGATACCATATGATATTCACCCTTCACATCATGCATAGTGGATCATTTGAGGTTTTCTCATGCCATTCTAAAGAGTGATTTATATGAAGACTTTTATAGACCCTCATGAAGCACTTGAAGATACACTTAGAGTGAAGGTAGTCAAAAGCACTGATATCGAGATAAACCTATTTATGGAAGAATAGATTGTATCTATGGACTCCCAGCTCCTAAAGCTTACTGTTAGCTCATTTTAAGATGCTCAAATTGGATTATGGTGCACTAACTTGAAAGTAGAGGGCCATAATAGGAATAAATACCCATAAAGGAATGTGTGCACATTGTTTTTAAGATATGAAGTTTATCAATAGGTGCATGATGTTAATAAATTCCCTTTGTTGTAATGTTCTATCCAGGTCAAAACCATCATCTATTGTCATTTTTGTGATGTCTACACCCATATGATGGTTTTTATCAGGTGATTAATGAGATGCATGAGAACATGGAGAGAGGCAAAAGGTAGGCCATTGTAGTAGTTGAAAGGTAAACTAACTAAGGAAATGAAGTCTACAATCAACATAATATAGGATTTAGGATGAAACAAGGTGATAGAGGGCAAGGTGGAGGATTTAGTGGTGGAAGGCTTCCACCCCCCTCATATTATAATTATGGTTCCATATAACACTATAAACATGACTTCCCTACACATCCCATGTGTGGGTATTTTCAAAGGTCCCATAAGGTCAAGGAATGCCTTGACCTATACAAAAAGGTGACCCAAGGTAGGCCTAACATAGACAAGGGCATAATAGTGATTAGGTATAAGATGAAAATGGAGAAAGGGACTCCAAAGGTGCAACCAAACCACACAGATATAGTGAAGGTGTAGGTGACTACTTGAAGTGGATTCACCTCTTAGTCACTAGTTACACCAATACCTGAGTTTCACTTAGAATATGGGGATAAGAGTTTCATTAAGCACATAACATAGATTAAACCCAAAGTTGAACCATACCTAGACCCAACGCACTAGAAATATGTTTTGTACCAAGCCATGAGTGTAATCCAAAACCTAAAAGGGGAGATCCAATTAGCAAGAGATATATAAGTGCAGGTTATTACCTCTTGAAAGAAGTAGGATAACTAGGATGTTGAGATACAAGAATTAATGAAAACCTTGTACCTCCTAAAAATAGAAAGAATGTTGCCCCTATTGAATAACTTGCTCTTGTATCACATGGGGTAAAAACTAGTTGAAGTTGTTCCACTACACATGGAGAGGTCATGAGAATTTTGGCATACATAGAATGCATAGTACAACCAAGAACTCCTCATGAATGCCACTATTTATGGATGGTCTATATATGAGGTCTTTATAGATACAATCACTAAGGTTAACATCTTAACCAAGAATTCTTGGGAGAAAATGGGTAGGCCATCCTTAATGCCTTCCCATCATGCACTTTTCATGGCCAACAAGACCTTGGTATAACACATCAAAGTTATGAAGATCATAGTCGTAGATATCATGGGTGTTGAATTCCACATTTACCTTAAAGTGATCAAGTTATTATAATAGGATAACTACCCAATTCTCCTAGTATGGCCATGGTGTTATGAGAACAATGAAAATATGCACTTCAAGAGGCACTACATTACATTTTAAAATGGAAAGGAGAGGGTAGTTATACCCCTCTCACAATACCAATGACCCCTATGTTGAGAGTGTGGACATTGAGGATGAGATCAACCACATATATAACATCAAGGTGTAAGGCACTACGATGCTAGACCCCAATGATCAAGGAGTGATTTATTAGGAAGATGGACAATCATCCTTAGACACCACCATTATTACTTATGACCATTAGGTTGAGGAAGCATATGAGACCACTGGTCGATGGTGTTACTTAGTGTGATCAAAGGTGCCAAAAATAGTAAAGATAGGCTATGTCTAGATTGATTACACTTTAAAAATATGGGTCCCTTTCACCAAGAATGGATAGAGAGTTTTTCTCCTTAGTAAGGACAATCTTTTATCTCTCTCAAGATAATAGGGGAGTAATCTAGTAGAAGAGTATGTTCAAGACCTTGAATCATGCATACTAAAATAGGTAGATATAATGGGCACACTAGTGTATACATTCAAAAGCAATGTTGATCATTGGTGGGTAGTGTAGAGGCATAGCATGCTAGCTTGGCAAGATGTGAAAGCAACCATTTACACTAGATTTTGAAAGATTAATGAGGATTTGGACATCTCTACCTACTCTAGTGGCTCTAACCCCATAGCACATGTGTAATTTTATGAAGAAACATGGAATGTCTACAGCGAGAATGCCTTGAGGAACCTATGGGTGCATGCATTCTATAGGACCTTGAAGACATGGATGTGGGTATGGTACATTGTCAATGATATGTACCACAAGATAGATAATTGGGATACACTTAAGGAGTGGTTTGTCCACACCTTTTCCTTTTCTTTGTAAAACCTTGAACTAATTAAGCCACTACAAGTAGTTTAAAGGTTAGTGTTTGAGGACACTACAATATTGGCAAATTGCCTAAAAGACATGTTTAGTGAAAAATGGTTGGCACTCCCAACTTTATTTGAAGAACAAACCCTCATCAGTGAATCTAACAATGAGGATGATAAAACATGGAAGCCATGCAACTGGAGGACTTTGATAGGCAAACAAAATTTATTTTGTCAAGTTGAGGATAGAACCCTAAAATAAGACCCTACCCACCTTTAGATAGAAACAACTAATGTAAGTAGGTAATTCAAGGATTCACATCAAGAGAATAATAATCCCTACCATCCACTATTAGAAATGACAAAGGTAGATATCAACTCAAAAGGAAAACCAAATATTACTACTTTGGGTGCTTATTGGTTTGATAAGGAGTTGACACAAATTATGGGCCTCCTAAAGGAATTCCAATACTTAATTCCTTATAATTATCAAGACATGAAAGGAACACATCCATCCCTCAAGAAGATGAGAATCAAGTTATTCAATAATGCAAGGCCTGTCAAGAAATTAACTTATAATATGAACCCAAACCTTTATTCCAATGTCAAAACAAATAATGATGATAAGCTAGCCATAGGTGTCATTTTCCCCATATATGTAATTTGAATGGGTTGGCCCCATGGTCACCAACATATATAAGGATGGGCATATCTAGATTTGTGTTGACTATAGATTGTTGAATTCAGCCTATGTAACTGACCTTGATCTAACTTCATTAACTAATGAAGTCTTGGATGGTATTTAAAGTTGTAAGATACACTTTCACTAATTGGTTCTTAGGGTACCATCAAGTCCATATCAAGGAAGAAGACAAGCCTAAAACTACTTTTGCAATAAAATGGGGTTCATTCGCATATAATGTGATGCCCTTTGGAATCAATAATGTTTGATCCATGTTATCCCAAGTGGTGATCACCAATTTTAAGGAATTCATTCATAAGTTTCTCTAAGTATATTTAGATGATTAGACTATGTATGGATTAGTGAAGGATCAATACAACACCTTGTGCCTAATGTTTAAAAGGTGCAGGTAGATGCAAATATCCTCAAACCTCATGAAGTATGTTTTTTTAATATCATTTACCACTTTCGTCAAGCACATCATTTGTAAGGATGGTTTACTCATTGATCCAACAAAGATTTTCCATCATCCTTTAGCTATAGACCCCATCAATGCAAAAACATGTTTGAACCTTTATTGGATACTACGGTTACTATAGGAAGTTCATAAGTAATTATGCCAATATTATCGTACCACTAGAAAAAATCTTTCAAAAGGATGACCCATTATATTAGGGTATAATGCAAGAAGATGAATTTGAGAACCTGAAGCTTAGACTAACAAGCACATCGATATTACAATTTTTTGATTAGACAGCTCCATTCTATGTCCATGTTGATGCATCTAGTACTATGATCAACACCATTATAGCATAACAAGAAAAGGCAAAATGGATCATCCCATTTATTTTATAATTATAAAACTAACCAAGGTAGAATAAAACTATACCATAACTAAGCATGAGGCATATTCCATGGTCTATGCCTTACAAAAGTTCTCGCAACATTTGTTGGTAACTCCCTTCATCTTTCTCACTGATCATGAGGTATTTAATTACCTACTGAATAAGCCCATTCTCCATGGTTGCATTTATCGATGGATAGTTTTATTTCAATAATTCTAGTTCTCTATTTTAGTCAAACCTGAGAAACAAAACTCAACCCCAGACCATATATCCTGCATCTACTCTAGAGATGTGGTAGTGCCTATTGAAGATGATATGCTGACATGCAAATTTACAAGGTCTAGTACATCCCCAAGGACTTGGAGAATATTTTTGCATTTATAACATCTAGATCTACACCCCAGACCATGACAATTGAAGAGAAGAAATATTGTGTAGTTTGTTCCACCCCATTTCTACTCATTGGTGGGAACTGTACAAGTTGAGCTAAGACAAGGTCTTACATTAATGTATCCTAGATCATGAATAGGATTCAATATTATAAGAAGCATGTGAAGGGATTGTTAGAGGCCATTATTATAAAGATTTTATGGTGTGCAAAGTATTTAAATTAGGCTTATGGTGGCCAACTCTCTTCCAATATGTAAAATATTGCATAAAAACATGTTACATCTACCAACACATAAAAAATCCCAACCACTAGGATGAGATGCCTCACATTCCCATCTTGCCTAAGTGCCATTTGAACAAATGACTTTATTAGGCCTATTAATCATGTTGTAAGGCACATAGGCACATGATACATTCTAGTGGCCATAGATTACTTAACCAAGTGGGTCGAGGTAGTGTCAACAAAATATTACATAGCCACCACAACTACAAGGTTTATATGGGAGAACATCATCAGTCAATATGGGTTCCCACTTAGATTTACTAGTGACTATGGTATGCACTTCATCAATGAAACTATGTCCAACTTGATAAACTAAATACATGGTGGTGTATTATAAGACAACACCTTATCATCCCTAAGCAAATAACACCATTGAGGTGTTCAATAAGATATTAGGAACATGCCTCACAAATATATTTGAAATTGGTCATAAAGATTTGGATGACTATCTATCAATAATATTATGGGCCTATTACACCATGTACAAGTGCCTGAACAAGGCTAAACCATTTCAACTGGTGTTTGGCATAGAGGCCATTTTACCAATGGAGTTCATAATGTCCTCATTACACATTATTCATATTGGTCAATTATATGACCAAGATTATTTGAGTGCATGATTAGAAGACGTAAAGTACTTAGATGAGACACACACCTAAGAAAGATGTATCTAACAAATAGAAAAGGTATGCCACAAGTTATGACATGATAAGCACATTAAGCATAGGGTAATTACTAAAGGAGCATTGGTCTTGAAATATAACTCTAAGTACCTCAAGAACCCAAGCAAGTTAAAAATTAGGTAGATGATATAGACATCTAAAATTGGCCACCAATGGCTTTATACCTGATTTTAAATCAATTCTTACCAATCATTGAACATCTTTCTTATGAATTTATAAACATCTTGAATTTAGTTTCATAACATTCAATTAAATCAATTTGGCCCATAAATCAATTAAAAAGAGTAAATCCCGAGTCAATTAAATCAAATATTACACAAATGTTTAAATGCCTAAAAGAGATTAATTAACATGCAAATCCTAATTGAATTCATCCATGAAAAATTAAATGAATTATCAAAAAGGGAAATTCAAAACCAAAATAATATCCTAGGAAATAATCATTACCTTTTGCAAGTTATCCAAAATCCAAAATATATCAAAGCACACCTATTCCATGTTAATCATGAGGTTTGGACACTTTTTAACCCTACTAGGGTTAACTAAGATAATCTAGGTTAGGATTTAACTCATTCCAAGTTGGTTTAAAAAGCCTATAAAATCAAGCCTAGATATCTTCATTTGGATATCTTGGATAAAGTAGTATTATAATGTAGGTTTTTGAGCATGAAGCAAATACATAATGTTATAATGCCAAAATTGAGCCAAATCAAGCCATTTTAAAGCCATATCAAAGTAAAATCATAAGCCAAAACCATGATCATGATGCCAAGAGGATATGGAGATATCCAAACCCCATTGATGAATACTTCTTGAGCATAATTGGAGCAATCCAAATGAAGAAGCCTCTTGGAGCATTCAAGGATTTGGTAAGAAATTTGTGTATAAGTTCTTTCCATTTTTAGTTATGTTTTGTTCATTTGTGTTTCTTCACCAAGATACCCATATGATCTATGGATGGACATGTTATGCTTTGTTAGTTTGTTTTTAATTTCATTTGTTTTAATGGAAACTGACACTTGATCTAACCTCCCTTCCATCATTAAATTCCTAGCATCACAAATGGAATGCCTGGTGAAACTATGAGCACCCCACATAATAAGGACATGAAGATGAAGTTAAAAACTAACAGATGAATGTTTGAATCTTGTTAAAATTTCATTTCTAACTTGTGTTTAGCTATATTTTATTTTGTTTTATTTCTATGATCTACATAGAGACCAATGATGGTCAGGTATAATTAATGATAGTTTGGCCTAAATTGACCATAGTTCTACCTAGCTAACCTTGATTATGTGAAAACCATTGATGGTTGGGTTTTAAGAAAAAAGTGGGTTTAAATATTTCATTTTTATTCATTCTATCGATCAGATTCTTGATTTATAAGTTTCAAAGGCATTTAAATCCATCAACTTAGTTTTACTTTGTAGGTTTTTCTTAATCTTTGTGCTAACCAGGCCTAACATAACATTTTTTTGTGTTGGTTTTACCTTTAGGTCCACATGTGATAAATTATGGTCTTTATTGATTAAATCAATTCTTATGACCATCATTGGTTCTCATAGATCAATCGATGATGTTTGCCTTAAACTAGCATCAATCATTTTTCACCATGGTTAGTCACTATGTTTTTAAAAAATCAGAACTTGAGAGCTAAAATTCAAACAAAATTTGCTCAAAAATAAAATTTATTCAAATAAATTAATTATTATCTAACAATTATAGGTTGAAGGATTGATTTGAACACAAAATTTTATTTTTTAGACTAATCAACCATTTCATTTTGGGATTTTAAAAGGAATTAGTCAAATCTTGCACATTTCAATTTGGGTCCTAAAATGAACATGTTAAATATTACACATGTTAACATTAGTGTTTAAAATGAATCTAGGATGGCTAAGTCTTAGAAACATTTCATTTTTAGTGATTAAAATAAATGCTTAAATCATAAACATTTGAAGTTGGTGTTTTAAAACAAACTCTTAGGCTAAGTCTCACACATTTGGACATTTGGGATTAAAACAAACATAGGTGCCTTTTGATTTAGTTAGTTTTTTAAGAAATTATTTCAAGATTTCACACATAAGCTAAGGAACCAAGTAGAAAACATCATCACATTTAAATTTGGTGATTAAAAATCAAACTTCACTCTCAATAATTTGTAACTTGTTTATTGATTATTTATTTCACAAAAATGATATCATGTATATGCTTTCCCCCCTTCCCCTATAGGGAACTTTTGGGATCAAAATAACCTTTCCATTGCATTTGGTTCCTAGTACAATGCATAGAAATAAAGTTTCCTAGGCTCTCCCTAAACTCTCATAGTATTGGGTGATTTGAAATCAGCCCTAAAGTCTTTCTACTCATCTTTTATTTTCATGTATTTTGGCTTGTGAAGGGTGTGTCATTATCTCTCATGAGTTATTTAGGGAAGCATTGACCCCGGGCTTCATCTCCTAGTAGTGTTTCAACCCCTCTCTATGGGTGGTATATAAATTGGGATTACCCTACTAGGATAATGGTTTGAGCGATTAAACCATCTTCATTAGTGGTAAGCCATCCCAAAATGTATGATCAATCATGACATTGCACTACACTGAGCAATTGATGAATGTAGTGGTTTTGAAAAGGATAAGAACTTTTCATAATAAGATGATTGACATGGATCTAATTGACAAGATACTTATCTTGTCTACAAATGTGAAAGTTTGTACACATAGGATCAATCTAGATGGTCATAACTTGTAAGTTTTATTCAACCCCACCTTACCATACCTTGATAAGATTTAGGATGAAATAATTAGTTATATTATTTTCATTAATTCTTATATTTAATGATGTATTATATCTAAAACTTGTTTCTTTAACCCACATCATAAATGAGTCTTGTGTCCAACATTACTCTATTATTTGAGGAGTCATTATGCCATGCATTCGACACCTTGATCTAACTTAGAAAAATTGTGTCGAAGCATTGAGTATAGATAATTTATTGAGATAGGTAGCATTATGTTACCCAAATCATTTCAAATCTTATGCATTTGAAGTATTTGAAACATAACATTATCACATCTTTTAAGAGTGATAACATCATTATGCTACCCAAATTATTTCAAAAGACTTGTCTTGTCTTGTGTCTCAATTATCATTATTTAAAAACCAATAATTTGTGCCTTGTTGGATATTTGTTTATCATAGTCATGTTATTCAAATTCACCTAGCTTGTTGGTCAAAATACTAGTTTACCTTATTTGATTTTTTTATTAACTTTTACAAGTTTAGATCTAAACATTGATTGATTTTAGTTTAGCCCTTAACACATAGGGGTTTATACATAGATATTTATTTTTTAGATTGAATAACTTAGGTTAATCTATTACTCAAATTTGGAAATTTTATTATTTGTGCCTTTGTTTGATAAAATTAGTCCATCTTCAAAGTGCCTTTTATTTAGTGTTTTACACCAGTTTGATCATGTTTGTCTAGAATCGAGTGCCTAATATTTGCCAAACTATTACAAGTTTATTAGATTAATCATCATCATCCTTTGTTTTAATTCTAGATTTTGATTCCATTTTTTGCCAAAAGTTTTATCAAAATCTGTTTGGAACCTATATTTTGACTCCACATTTGGATAAAAGACCTAGCAACTCATTTCCCTTTCCTAGTATAGACCTATTTGGAACACATTTGGACATTAGAGTTTGGCATCATGTTTTTAGGTCATTTTAATTGACCTTGTTTTTGTAAATATTTTAATGTTAGAGATTCAATGTTATATTTTGTTTACCAAGTCTTAGCATAACTTTTTTGGAGATATAGCTCCACCTTTGACCAAGCTAGATAGAGTTTGAACCTCTTTGTCTTTTCCAAACATAACTTTTCAAAGTATATATAACTCTAATCCTTTCTTGTTGTGAAATATTTTACATTTGATTTTATCATGTATCACTATACACATAGTGGAGCCATGTATAATCTAAGCTATGGAAATGTTAGCACATAACAGGACTTTATTTAAAAACCTTATATAGATGATGTTTTTGGGGAAATAGATTCATATCTACCATACAACCATCAATCAAGGGAAAAGAGTCAAGATCCTTTGGCCAATTATTTGGTTAGTATTCCTCTATACACAAAGTAAGATCAAGAATAAATATCCCAATATTTAGATAGCATACATTTAGTTGTAGAATAAGTTCAATATCAACCTTATTACATTACAATGCCATCAGCCTATGATCCTAATAGAGCCATAAAGTTAGGGCATGATAATTTTACAAGTCTAGTAAGAGGGCCTAATAATGTCTTACATTCAGAAAAATGAACATGCCTCTTCTAGAAACCCCCATGCCATGGTACCAATGCCATATCAAGATCCATGTATGCTTTTCATACAAAGAGGCCTCATAGAGGACCAATTCATTCAAATGTAGATAGCATACTAGACATATCAAAACCTAGCATCTAACTTTAACAGTATGGCCATGTCAAATGCACCTCTAATTCAGTTACTCCCTTCAATAAAAGTCTTATTTGAGTTGATAGGTCAAGAAAACCAAGGTTTATACCCACTTATACAAAATATTTTAGCAAAAAACATGTTCAATACCCCAACCATCGAGGAAATGTCTTCTACTTCTATGTAGAATAGTGAGAAAAACATAGTGGACAATATGTAAGCAACATCCAATTTAGACCAAAGTGGTGTTAACACACAAATAAGTAATTAATAACCAAATGTGGCTTTGACTAGCACGATGAGTGGTCAATAAACTTAGGGAGTTAGAGTTTATACTTCCCAATCTCATCCCACTGCCTTTAATACTCAACTAGCTATTACTTCTAGAACCCAAAAACAAGGATTAAGTAGTCAACCAATGACTAGTTTTGTGCAACAATATCATGTGACAAATCTTTCTCCACCCCAATAGGTAACAAGTAACATTCCACAATAATAGGCATAGTCTATTGTACCCTCAAATTAGAGGTAAAACATATTGCCACATCAATAGGTGGTAACCAATGTTCTACCTCAGCATGTAGTATTGAACATACCTCTTCAATCATAGACCAACATGTTGATCCAAAACCAAATGATGTCTAACCAAAAATAAGTAAATATTGGTCAATGATAGATGTCAAATTTCCAACATGCATCCACTTCCTAATAGGGATTCATGCAACAAAGAGGTCCCAATGTTCCTTAAGTACCCACTAGGTAATAATTTCCTTTCATATTGAATGTGCAACAAGTTTAAAGATAGGGTCTTGGTTCACAAGTCCCTCTCAATAAGCCAAGTATGACTAGTTGGCAGTATGTCCTTAGTCAACCTTACTAGGCATAGTATGGACATATTCCTCCATCCCAACTATAGTATTCCCAAAATCAACCTTACATACCCAATCCCAAAAAAAATATTACACAACCATAAGTGTAATTTCAACAATTATACCCTAATCCATGTATGCATATTACTGGTCCATTCCCTAGCGAATCCAACATTCCCCAATAAACACCTCCATCATACCTCAATCAAAATAATCCAACTTTGACAGCTCAACCTCCACCTCCATAAACCAATGATGCCACTAGTTTCCTCATATGTAATTTACCTCATTCAAGTGGGAAAATAGACTAAAATGTTAAGTTAGATGATGTGTGTTCTTACCCTTTCAACATAGAGTACTTGTACATATCATTTCCTCTAGGGTATTAACCACTAGAGTTTGACAAATACAAGAGGAAAGGTGACCCCAAAGCCCATTTGAAATAATTATTTGGTGCATGAAAACCATTGGCTTATTGTGACATCTATCTATTATTTTTGTTTCTGCAAAGCCTATCAGGACAAGCCTTGGAATAGTTCCTAAAATTACCAAAGAATTTAGTTTTTGATTTCAATGATCTTTCAAAAAAGTTTATGAACACTTATTTTACAATCTCAAGCATGATATTTCATTAGTGGACTTGACACAAGCTAAAAAAAACTAGGAGAAAGATTCACAATCTATCTATAGTGATGGAGAGCCATTGCAAGCTGATTTACCCATAGTCTACTAGAAAAGAAACTAGTTGTTATGTTTATGAAAAACCTACACAAAAAGATATCTTACTATCTGGAGTTACAGTATG
Source organism: Torreya grandis (assembly GCA_037957365.1). Lineage (NCBI taxonomy): Eukaryota > Viridiplantae > Streptophyta > Pinopsida > Cupressales > Taxaceae > Torreya > Torreya grandis. The sequence continues at coordinate 1,020,352 of JARHVA010004235.1, read as the reverse complement.
CACATACATTCAAATAAATCATTGAAAAAAGGTTTATTGATCTAAATATCCCTTATTAATAAAGGTATCATTAAATTAACCTCATTAAATTACAATAATGGCTAGAATCAAAACTAGAACAGTGGTCAAAATCAACATCTAGTCCAATCACAAACATATCAATTAGAATAGGCTAATAATAATGACATACCCAAGTAATTCAATCACAACACAAATGTTGTATGAAATTGAGTAATAGATTCATGACATGTCTAAATGGTGTAAACACCATCTGCTTAGCCTTTGTTACCTTTCTAGCTTACTCTTAACCAACAACCTTTTTAGTAGTTACAATACACGTAAAAAGTGTGACAACCTAGACTAATTTATCAAATGCAAAAAATTCAAAAATTTATGCCTTTACAAAATCCTCTTCCTCCAAGGCAAAATGTACCTACTTGTCATGATTTTATTGACCTTGGATATCCCATTGAATTAGTCTTTTACAAGCTCATAGTAGCTAAATTGATTAGATGGTCTATTCTAAAAGAGTAAGTTCATGAGGGAGTTGACATGATAGACTGGTATAGGTTATAAAAATTCTATGATTTTCATAGGGTTTGTAGACACCTAAATCTAGCCACTAATAACCTTTGATCAAGCTTTTGGCCAATTTCCACCCAAAATGCACAATTTAGCCTAAAAACACTAAAACATGCTAAATGATGTGAAAATGACATATTCAAGTGTCAATTTTGGCCAAGGTATCCAAAAATAAGGCAATGCAATTTATGGGTCAGCTAACTTTGATCAGACCATTTTGAGTCAAAATACCAATTTTGCACTTGGGTGCTCTGGATTGATCTTTTCTGTCAAATATCTTACACAAGACATGTGCCTTTGTTATTTGTTGTTTGTAACATCCTAAATGGGATAATGGATCCAACACATCTGACATCACCTTCCAATTCCAATCCAATCAAATTTTGGACCAATAATAAGACTTTCTTATCAATTTGAGTAATTTGTGCACAAAGTGCTTAATCATGCTTAAGAGATAATTAAACCAAATTAGAGCCTAATCAAGAATTCCATGAAAACTTGTTGAATACTTATTTTTGGAAATAAATATTGAATATCTGTATCATCTGGTGACTTCATTTCTTGGGAAGACATCCCTAGGCCATAAATATCAAGATTCATGCCCTACATGCCTCATCAATGCCTTCCATGATGCCCTTCATGCCTCTCAATTTCCCTTTCTTCTAATTTCATGATGAGGAAAATTATAAACTTAATTCTAAAAATTGGATTAATCCTTAACACACATCTCAATCCTAAGATGGATGATTCAGATTGATTCTAATCAATCTCAAAAATCTATAAATAGAGAGGCCATGAACATCATTTCTAAGACTTAATAGTGCAAAGTTATAATGCACAAATTATTTCAAAATCCATTTCAATTAGTGTTACCATGCCAAATTTATTCCAATCCAAGCCAAGCCAAAGCCACAAGGTGTCAAGGAGAGATGGAGGTAGCCAATCTTCCATTGATGAGGACTTCATGAGGACAAACCAAGCAAGCCACTACAACAAGAATTTTGGAGCATCTAAGGAAGGTAAAAGAGAGTTTATTTTGCATTTTAGTTGTGTGTTTTATTTATGTTTATTAACTAAGCTCTCCCTAGTGTCTAGGCCTAGAGATGTTATGCTAGTTAGTGTGTTTTTTTTCATTTTGTTTTCATTTAAAAACTAACACCATACTAACCATCCTCCCTTGAGTCAAATTATTAGATCACATATGGGATGGCCGGTGGGACAAGATGCATCCCACACATGAAGAATATAATTTTGTAGCTTTAAAATCTTCATTTGGATCATTAAAACTCTTACAATTTAATTTTCTAACTTTGTTTTACCATTTTTCTTTACCTTGGGTTTACACTATAATCGACATCAGTTAGTAAAACCATCATCAATTGGGTAATTTTTATTGGTCACTGTTGGTGTAACCGATGTCAATTAGATAACTATCATTGGTTAGCAAGTGTAACCATCATTAGTTATATAACCGACATCGGTCACTATGTTTTTCTTAAAATAAAAACCTGAAAGCTCTTTTTTTGAAGTTTGTTATTTCAAACCCAAAATAGATTCAAGGCTAAAGGACATTCTAACATTTTTGTTTCAAGACCAAGCTTTACATTTGCTAAAAACATGTTTATATCACCTTTTGCATGCTTAAAAATTAATTAGTAACATTATTTTGGTGCTTCAAGTAACATTTAAGGTGATTAAATAAAATTTTTTAGCATTATTTTTCAAATTTGCAACTAAGACCAAGGGTTCAAATGAACACCACCTCATTTTTTGAGTTTGGGCTTAAAATTGAACACACTTATCATTTTTTTCTTCAATATTTATTTGATCTAATTTTGTCTAGAAAAGAGAGTGGTGTTACATCTATGCTCTTCCATTTGTCCCCTTTAGGGAACACTTGGAATCAAAAGCACCATTCTTATTGAAAATATCCTAGTCCAAAGCTTAGAAATAAAGTCATCTAAATCACTCCCCAAAAACTTCTCAAAGTATGGGTGACCTTGAAAATAACCCTAAAGTATTTCTATTTTCATGCTTTCTTTATTTTTATGAAAACTTGGCTTACGAGGGGGATGTCATTACCTCTCATGAGTTCTTTGGGGAAGCTTTGAGCCAGGGTTTCATCTCCTAGCATTGACTTCATTTAGCTCTTATTTAGAGTTGCACACATGATGTAGTGGCACTTTGGACATTTTAAAACACTACGTGAATAGGAAGATGTAGTGGTTTCATACAGGATTAGACCTTTTTTCAACAAGCCAAGTGATATGGACCCAAAATCCATGCTTTTTTTATTATTTGGTATGGAAGTCATTGTGCAATTGATTCCCCTAGAACATTTAGAAATTTGTTAAATCTTAGACAAATCCCCACTTGCCATGGAAGTATTGTTGATGCAAGGTGCACCTCAAGGTCTATGTCTTAGTATTGTCATTTGAGAGAAGTGGGGGTGTAAAAAACCTACTATTTAATGTGTATTTACTTTTGGATGAACACTAAAAATCCTCTCAAATGATGTATATAGATGGATTCCAACAATACCAAGCAACCTTGTCAATTTAGAGTCTAAGAGTGATTAATCAGTAGAGTCTTATCCTAAATTAAAGTCTTGTTTGAAGTCAAAACTTGGTGTAAAAAATCATTTCAGAACAAAACACATGGTCCTCATTTTCCTTTGAATAAAGAGGTGTTGTGCTACTTGCATGAGATCATCAATTTACCTTGTTCAAAAGTTGATCAAAATCTTGAGAGTCATATCATCCACTTTGGTGTATTTATGCTACCCAATTGAGTTTAGACCTTTACCAAAGTCTTTTAAGTCCTTCACTTTTAATCTAAATTCAATATTACACCTTTATAAGTTCATAGGGTTGATGTGTTAAGTGGGTTCACCATTTGCACTAAACTTGAGGGAACTTAAGTTTAATTTCCAATTTGGGTTGAAGGTTGTTTAAGAATCATAATCATTATCATCACTTGATAGACTAAAGCCATTTTGTGCTAAAAACTTTCACTTTGAGTCTATGCACCATAAAACATTTTGAGTCAAGAAAAGTAGTGTTATGCTATCAAAATTATGGGAAACTATCTTTGCCTTAGAGATTTTCTGAAACAAACTTTTTTGTCACACCTTTTAGGTAGTGTAGCATCATTACGCTACCCAAAACATTTAAAATATTATTTCATAAACCCTCTTGCATAGAGTTAAAATTTGTTTCTACATTTTTAGATGAATTTCAATGTACTTTTATGATCTTTTGTCTAGAACAGTTACACCATTCACTTTTATCTAGCTTATTTGTCAAAATAACCAAGTTTTATACCATTATTTATGAGAAAATAAACTATATCTAAAGTGTTGGTTTTTTCATACCTTATTCCTAGTTGATCAAGTTCATGTCCAAGAATCAAATGCCTAGTATTTGTTAGAATTTTTTCAAATCTATTAGATTTATACTTTCATCTATTTCAAATTCTAGCTTTTGACATTGTTTAGCCAAGAGTCCTAGCACATGCCTTGTTTGAGTCTAGCTTTTGACATCATGATTGACCAAAAGACCTAGAAACTTTTAAATTCCTAGATTATATTAATTTGAAACAATTTAACCGTAGAGTTTGGCATTTCAATTTTTGGTCCATTTACTTGCTTATCTTTGTGTGAATAGTGAAACGTTAGATACTTTACACTAGCTTATTTCATCACAAATCTTTACATAAACCTTTTGATCCTTTTGATGAATCTAGACCAAGTTGGAAAATCATCTATTTTATACATTATCTTTTTAGAGTTTGAAAAACTCTTTGACCTTTTATCATAAAGCATTGACTATAGATCCAAACATGTATTCCTAAACTCATAGTGGACTGATGTATAATTTAGGGATTAGTAATGTAGTTGCATAGGAAGGAATGATGCAAGACCCCTACATAGATAATATTTCTTATGAGATGGATTCTTATCCCTATTATAATACTTAATTAGGGGCACAAAGCCAAGATTCCTTGGATAACTATTTGGCTAACACACCACCTTATTCATAATAAGACCAAAAATAAACCACAAAATACCAAGCTATAATACCCACAGTAGATGAGCCAGTTCTTCAAAAGTCATATTCTATTAATATGGCTTCCACGTATGGTCCATTTTTGTTTGAGTGACATTTATTAGAGAATAAAGATGAGATTTTGGTTAGAGCCCTAGAGGTAGGGGCCAAGTTTATAGTAGACATTCCCCATGAAAATCTACCAAGCCTAGTAAGAGTGCCCCATAATATCATTTATGATCAACAGGCTTCTTCTAGCAATCCTATGGCTCTAATCCAAACAACGTATCAAGACCCTAATATATCTAATCGAGGAAAATATCATGGAAGACAACTTTAACCAAATGTAGATAGCATATCAAACTTACCTAAATCTAGCATGCAATTTCAATCAGATGAACATGATGAACAAACCTCCTATTGACTTAGTTTCTTCAACAAGAGTGTTGATAGAGTTAACTAGACAAGAGAATCTAAGTTTCAACCCATTCATGAAAATCACTGTGGTAGATAAATTGATGCATATGCCCATTATTGAAGAATTGTCTTTGGCCTCTATATAGAATAGTGAGCTAATGTAGTGGATAATTGCAAGCAACATCCAATCCCAATCAAAGCAGTACTAATGTACAAATGACTAGCCAAAAATATGTACCTATAGTTATTTCCATGGGTATATCATCATACCAGGGAGTAGGATTTTCTACATCCCAACCTTAATTGGTTGGTTCCTCAAGTGTGAAATGTATAGGATTAGGTAGTCAAATAATAGCCAATGTCACACCTCAATGATAGAATGTGATAAATCCTACTCCTCCTTAATAAGTAATAAGTAGTATTTGACAATAGCAGGCATAATCTAGTGTACCAACACAATAGAGGATAAATACATTACCACCTCAATTATGGAAAACTAATGTTCCACCTCACCAAGTAATGACAAACATACCTCTTCAGTCACAAACTAATAAGCGAATCCAAAACCAAACAATGACTAGTCAACAACATGCAAATATTGGTCAGTAATAGATGATGAATCTACAACCTATTTTTACTTATCCATAAGGATTCATGTAACAAGGAGGCTCCCATGTTTCTCAAGTACCTACTAGATAACCGTTGGTTCAAAATATGCCACAAATTTAGAGACAGAGTTTTGGTCCACAAGTTCCCACTCAATAACAAGGTTTGATTAGTCAGTAGCATGTCCCTTTTCAACCATAGTAGGCACAATATAGTTATATCCCTCCATCCCAACCAAAAAATCATCTAATTCAAACCTTTATCACCAATCCAAACTAGAATATTACATAACCAAATATGCAATTTCAAGTACATCCTAATCTATGTATGCATATTCCTTGTCTATTTCTCAACCAAACCAATATACCCCAATAGGTATCTCCATCATACCTTGGTTAAAGTGTTCCACTTTTAACCTCCCAACTATCTACCCAAACCAATATTCTCCCTCAAACCAATGTTCCTTCCAGTTTCCTATCCCAAGAATTAAAACAAATGAAGGATATAATTGCTACCATTTAGGCTGGGAAATAGACTAAAAAGTTCAAATTGGATGACATGTGTTCCTATCCATTCAACATGGATTATTTTAAGATACTATTTCCTCTAAGATATGAACCACTAAAATTCAAAAAATACAAAGGGAAAGGTTATCCTAAGGCCCATTTAACTGAATTCTTTGTCACATGTCAACCAATGGCATATAGCAACATATACCTTTTGTTATTGTTTCTAAGGATGCTATTGTAATAGATGAAGGATGCAATTGCTACCATTTAGGCTAAGAAATAGACTAAAAAATTCAAATTAGATGATGTGTGTTCTTATCTATTCAACATGGATTTTTTATAGATACTATTTTCTACAGGATATGAACCACCAAAATTTGACAAATACAAAGGGAAAGGTGACCCTAAGGCCCATTGAACTAAATTATTTGTCACATGTCAACTAGTGGCATATAGTGACATATACCTTTTTCTATTATTTCTAAGAAGCTTAGCTAGATAAACCTTAGAGTGGTGTTTAAAGTTTCCCAAAAATTTAGTAATGGATTTTGATGATCTTTATGATAAGTTTATGCAGCACTTTTCCTATAACCTTGAGCATCATATTTCATTAGTGGACTTAATGCAAGAAAATCAAAAAGCTGGTGAGAGTTCTTCAAGTTATCTATAGTGATAGAGAGCCCTTGTAAGCCATTTTACCCACATTTTACTAGATAAACAATTAACCATTGTGTTTACTAAAAATTTGAATAGTGAGATAGCTTATCATCTGGAACTACCATGTGCACATACTTTCAAAGAGATCATTGATAAAGATTTGTTGATTGAGCAGGTTCTCATCAATAATGGAGTAATCAATATCAATTCAATTAATCAAAATCAAGGTACTAATTAGAGAAATGGCCAACATCAACATCCCATTCAAGCACAAATATCACAACTAGCATAGGCCAATAACCAAGAAAGACCAAAATAATTAACTACAATAGGAATGTTGTGTAAAATGGAGTAACAAAATTCCATCATGTCCAAATGGTGCAAATGTCATCTACACCACCTTTTCATCTTACTCATACCCAACAAGCTCTCCAACCAATACCACAAGCATAATAACCAAGACCTACACAATAAATACATCAGCCTTTACCATTGCAAACCCCTCTTCCTAGGAGAACCATGCATGCACATCATGTATTTAGTGACCTAGGAGATTCTATTAAGTTTTTTTTAAAAGCTTGTTACCACTAATCTGATTAATTGGCCTATACCAAATCATTATTCATAAGGAATTCCTTATCCTAATTGGTACCGTGAAAATGAATTATGTGAATATCATCAGGTCAATGGGCATAATCTACCAAGATGTGTCCAAATCAAGCATTTAATTAAGAATATGTTAGAGAATGGGGAGGTAACATTAGATAATGGTACTTAAACTTCTAATAAAACTCTTGGGATTTATCAAAACCCCTTTCCCTGATATAATAATCAATAACAGAAGAACAATCAACAACAATAATAATGGCCAGTGTAGCAACAAAATTAATAGTATCAAAATCAAAGGCCAAACTAACAAAATTATAAAAATAAACTATAGAACCCATAATGATATAATAATGGACAAAACCAAGGTCATAATGGTAATAACCAACAAACCTACCATGTAATTTCACCTGACTATAATAGGGTTGTAAGTCATATTGCAGGGGGTAGTGTTAATACCATATCCATTAATCTTAGACCAAACACTAATTAGCCTAGACCATTGATAAATAACAAAATTCAGCCAAATTACATGGATAATCCTTATTTGACTTGGGAGTACATACAATAAAACCAATAAACTAGGAATTCTCCTTTTGGACCTTATATCGACAACTCATCATTGCCACGTGACCACATACGAGTGCACTAACAACTGAGACTTGTCTTATTTGGTCACACACCATTCCTAACATTTGTTAGAAATAATGGTCCAATATCTAATATCGATTGTGCAATCATAACTAAGAAGTTGAATATTACTATCCTAGGCCCATAACCATCCACCACTTTGCCTGTCATCTAACCAACCATTCAGCCTGAAAATAAACCCTTCACTACTGACTAAGATAAGAAGTTTGATATTGTAGAAAAATTATAAAAGATAGTAACACAAATTTATATTTTAGATTTGCTATGAATGTTAATAATCTACAAGAACATCTTGAATGAGTTTTTGACCCAATCCATTATTGCTAGTGACATATTCCCTGATAAATTTCAAGGTTTCGTTAGACACCTAGCTCCAGCCCAACAAGTCACATTCAACCAAAGTGATATGTCTCCCCTTGGCCCACTCCATAATAACCCATTATACATATAAGTTTGTATAAATTGACACAAAGTGAAACATGTCCTTATAGATAATGGATCAAGCCTCAACATAGTGTCTCTAAATCTCATGAAGCTTCTTGGGTATATAATGGCATATCTCCAACTAGAAATGATAACCATCATAGCCTGTGATAATCAAGAAAGAGAATCATAAGGCACCATTAGTTTTCCAATTATTATTAGAACTCTAACTCATGATACACTTTTCCAAATACTTGATCTTGAGTTGTCATATAATATGCTTCTAGGTAGACCTTGGTTACATGAGATTTGTGCAGTCCCATCAATGCTACACCAATGTATCAAGTTTTCCCACTCAGGGATGGAAGTGAATATTCCAAGAGATTTACACCTATATGAACACTAAAAACATCTTAAAACTAAATTTCAAAGCTAAAATTATCAATACATCATGAATCCAAGTTCTAATTAGGATAAAGGAAAGGCTATACTTATTGATCCTTCACCAGATAATTGCATAGATCCTAATACCTTGGATTCCCTTTCTCACATGATGCCTCCTAAAGCTTCTAATCTTTTCACCATTTTAGATAATGGACCGAGAGAGTATGTGACCCATGATACATTTCATATTGCTAATCTTCCTCAGAATCTAAAAACCTTTGGGTGACCTAAATTCACCCTATATATACATTGGCAATAAAACAACAAAGATAAGGGACTGGTCACATTTGTACCAGCATCTAGCCTAGAACCTAAACCTCTTGAAGGGAATGAATAATGGTTATAAAACTACAACTAAGATCATTGTTATAAAAGTACAAAGTATCATATTCCCAATAGGATCACAAAGCATCACAATTATGAAGGAAGAGGCCTTAGACTGAATCAATAATGAACCATAAAGCTAATTTTCATGACTAATTATGAAAGACCTTATGGATTTGGATTTAAACCACCTGGGGTTGACCCCATATATCTTATTCAAACTCCATCACCAATTACTAGTGATGATGATGTCGACGGTGAAGTGGATTCTGATCTTAGCCTCACCTTTGTTGACCTAGCTAAAACTAACATGTTTGATAACAATGCCATTTGTACCCTTACCTTGGTCATTCATCATAACCCATTACCATTAAATTATCCCCAATTGATAGATTGGGACCAAAAAGAATCCAATCTATCAATTGATAAGTTCCAAAATGATGAGGCATTATGTGACTTCTTAGGATTTAGAGACAACATTTTGTTGGGAGATCACAAGTCAAGATTATTAATTACATTAGATCCTGTAGCCTATTTTAGAGAGTAAGTGAACACCCTTATCCAAAAATTAATAAGTAAAACATTGAGGTCCCAAAGTGAAAACCTCTTTGAGGTGATTTATGACTAGGAAAAAAGTAAAGATAAAGGCCAGTTGAGTGGTGAAATGTGCCATTAGACAAGGATGTTCATTCTTATTTGAATTTAGACTAGGAGACTACCAATGATGAACTTTTCTATAGATCCAAGTTCAATTTTGCATAACAAAAAGTATTTGATCAAATTCTTCAATAATTTATAACTATTTTTATCACATGGCTAGATCTCCCATTAGGGGATTTAGATTCATCTTGATTATGAGAATTTGAAGAGCAAGTCCTAACAAAGGACCCTATCATAGTCCAATAGTTCAAGTCATTACCTACTATCCTAGAAGATGGTTTGACCCTTCTAGTCAAAGCTACAATAGAGTTAAATATCAAGACTCCATAAAATTTGAAATGGATAAAATTAGGCACATCCCTACTAAGGAGGAACATGAAGTCTTTACATATTTGTTGAGAGAATTTGTAGATATGTTTACATGGGCCTATTCTGACATGCCAAGTTTAGACCCCACCTTGGTTCTACACCTCCTTGTGGTTAATCCTAACACCAAAATGGTAAAACAAAAGCTACATAAGACGCATCGTTGCATTACTATATTGGTAAAGAAAGAGTTGGAAAAACTCTTAGAAGTAGGATATATCTAATCCATTGACTACTCAGAATGGATCTCTAATATGGTACATGTTAGTAAAAAGCCTGAAGGGATTAGAATATGTACTAATTTTCAAGACATCAACAAACATTATCCTAAACATGATTTTCCATTTCCTAATATTCACATGATCATCAAATTCATGGTAGGTTATGAAATTCTTTCACTCATGGATGGCTTTTTAGGATACAACTAGATCAGAATAGCACTAGAAGACCAACATAAAATAGTATTCACCACTCCATGGAAAACATTTTGTTATCAAGTAATAATATTTAGATTTAATAATGTTGGAGCTACATATCAAAGGGTTGTGACTATCATATTCCATGATATGATGCATGATATTATTGAAGACTATGTCGATGACATATTAGAAAAATCCAAAACCAAGGTCGACCATCCAACAATGTTGCGTAAGATATTTGAAATATTATGGGAGTATAAAGTGAGACTCAATCAAAATAAATGTGTGTTTGGTATAATTTTAGGCAAATTATTTAACTTCATTGTGTCTCATAGAGGTATTGAAGTCGATCTGACTAAAGTCCATGTTATAATTGAGATGCCACCACTAACCAATTTAAAGCAACTCCATAGTTTTTAGGGTAAGATCTAGTCAATCTGATGCTTCATCTCTTAATTAGTAGACAAGTGTCATCCATTTACACACCTTCTAAATAAGGGAGTTACATTTAAATGAGATGATCACTACCAAATAGCTTTCTAACAACTCAAAGACTATCTTGTTAATCTGCCTATTTTATTACCTCATATGCCAAGAAAGTCATTCTTGTTATACTTATTAGCTACCAACCATGTTCTAGGGGCACTCCTAGCTCAACATGATGACAATGAAAAATAGCATGTTGTATACTACCTAAGTTTTACCTTGGTTACATATGAACATAACTATGTACCTATTGAAAAAGCTTGTTTGGCCATGTTCTTCATAGCTCAAAAACTACGTCATTACATGTTGAATAATAATACCATGGTCATTTCAAAAGTAGATCCACTCAAGTATCTACTATCTAAAATAGATTTTTTAAAGTAGAATGGCTAAATAGATCATGCTTCTCAGTGAATTTGACATAGAGTATGTTAATCAGAAGGCAATCATGGGACAAGTTCTTACAGATCAACTTGCTGAAGCAACTCTCATAGACACACAACCACTCACATTTTAATTTCCTGATGAATCCATAATGACCATCATTGACACACCCCTTGAGGAGTAGTCGTAGAAGTTATATTTTGATGGTTCATTTAATTTCACATGGATCAGGGGAAGGCCTATTATTTATTACACCATAGGGGGATCTAATCCCTAAATTATTCAAAATTAGATTTCCTTATACAAACAACATGGCCAAGTATGAAGCACTTGTTGTAAGACTTTGATAAGTAGTGCATTGGAACATATCTCATCTCTAAGTTTATGCTGATTCTTAGTTAATCATCAATTAGGTCATAGATCATTTTTAGACCAAAGATGACAAGCTAGTTCCATATAAAGCCATCATTGACACTCTTAAGAAACAAATTGCCAACATTTAGTTTGAGCACATACCAAGGGATAGTAATAGAACTATAGATACCATGGCTACTATTAACTCTCTAATTTGATAAATAGATAAAGCTAGAGAGTATCAGTTCATCATCAAGAATTTTTCAGCACCAACTCATGAACCTTTAACCATTTTAATGATTTATGATATTATTGGTCCTAATTCTCTCTAGCACCCAGACCTTTATCACTACCTTCATGACTAATTTATACCTCTTAATCTATCTCAAAAAAAAACTAAAACCTTCATTCATCTTTCCACTCATTATACTCTACTTGGATCCACCCTTCACCATCATAGTTTTTATGGAACTCTATTTTGTTGTTTAACTTCGGTAGAGTATACACTAGAATTAAGAGAAGTACACAAAGGGATGTATGGAGCACATTCTAGTGAGGTATTCCTATCCAAAAATCTCTTGCATACTGGTTATTATTAGCCCATGATAGACGTATATGTTGTTGCATATGTAAAGAAGTGTGACAAATGTCAACAACATGCTAATCTGATTCATGCCCCAACCAAAACTTTGAAACCAATGTTGACACCATGGCCATTTTCTACATGGGGGATTGACCTTATTGAGAAGATCAACCCCACTTCATTAACAGCCATAAACATATCCTTAGCACCATTGAGTATTTCACTAAGTGGGTTGAATCTATACCTCTCATTTACATGACTAAAAAGTAAATTTCCAAATTCATCTTCAACCATCTCATTTTCTGCTATATTATTCCCTCTAATATTATATCTAATAATGAAGGATCATTCAAGAATAAGGATGTAGACCAATTATGTACTGAATATAACATCACACAACATTTTTATATAACATATTACCCTCAAGGTAAAGGCTAAGCTGAAGCATCAAATATAACCATTGTCAATATTCTCAAAAATATTGTCAATGATGTTGGTCATGATTAACACCTACAGATATTTCTTTCCCTTTGGGCATATCGTACCAATCATTTTACCCCCATAGGAGCCACTTCATACTTATTTATGGTACTAAATCCATCCTTCCCATTGAGGTTGAATTCCCTTCACTATGCATCTCTTTCAAGTATGTCCTTGATGATCATGACTATCAAGTAGCTCACCTACAAGAGCTAGACCTACTTGATGAGAAATGCACAATTATACTCAACAATTTTCAAGCATATCAGAACTGACTCAAAGGCCACTATAATCAGCATGTTAAGTATAAAACATTTGAACTTGGTGATCTTGTTCTTAAATAAAACCAAAAGAATACCACAATTGAGAAGAAGCATAAAGGAAAATTAAAACCAAACTGGATAGGGTCTTTCATCATTACTACAAATTATGGATTAGGAGCATATAGGATTACCACACTAGATGGAGATGAAATTCTTTAGTTGATGAATATTATTCATCTCAAGTGGTACTATGCTTGAGCACTAATGTGTATTTTATGTAAGTACCATTTCAGTTATGCCATTTTATTACTATTCTTCTTTGTACAAATATCATCCTTATCCATCCTTCTTAACCACTCTATTTTACCACTCTATTTTATTGACTTAGTGTGTTCTAAAGCCTAACCTATTTGCCCTTGGATTTTGGCATTCATTACATAGTTTTAACATCAAAGTATCTAATCATTTTCATCAGTTGGTTTAAGTACATTACATAGAGATCATATTTTGGAGCAGTGTGATAGAAGTTTCATCAATTTCATTCTTAATTTGTTATTCATTTCTTATCATTAGTCTTTTTACTAATTATAACCACCTTTGGGAAAACTAGTACCATTGATCCATGTCCTTGTGTCCTAGTTTTAACAGCCTATGGGCAAACTAGGGGTAAAATTTATTTATTAAGCCTTGACATACCAACTTACCACTTCCTATGTCATACTATGTTTTTTTACCAATTGTGCCTATTTTATTTGAATTGACTACTACACTAGTTGAATTCCTCTATTGTAAAGGTGTAACTATAGAAAATTGAGGTCCTACTTTAGGATTATGTAGGTAGTGATCGATAATTGTTGAGGTTAGCTCAGTTACCCTAAGCCATGCTCTCATCATTTTGAAAGCAACCTAAGCCACGCTCTCAATATTTTGCAAGAAACCTTAGTTTAAAAGCTCTCACCATTTTGTGAGCTTGAACCATTTAGTGTCTCATCATTCTTGATTGAGTTGAGATACTCTAAAATAATTCCAAAAACATTTGAAAAATCATTAGAAAAGAAAAAACTATTGACCAATTCTTTTCCTTAAGAATTCTGGGAACCCTTACTAAGTTACAAGAAAATCACTTGTCATTTAGTTTCCCCATCCTTTTTAGCCTTTTCTCTCATGCACTTTCCATTTTTTAAGACCATTATTATTCTTCTATCACATCCATTCTATTTGTTTTCATCAGTTATCATTTTATTTCCATTCCCTAGGAGAACTACATTTGGCCTAAAGTTTTTTATTGGATATTACATCCATGGAACTATGTAGGTATCATTCACTTGCCTTGTGCATATGGAGACAGCTTGGCCACCCCCTTCCTTTTCTTTTATTACCCCATTTTGTTCATATGTTTAGTTTTCACCTATTTTCTAGGGGTAATGTTTGTATGTTTTCTATTACATTGCATTGTTTATTTGTTTTTGCTTATATTATTTGTTTATCTGCATGTTTGTTTTCTTTCATCACTGTTGCCTTGATTTAGTTTATGTGTGTTCATTGGGTGATTCCTTACCCACACTTATATTCAAATCCATCCATATTCATATGTTTCCATTATCATCATGGTTTTTATCATTGGTGCATTATTTTCTATTGAGTAATGGATTATGGGAGTCAGTCTTCATACATATTTTGGCCAAGTCCTCATAATGTTATACCATAATGCCTAATGACATGTGTTACAACAAACCTTAGCTTCAATAAGTCTATTCAACAATGGTGGAATCTCTTTTTTATTAACATCTTGCTCCCATCCTAATCATATCCCAAATAGAGTAATTAAACATGAAAGAATTTTAACCTTTATTAGTTCAAATGAGCATCTCCCTACTAGTAGGTTTTTCCAATTAACCATCACCCTATGTGTTAAGTTATCATCATCCTTGACCAATTTTATCATGTTTTCCATAATTAGAGTCCAATGATTATAACCACCTATGTGAAAATCATTATACACTGTCCCACTTAAATTCTCAATGACTTGGACTACTTTTTCAATATCATTGTATTTTCACCCCATCATCTTTTCTTTCTTTGGTCCCCTCATTTATTGGGGGACCATTTGTCAACATGCTTGTGCCAACCATTCCCTCGAGGGGGCATCATATAGTTAGTTTATTATCATTGTAGTTATAGGCATGTAGGACCTTTTCATTTTTTGAGAGTATGTTACTATGCTTATAGCTTACAATGCCTTCCTAAATAGGGGCAAATTGTAAACACCTAAATCTAGCCACCAATAACCTCTAATCAGGTTTTTGGCCAATTTCCACCCAAAATACACAATTTGGCCTAAAAACACTAAAACATGTTAAATGATGTGAGACTGACATATTCAAATGCCAATTTTGGCTAGGGTATCCCTAAATGGCATACTGTAATTTATGAGCCAACTAACTTTGATCATATCATTACAAGTCAAAATGCCAATTTTGCAACTAAGTGCTCTGGATTGATCTTTCCTATCAAATCTCTTACACAATACATATTCCTTTGTTATTTATTGTTGGTAACATCTTAAATGGTATAATTGATCCAATTCATCTGACATTACCTTCCAATTCCAATCCAGTAAAATTTTAGACCAATAACAAGACATTTTGATTAATTTGAGTAATTTGTGCACAAAGTGCTTAATCATGCTTAAGAGATAATTAAACCAAATTATATCCTCATAAATAATTCCATGGAAACTTGTTGAATACTTATTTTTAGAAATTAATATTGAATATCTGCATCATCAGGTGACTTATTTCTTGGGAAGACATCCCTAGGCAATAAATGTCACAAATATCAGGATTCATGCCCTCCATGCCTCATCAATGCCTTCCATGATGCCCTCCATGCCTCATCAATGCCTTCCATGATGCCCTCCATGCCTCTTAATTTATCCTTATTAAAATTTCATGATGAGGATAATTATGAACTTAATTGTGAAAAATGGATTAATCTTTAGCCATAGATCTCAATCTTGAGATGGATAATTCAGGTTGATTCTAATCAATCTCAAAAAAATATAAATAGAGAGGCCATGAACATCATATCTAAGACTTAATAATGCAAATTTATAATTCATGAATGATTTCAAAATCCATTCAAATTAGTGTTACCATTCCAAATTTATTACAATCCAAGCCAAGCCAAAGCCACAAGGTGCCAAGGAGAGATGGAGGTAGCCAAGCTTACATTGATGAGGACTTCATGAGCACAAATTGAGCAAGCCATTGTAACAAAAAATTTGAAGCATCCAAGGAAGGTAAAAGAGATTTTCTTTTGAATTTTAGTTTTATGTTTTATTCATGTTTGATAATTAATCTCTCCCTAGTGTCTAGGCCTAGAGATGTTATGCTAGTTAGTATGTTTTTTTCATTTTGTCTTCATTTTGAAACTAACACCATACTAACCATCCTCTCTTGAGTCAAATTCTTGGATCACATATGGTTAATGACCATGAGTTGTAAGGTTGTGTGAAAATTAGACATGTAAAACAAAATATGTTAGAAAATGGAGGTATCACATTAGATCATGGAGCTTTCACCTCCAATCAAAGCCTTGGTATTTATAAAAATCCTTTTCCCCAACATAACAACCAATAACAATATAAATAATAGTGGCCAGTGTAACATCAACAACAATATCAAAAGCCAAGGCTAAACCAACATAACTAATATCTAAATCAATAATGTCTAAAAATGGATAGAAGTAAGGTCAAAATAGTGCAAATAACCAATAGACCTATCATGCGATTTCACATGACTACAACTCAGTTGTAGGTCATATTTTAGGAGGATACATTACCATAATTTCAATCAATCCAAGACAAAGTATCAATCAAACAAGACCTTTTTTAATCATACCAAATCAACCAAACCATTAAGGTAATCCTTCTTTAACCTGATATTGCACATAGGTGAACCAACAAATAAGGATTCCCATGTTAGGATCTTATATTGATAGTTCAATGTTAGCTTATGACCATGCATAGTTTCATCATCAATCGAGACTCATCCTATTTGGTCCCCTTCCACCATCATTTTTTAGCAACATTGGTCCTATGCCTAATCTTGATTATGCAATCATAACTCAATGGTCAAGGATTACCATAGGAAGCCCATAACCATCTACCACTTCACCCATCATCCAACTAACTGTTCTTCCTTAGAAAAGGCCATTTACCACTCTATAAGAAAATACATTTGACATTGTGAAATAATTGTAAAAGATGCCAGCACAAATCTCCATTTTATATTTGTTGCATACATCAACCATCCACAAAAACATCTTGATAGATTTCTTTGGTCAATTCAAAACTCCCAATGACATATCTTTGACAAATTTCAAGCTTTGGTTAGACACCTAACTCCAACCCAATAAGTAACCTTCAACCAAAGTGATATGTCATTCCTTGGCCTACTACACAATAATCCATTTTACATTAAAGTTTACATAATGATGTACAAACTAAAACATATCCTCATAGACAATGGATCAAGTCTAAACATATTGTCTCTAAAGATCATCAAGATTCTTGGGTACACAATAGTAGATCTCCATGAAAAAACTAATCACCATAAAATCCTATAATAATAAAGAATGAGAATCACAATGAACCATTAACTTACCACTTATCATTAGGCCTTTGACCTATGATACACTTTTCCATGTGATTGATCTTGATTTTTTATATAACATGATTTTGGGTAGACCTTGGTTACATGATATTCATGTAGTCTCATTAGCATTTCACCAGTGTATCAAATTCTTCCATTCAAGTGTGAAGGTTAGTATTCTAGGAGATTTGCATCCATACAAGCATTGCAAACATCTGAAGGCCAAATTCAATAGCTATAATTATCATTTTGGCATGAATCCAATCACTAAATAGGACAAAAGTAAAGTAATACTTTAAATCTAACTATATTGACCTTAATACCCTTGATTCCCTTTCCCACATGTTGCATCCTAAAACATCCAATCATTACACCATATAAAATAATGGCCTAGGAGAGTACTTAACCCATGATACCTTTCACATTGTAAAGCTTCCACAGAACCCCAAGTCCTTTGGAATACCAAAATCCAAACCACTCTACATAGAATGGTAGAGAAATGGCAAAGGCCATCAGCATAGTTTGTCATCTATCACTTTCATGATGGCCTCTATCTAAGAATAGGACCCATGACAAATCATGGTTATATAATGAAAAATTGGCTAATTATTACAAGATTTCCAAGTATCCCATTCCTAATTGAATCATGTAGAACCAAGATTATGAAGGAGGAGGTCTCAAGCCAAATCAGTAGGGAACATGAGCCAAATTCTATGAACAGGTATAAAGGAACCTATGGAATTGGATTTAAATCACCTAGGGGTGACCCCACATATCTTATTCAAGTTCTATCACCAAAGAATAGTGAAGATAATGTCAACATTGAAGTAGAGTTTGATCATAGCCAATTTGATGACCTATACCATACCAATTTTTTTGACAATAATTCCATTTTTACCCTTTGACTAGTCATTCATCATAATCCACTACCATTTTATTATCCCCAACTGATAGACTAAGGCCAATAAGAATTCAACATATCAATTGATGTGTTTTAGAATGATGAAGCATTTTATTATTTTATAGGCCTTAGGGACAATGTTCCATTGGAAGATCACAAAAAATGGTTCTCATTCAAGTTGGATCCTAGAGCCTATTTTGAATAGCAGTGAACACCCTTAACTAAAAATAATTAAATAAAAAATTGAGGTCCCAAATTGAAAACCTATTTGAGGCACATTTGGACTAGGGAAAAAGTAAAGATAAAGGCTAGTCTAGTGGTGAAAACCTATTTTACGCATTATTATATGGGGGTGTTAAACCTTATTCACAAATAGACTAGGAGACCACCAATGACAAAATTATCTACGAGTCCAAGTTTAGTCTTGATGAAGCATAATATTTTGATCAAATTATTTAGGATACCAATGTTGACAAGATTATATATGGATCCAACTATAGTCTTAAATAACAATAGGTGTTTGATCACATAATTTAGGAATTTCCAACAACATTTGTTACATGTCCATCCCTCCCCTTAGGGGATTCTAATTCATCATGTTTAAGAGAACTTGAAGAACCAATCTGAATAAAGGACTCTAACATAGCCAAATAGTTCACATCTTTGCCCATTATTCTTGAAGATGGTTTGACCCTTCTAGTGGAAGACACATCAAAGGTTAACATTGGGACTCTAGATGACTTTAAATGGATTAAGTTAGGTGCATACCTCACTAAGGAGGAGTGTGAAGTATTTACAGCCCTATTGAGGGAATTTGTAGATACATTTGCATGGGCCTATTCTAACATGCCTAGTTTGGACCCTACCTTGGTTATTCACCACCTTGTGGTCCATCTTGATGAAAAAATAGTGAATCAAAAGTTACACAAAATGCATCCTTGCATTTTTGTTTTAGTGAAAAGAGAGTTGAAAAAGCTCTTGGAAGTGAGATGCATTATACCAATCGACTAGATTGAATAGATTTCCAATATGGTGCTAGTCAGTAAAAATCTAGAAGGAATCAAAATCTACCCTAATTTTAGGGACATTAATAAACCTTTCCCAAAGGATGACTTTTCATTTCCAAGCATTGGCATGATTTTTGACTCCATAGTAGGTTATGAGTGTTTTCACTAATGGATGGATTCTCAGACTATAATTAGATCAAAATAACACCAGAAGACCAACACAAAATAATGCTCACCACTCTATGGGGAAAATTCTATTAATCAAGTTATTCCATTTGGTCTTAATAATTTATGGTCCACCTATCAAAGGGCCATGATAGTCATATATCAAGATATGATGCATGACATTATCGAAGACTATATTGATGACAATTAGGCAAATTAAATACCAAGGCCAATCATCTAGTAATATTAAGGAGGATATTTGAGAAACTACATGAACACAAAGTTAGGATAAACCCTAAGAAATATGTTTTTATAATCAAATAAAGAAAATTATTTGGCTTCATTTTGTATTTTAGGGGCATATAAGTTGATCTAGCCAAAGTATGAGCCATAATAGAGATGCCACCACCAACCAATTTGAAGTAGCCCCATAGTTTGTAGGGCAAACTTTAGTCTATCAGACACTTAATATCTCAATTGGATAAGAAGTTCCATATATTTATACACCTATTGAATAAAGGTGTAACATTTCTTTGGTATAACAATTGTCAAAAAGCTTTTCAACAGTTAAAATACTATCTATAAAATTCACTAGTTTTATTGTTTCCCATTTAAGAGAAGTCATTCTAGTTATATTTATCAACTACTGATAAAGCCCTAGGGGCACTTATATATCAACATTATTATAATGTAAATTATCATGAAATGTACTATCTAATTTATACACTAGTCATGTATGAACATAATTATACACCCATCAAAAAATCTTATCTCGTTATGGTCTTCAAAGATGAAAAAATATGGCATTAAATGTTAAATAATAAGACCATGGTCATTTCAAAAGTAAATCCAATCAAGTCTCTACTATCTAAAATAGATTTACAAGGTCACATGGCTAAATTTATCACACTTCTCAATGTGTTTGAGATAAATTATGTGAACCAAAAATCCATCAAGGGATAGTTCTTGTAGATCAACTTGTTAAAGTACCCCTTACAGACACAAAGACACTCATATTCTAATTTCCTAATGAATCCATCATGACCATCATTGAAACACCTCTTGAAGAGAATCACTAGAAGCTATATTCTAATGTTTCATTCATAACACATAGATCAGGGGAAGGCCTTTTACTTATAACACCATAGGGGAATCTAATCCCTAAGTCATTTAGAATCAGTTTTTCTTGTACCAATAACATGGCTGAATAAGAATCACTTGTAGTAGGTGTATACACATAATATTTTCAACTTTTATCACTTACTGATACTTTGTATCTTGTAGGAACCTATCGATTCTCAATCTCTTTGATTGCATGCCTTAAGAGGTGCACTAGGAAAGGGGTGGGTAGACCATTGGTACTTCATAAGATTATTATCCTTTTCTTCACTTTCCATATAGACACTTGTCTCCTAAAACCATTTACCCTAAGCTTATTTTTCTCAATTGTACCCATTCCAAACATTTTCCATATCATTATCCTCCTTGTTCTTGTCTTGACCCCCTTTCACCAATTGATTGTACTAGGTCAACTAGATCGACCCTATATAGTTTTTAGCCTATGATTACTATATAGGGTTGATTGGGTCGACCATGTACTATTTTTGGGTATTTTCACTTGAGAGTTTCATTATCCCTTTGGTCAACCTAGCTTAGGACCTAGTGATTTATCTCCTAAAAACATACAAGGTTGATTGGGTTGACCTTATACAACTGACATATTCAAAATGATTTAGGGCAAGATCCACCTATATATAAAAGTTCATTTCTGTAGACACCTAAAATTGGCCACCAATGGCTTTATACCTAAATTTAGACCAATTCTTACCAATCATTGAATACCTAGCCCAAGAATTTCTATTAGTCTCAAATTTGGCTTCATAACCTTGCATTAAATCAATTTGGCTTAATAAATCAATTAAATGAGGCAAATACACATTAAATTAATCAAAATTAAAAAAATGATCAAACGCCTAAAAATAATTAATTAACTTGCACACCCTAATCAAAATCAATTAGAAAGTTAAATTAATTTCAAACCCTAATTAAGTTCACCTATGAGCTAATAAATCAATTACTAAAAAGGTAATTCAAGAGCATCTTACCTTTATGAGTTGTCACCTTTGGAAAATATCCTAAGAATATGCCAAACTCAACCAAAGTTAGTAAACTCAACCATGGTTGTGAGTTGTCCCTTTTAGAAAATATCTAAAAAAATACCCTAGGAATATGCCAAACTCAACCAAAGTTAATAAACTCAACCATGGTCAGATTTAACTCAATCTAAAGGACTTGAAAGCCTATAAAAGTAAGCCTAGATCTCTTCATTTTTAAGAGCTCAATCAAAGTAGAGTTATAATGCAGGAATAGATTCATGAAGCTAAAATCCTAGTGTTATAATGTTGAAATTGAGCTAAGCCATCAATCAAGCATGACATTCAATAATGGTGCATAGAGAAGATGATGTTAGCCATATGTCATTGATGAAGACTTCTTATGCATAATCTAAGCAAGCCAATGAATAAATTATTTAGATCTCTCAAGAAAGGCAAAGATTGTTATTCTTTGCATTTTAGTTGGGTTGGGTTTTTAATTGTCATTTTTTCATTAAGCTCCCCCTAAGATCTAGGCCTAGATATGTTAGTATGTTAGTGTGTTGATTTAATGTTTTTATGGACTAACACTTGATCTAACCTCTTATCTTTGTCAAATTCCTTTATCACAATTTATAGCCATTTGAGAATAGAGAAGTGAAGAAAAATAAGTATGAATGAACATCTGATTATTGACCATTCTACATGAGGAATAAATCTTAGGGTTTCATAATTTTTTTGGAGATAAAGATCTTATCTTATGGAGAAGTATTTTGGATGCATAAATAGGTTGTGTAGCCTAGAGCTGATTTTTTTTGTTATTATTACATACCACAACAATCTCTTGTGAAGAACCTTAGCCAAGGGAGAGATTGAGGCTCAGTAGGTTCATCTTTAAGGTGAGTATTCATAACATTATTTATCCTTTATAAGAGTAGATATATAATGTAGTTGTGTTTCTCTCCATTGCATTAGGATTTCATTTACATTAACATGAGTATATGTCTTTTATGCATGTTTAATCTAGCTCATTTTGTTTATAACCCCCATTTTGTGACATAAGCTTTATTGTGCACTAGATTAGATATACTTTATTTTTTATTAGATATAGAGTGAAAATTAAACATGGGACTCTTATAGGATTGTTGCATGATTATGTTAAATTGTAGGCTTTAAAACCCTTCCTAACATGGTGTATTAAGACAAGTGATACACTAATAAGGTCTAGCAAGTCCCCATATTGGTCATGATCCCACTTAATAAATGTATTCCTAATCAGAAGTGTAGGTATGTTCTATCTTCTTCGAGCTATGATTTATTTATAGACATGATGCATTTTTGATTGCATACATTTTGGTGAACTTGATGTGAACTAATCCTTGTAAGATTTATTCACTTATTTCATCATTTTTATCATTATTTTTATTATATGTTTACCATAATAGGTTGATTTCATTGACCAAATTTAATTTCTATGCACAAGTTTTTAGATATAGGCTTTTGGATCAACTCAGATGACCCAATATAGGTTTTTAGATTTTCAGACTTCCAGTCTAGACTACTAAGACAACCCAATTGGCCCTATAGTTTTTTAAACATTAGGTTCATCATAATAGGTCAACCCAATCAACCTTGTACATTTTTAACACTCATCAACAAGTTTCTATAAATTTTGATCAACCCAATCAACCCAGTTAGCATAATTTTCAAGCATATCTAAAGGTTATTAAACAACAATCTTCATTCTCTACATCTCTGATCCACCAAGGTTAATTTTTATCTCTTTGTATCTTTATTTATAGTCTTTCCTTTTACAAATTGTAGTATTTAAAACTACCCCTACATAGTCAACTAGATCAACCCAATTCTATGTTCTATGTGTTGTTTCGATAACTAGCTCGACTTTGTTGACCTTGTTCATTTTTAGACCTTACTTTCATAGTATAAGATCGACCCTATCAACCTTGTTCTACATTCTGTGCATACATTTTTGACTATATCAACATTTTACATTGTTTCAAAATTAGAATTAACCTTATATTCTAGTAATTATCTCAAAATTTCATTTCTTGTCACTTGCAAGCTTAGAATATATCACATAGCTTAATTAGGTGGTTTTCGATTAACAATTTAGTTTCACTATTTTATATTTTATGCACACATGACCAAATCACAAAATATAAATAATCACTTTAATATTTGTCTACCCAAAGCCAACCTACTTGGATTTCATCACTAAGGGGAAAGCCAAATTGATATTCTAGTCAATTATAAAACATGGTTAATGGTATATTCTGGCTATGCACCTGACACCCTTATCACTATGGTGTGAGAAGTGAGGGGGTAGGCCCCAATACCAAGCCTATATCATTACCACTATAGATCCCTTTTAGCCCAAACTACCTAAAACCATCCTTAAATTGATTTCTAGTTCCTTACTTATAGCAAAATCACATTTTAAAATCATATTCTAATAATATTATAAACATTTAAGTTGACCAATTAGTTAGCTCTTTACTTTCCAAGTTTATTTTTACTCTTTGCTCAATTGTATTTTGTATTGTAAAAACTTACATTAACCAACATTTGTGTAAGGTTTTGTGTTGTGTGCTTCAATTAGATTGACCAACATTGATCTAATTAATTGTTTGTTTCCCTTTTGTTCTTAATTTTTAAATTACTTTCAAAATTTATCTTATTTTAGTTCATAATCTGTTATAGGTTTCTTAATTTTCCCTTTCTACTATACTGGATCAACCCAATCGACCCTGTACCTTTTTTTAGCCTTTATTCATTATACTAGATTAACCCTATATTATTTGTAGACCCTATTTTTGTGCTAGGTCAACCTAGTTGACATTGTACTATTACTATCATTTCCTACTTATTTGATTTCTCATCTCTCTTTCTTTGCCTTCATCATGGAATTTTTGATCGGTGACAATAATGAGTTGTAGTCAATAGACATGATGAATTTTACCAATCCTCATAGGGTCTCCCATAGATAGAGTAGGGATTCTCTCTTATATACTTGTAATATTCACATTTCTACTCACACAATGAACTATGGTAACCCTCTTAATACCTCTTCATAGCATAATCCTCTCTTCTCATTATAAGACCAACCTAAATTAAAGTATACCCCTGAAATTCTCTTCTTTATCTCTAAATTTCCTCAACATCAAGGAAAATATCCTTCTACCATTTATAATCTTATGATTAGTGGTCAATCCAAAGAGAATAATTTACCTACTCCTACATTCTCAATTGGATTTTAGGGTATCACTTCCTTTGATTCTTAGCCTCTTCCTTCAATTATGACCCCTTCTCATACCATGACCTCTTCTTTAAATTACTCCACCTCCATGCCTAGTATATCCAATAACATGGTAGGTTTTACATCTAGTGGGCCTCTCATAAGATCTACTATCCTTAATCCTTCCACTATTGCATTTTTTTCTACCCAAGGTAATCATGCTACTAGTTCTTCTTCTCAACCATTCACTAGTCCATCTTTTGCTACATAAGCAAATTTTGCCACTAGTGCCTCACATTTTCATAATTCCTTTCAAACTCTTACAACACCAATAGTGGTACCTAAGCCACTAATACCACCTATAATGCTTCTAATAATTATAATAAAACACATGAAATATTATTACAAACACTCAATTAAATGAATACCTTTCAATCTCATAACAAAAATCAAATGATGAGAATGCAAAACCATCTTCTTCACCTTCAATCTCATCCTCAACTAATGGCTTGGGGCACACATAACCAAAATTTTCCCCCTCCTCCTCTTGGATATTCTCAAGTTAATCTGATTCCTCAACCTCCTTTGGTCAATAAAACCATTAAACATCTCCAAAATGAACCTCTCACTACTCAAATTGTTAACATTGATATAGGAAGTATCACACCTACAATTTATTATAATGGATCAACCGATCCTTCCCTTCATCTTAAAACATTTGGAAATATTTATAATGATTGGGTCAAATTGAAAACCTTTTCCACTAATAAAATCTTATCCAAAACTCTCATAGGCAATGCCTTGGATTGGTACAACCAACTTAGAACTCATTCCATTACTAGTTTGGAGGATTTATTGAATGCTTTAGTTCTATAATTCCAAACTAGTGATCTTCCCAAAAACACTTTGGCCCACTTCATAAATTACAAACAAATTAAAAATTAAATTGATCAAGCCTTTGTTAAAAGGTGGAAAACTTTGTCAAACAAGTGTGAACATAACATGGCTTATGATAATCTTTTCCATCTCTTTACCAATGCCCTTTTTCTTAAACTTCAATATAAGGTTCATACTCTCTCTCTCTCTCCACATACATTGGAGGAGGATATTAACCAAGCTAAATGATAATATTTCCTTATGCATCAACTCAAGCCACCCTAACCTTCTACAAGTCCTCTTCTCTTACTTAAGAACAAAAATCACAATGTTACCAATGATGGTGTTACATATTCTTATAACACCATTCACAATGTTCAAGCTATCATTTCTACCCCTTGATCAGAACCAACTCCCCCTTCTCAAAAATATACTAATCCTCACTTATCTTCACCAAACAACATTAATGTCCATAAACATCTATCCTCAACTTAATTTCTAAAGCATCTACCTAGGCTTCTTCCATGATAACTTAACCGTACCCATCATATGAAATCTTGGTATGATCCTAACAAGTTTTGTTGGTTTAATTCTAGTTGGGGTCATTATCATGATACCTATAGACAAATTCATAATTTAGATATGGAATTTCTTTTGGGTCTTAATTTTAATCATGATTATATCATTATAAAGTGTAAAACAATCTTATGAAATTAATTTTAAGGATTATAAATCACATGATAAATCTCAAGCCTTGAACCAAGCCAATGTTTATTTGGTTATTTACAAAGATCCTCTTCCTAATCATCAACTTATTTAAGACAACCAAGACAAAGCCACCCCTTCCACCAATAATGTAAAAATTCTTGTTAAATCTACTTTTGAAGAGAATTTGGTTAACATGACTAATATATGAAGGGTGGTTACTTTTATCAATTCCCAACTTATCTAAACTCCTCCTTCATCTAGAATGTATCATGCTATCTAGGATTCTTCTCCAACTCATTTCAATGAGTTAGGGCACGATGACCTTATTAATTTTGATGATCCAATTTCTAATTCTCACTTGGATAATAGTTCCCAATCTATTTCTACCACTCTTCCATCATCTTCTAACACTAATGATACTCAAATTTCTACTAACACTTCTTTTACCAATTATTAAAATCAACTTAAACTACCTACTTCCTCATCAAAACATTATTTATAACCTTGTTCTAAGACTTCTTCTTATAAAAAAAATATAATGGACTTCAACTCCTCCTTTAGAGGATCTCCTTAATCATTATGTACCTATATCTAAAAACCTTCTTATGGGCTATGATGAGTGGGATCCCATTATGGAACTCATTAATCTCCCATCCCAAATTTTGTTCCTTGAGCTTATGATGAATTCTCCACATCATATAAACCATAATATGTAACTATTATTCAAGATTAATGTAAATCATCCTCCCCTAGTAGGTTGAGAAGCAGCCTCATCTGGATCCAAGTATAGTATATTAAAACAATGCAAAGAGATGTCTATCAATGTTGATGAAACTATGGACACTTCTCTTTCCTTAAAATTTCCTATAGCTTCTATGATTCTTGACAAGATAATGATTCATGTAGATGTTCCTCCCTTATTAATTAGTGTTTAAGTAGGCAATATTCAAGTTAAGTATGCATTTATTGATGAGTGTTCTAGTACCTACGTTACCTCTCTTGACTTCATTAAGACCCTTGGATATTTAGAATGCAATCTCAAGTCTACATGCATCACCTGCCAAGGATATGATAGAATGTAAATTCCTCCTCTAGGTTGTGTGTGGATTCCCATTATTATCCCGCCTATCACCATCCATGTGAAGGTGATGATCTTTAACCTTCCCCTTTGTTATAACATCTTGTTGATAGTCCATAGACTCACCATATGAGAGTTGTTACTTCTCACACCTATAAATGTGTTAAATCCCCTCATAATGGAGCCATTTATAGGATTAAGGGTGACACTAACCCTTATAATTTTGAACAATTCCAAGACCATGGTTTTATTCAAAATTCCTACTCTTTAACCCTTACCGAATGTTCCATTTCATGAGTCTCAACATCTTAATTTTCTTATTAATCTAACCCAAGGTTACAATGAACATCCTAAACTCATTGGGAACATTCATCCTAACCTATTAGATTTTAATGATGATGATCCTAATGAGATTAACCTAAAGATTAAAACATCTTATCTCTCACCTCACCTCATATTACAACTTTTTACTTCCTTATAGCCTCATTCTCACAAGCCTCCTTGTGATGATATTCTTGTAATCTTAACCAAGACTGAGCATTTTATTCACCACACTTCCTTAGATGATAAGGTCATCCATATTTGTGTCATTTATCTTCACACCCTAGATTATGATGATGTTTATTTCGTATATGATCCAATCTTAGGTGATCTTGTATAGGCCCATGATGCTAAGATTCTTTGTTAGCATTCTTCTTTACTTAAGTCTTTTTATGTATCTTCCTATCTTACTTCATTTAAAATTCCTAATTTTATTATTTTTCCTCTTTATCTTAGGGTAGATATGATAGTAACACATCCAAATTTTAAGGATCCTCATACAAGTATGCTCATGGATCATGTTATGACTAGACCTTACCACTTTTCTAGGTTCCTTGATCACCATAGTTGGTTTACCCCTGAGATTAGTGTGACCCTTCTTATGCCTTATGTAGATCTTACTCCTCCCTGAGTAAATCCATTACTGAAGCCCATTCATGTTCCTTCTATAGTTGAGCCCATTCTTACTCCTATTATAGTTTATTCTATTCTTGTTCCTACTATTGTTTAGCCTACCCCTATTTCTCATCCCATTGCTTCTTTTATTGAGCTTAGTTCCATTCCTCCTCGATCACCACCTTTTCTTGGTGATGGTTTGATTCCCTTGCCTCAAATGGATCTATTACTCACCAAATGGACCAATGAGTCTTCTCTAGATTCTTCCACTCTTATTACACCTCCTTCTATGAGTGCTTCTCCTAAGAGTCACAAACATTTTTGTTGCTTTCATAGGATAGATAATCATTATTCTACCCATTATCACAAGTTTCAATAGTATATTAATACTTTACATCCTTTCTCTCCTTACTCAAACAAACCCATGCCTCCCTCAAAGGTTCTATCTGAATATATACCTAAGTATGGTGAGGTATATTTTTTGTGGCACCCATCACATCGATCATTGGTGCATCCTTCAATAACAAATTCTTTCATTCCTCCCATAATTCATCCCTATAATAATGTTTATCCTTATTCTCCTATAGATCCACCTCTAGTGGTTCAATACCCTCATGTGGTCCCTTCATCACCTTTTTGGCCTCCACTCATGATTCCTTCACTAGTAGACCTTCCCTTACCCATGGATCCTTCTCCACTGGTGATTCTTGCATCTCCCATAGAGCCTAATCCCATGTATTCTCTCAATAATCCCTTTCCTAATTTCCCTCCTTAGCATGATCCATCAAATATTCCTACTTTTTAAATTGAGGATATTAAAAGAGAAGTATTTTCCCAGTTTTCATTGAAGATTGACAAGAGATTAGTTGTAGTTTATATCCATCTTCATATATATTTATCAGATGTCTTAGATAATGTCTATGGGTATATTTATTAGTAATCATAAGCACATACATTGTGCTTTTACATTTACATTTTGATTGGATTTGTACTCCAATTTTATATGTTAAATCATTTGATGCTATGTCAAATTCATATTATTTTATATAGTGATTTTACCTGTTAAACTATATCTTGCTTATATTATCATTTATATTTGCATATGACTTTATTTATTTATTATTTATTTCTCTTTATTTCTTTATTTTTTCTCATAACTCTCTTTTTGTGTCTTCATGATTATTTGCTCTTTTATCTATATTTTTCATGAATAATTATCATTATGACTTGGTTATACAAACCCTGTTCCCTTTAGTCCTTATTTCCTGTTAGCAATTGATTAGTTAG
Source organism: Torreya grandis (assembly GCA_037957365.1). Taxonomy (NCBI): domain Eukaryota; kingdom Viridiplantae; phylum Streptophyta; class Pinopsida; order Cupressales; family Taxaceae; genus Torreya; species Torreya grandis. The sequence continues at coordinate 990,130 of JARHVA010004235.1, read as the reverse complement.
AAAATAATGCATATCATTATACTTTACTTTCACCAATCCACCTTTGTATCTCATTTTTTTCTTCTTCCTTTTTCACAAACTAATAATATACATGGTTTATACTTGAGATCACATGCTAGTTCATTTTTAATCCTAAGTGTCCTAGTCAGTATTTGTCTTTGGTTACTTAGCTTCCTTTAGCCTTATTATAAAGATCATTCATATGAATCACTACATATCTCATGATTGGTCATTCCAAATACATATAGAGGAGGAATCTAAAAAATGCACACAAAGTTAAAATCCAAATCATTTTACAAAAGGCAATGATATAAAAGGAAAAAATATTCTTATATGTCAAATCATACTAATAGACATGATTCAAAGCACATCTCATTATTCTTGTCAAAGCTCAAAATCCATATTTGGCCTCATGATATAACAAGGGTCCTTTGGGTTGTGTTAGAATAGTTTATTAGAAAAGGAGAATAAAAAAATCTTTTAGTGTTGCCTACTTTCTAGCACAAGTACCCAATATTTGCATTAGATTAGCACCTCTATAAGGGGTCCTAAGGAATGGAGAACATATCATGGGAAGGTATGTAAATTTTACCTTTTTTTGTACCAATATACCTTCATGATTTGATCTTATTAGCATTCTTATATGCCTATAAATCTTTGTGTCTATAACAAATAGGTTTCCTTTATACATTGATGGTCATTAGTCACTTAGTGTCTTCTCATTTCCTTAATATGCCTCTTGCCTCCTAAATTATTATCATAAGATGCCTAAGTATTTATTTTTACACTCTGTTTTTCATTCCCTATATCCCTTATATTTCCTCTTGAGAATTTTTTTATTGATCACTCCCCTTGGGATTTCATTTGTGAGTTGATTTGTAAGACTACAAATAGAACCTAATGTTCCTCACAAATTACCATGTTTTCCCTTCCTATTACCCATATCCTTTATTACCCATTTATCCTATTTATTCCACCCCAATGGTGTTCTCTTTATGAGTTGTAGTGTAAGACCATAGATAGGACCTGATATTCCTCATAAAATTTTCCAATAATACAAGTTACAAACAAATTTATATGTGTCAAATATGAGATAAGATGTGATTGATTATGAAGTTACATGTCATTAACATGATTCCTACCTTGATTTATTGTGTTTTATTCTTGCTTCATTTCTCTTTCATTTTTATCTTCTTATTTTCCAAGTGCATGTAAGAATACTACCATTTCTTTAATTTTTCATACTTCCCAACATGAATTAGTGTGATAAATTTAAGACTAATCTTTTGCCAATTTTGTTTTTCTCTTATACTTACCAACATGATTTAGTACAATTTATTGAGTTAATTAATTTTTTTTTACCATTTGTGCCCTTTTACATACCTTCCATTTCATTACATTGTTTTCATATCTCCCAATGTGATTTAGTATGATTTTACTTGTTTTAATTTGGTGCAAGAATCTTTCACTTTGGTTTAAAAACAAATTCCTTTCTTTTACCATATTTTTTTTACCATTATTTGGTTCTTCATACTTAGTCATTTTAATGTTATTACACATTTCCCAACTTGAAATAGTGTGTATTACATTTTTGATTCATTATATTTTACCAAGTCCTTTTTTCCTATTTCCTTTTACCCATGCATGTGTTCTACATAGTTCTATAAAAGAAACCACGTCTCATATATTTCATATAGCATATAAAACTATAGCTAAATACATGTGCTAAAAATAAATATATCCAAATCATCCACAACCACAACCATTATGATGAAAACATACACAATAAACATCAATATGCTAAAATGATACATCACACACACACACACACACACACACACACACACACACATATATATATATCATGAGTTTTTTAGACAATAAGTACAACCATATTTAATTCTCTAGATCTATAGCTCGACTCCATCTTGTCTATCTCATGGCCTATCCACACTACCTATCGAGGCCTCAATTTGACTACTCTAAATAGTACACTATAAAAAATTCATCTAAGATCTCAATCCCTATACCTATCCCTATAGGTGTACTACATGCGCTTATTCCTACACAAATTAGGTCAAGGTCATTATATGTACATGTGTCATCTAAATCACTATCACCAAATGCATAACTCTCTCTTCTACCAGGGCTTACCATGCCTATATCTCACCTACATCCATCTCTACTAATGGCTACATCCTCTCTCTCTCTGTTTATGCTTGTATCTACCTCAATGCTTCCCATACTAATTTGAACTAGTTCACCTAAGCTGGGGATGATGGTACACTGGGGTCCTCTAATACAATAGGGTCATACAACTATAGAGTCTCATTCATGATGTTATGGAGTGCTCCCCTCTTAAGGGAAGCCAATCTCTCCTCCTTATCCTCAACTTTGCCTATGAAATCACACCCAGATAGATATTAGATCACTATTATATCTCATAATATCTATCTATATCTATTATCTATTTCAAAATAAAAACTTAAGAAATAATTTGATCATTTTTATTACATGTTTGTGACTTAACCACTATAGTCTCACCATCCATGCTACATCCTAGCATAGTCTCTCCATCTACATAACCTCTTATCACCTCCTCTATAGGTCACCTCCTTAGCTCAAATCCAACTATCATGGCTCACGTATACCTTAGCCTATGTCTAAGTGGTCTCTATATCATCCAACTCTCCTTTGGCTCACCTATTAGGTCATTAGGGATGGTGATCATCTCCACTCTCCCTTGCTTTTACTGCATCCATCTACATCATGTCCTTGGTTTTAGTTCCCCTTATTGTGGAGCTGGTGGTGGTATCTCTAGTGCCACTTCCTCCACACCCCTTACCTCTTTCTCTACTCCTTATTGTGCCTAACTAGTCTATGGTCACTCATGATGTGGTTTGAGCATTGGCCTCATCACTAGTGGCCCCACTCCTCTCCTCCCTTGTGGATCTCTCACATGTCAAGCCCACTACTTTGGCATCAATATTAGTGTCATTATATGAGGTAAGCCCATATTTTCTAGTATTAATACCACCATATGTGGCTCTCTCTACTAGGTATAGTGTTTAACTACCTCTATCCTCATTTTAACTAGTGCAACTATGTCCCAGCTTGGTTATGTAGTTGATATGTGCTCATATGGCTACCACACTATGTTTATGCATCTCATGGTATACAACACTAGCACATGGAGCATGACTCATGCTACCTATTCCTCTCTCTATATTTATACTTGAGGTGACCTATCATCAATTACATGGGGCAACCTAGCTAGTTGATACATGGGAAACCTCTCATATATCTAAGCCATTAATAATATAATCAGTGCTATCAAATTTTACCTTCTAACTAGCATCTCATACAAATAATGTATGAACTAGACCTAGCTGATAAAACCAAGATTGTATAGTGTTCCTTCCTCTATGATCATCCTACTTAATGCTACCATGAATAGTGGTACCTTTCCATTTGACTTATGACATAACACTCATTGTGTCACAAGGCCTATCATAGATTTATAGATATCTAGAATATGTGATGTATATATATCAAACATATTGACTCTCTTACCTACCAATATCATCTCTAGGCATGTATCCCACACAAATAAGGATCTCATCTCCTCTGTGTTGTTTTGTATACCTATAGCCACTAGTATTCCTACTATTGGTAGCCCTAGGATGACATGTACATCCTCTGGAGTGATAGCTACATCTACCACATCCCCATCCACCTCCCATATAAAGGTTTTAGTTAATCATTCCTAACATCCCAAGAACATGACTAATATATCCACACTCAAGGGAATCTTACACATATCTGTTATCCCTCCTAGGCCTACAGATACTAGTTTAGCTCTATCTCCTAGTATCAGATGCTTTAGTAGATATAATAGCCATGATGCATTTACCAATTGATAGAATCTAAATTATCCCTGAAAATAGGAAATAATAAAATATGTATTAGATCTTCCATGTCATGTATAATCATAATACATTCTTCTTACAATTTTAATAAAAAATAAGCCTAAATTACTTTAATTTATTCATTTTTAACTATTTTTAGCCTACTCAATTCTTTTTGCCCCAAATTGGTCATTTCAAGCCATTTTATCCTTTTTCAACCTTTTGCACATATTTTTGTACCATTTTGGTTCTTTAGTCAAACTAGTTTAACCAAAATTTCCCTATTTTTGACCTATTTGACTTAAAAATCTAAGTCAACCCTCTTATTTTTCCCTCCAAGGTAATTCATTATCATTTTGGATTTTTTAGATCAATTGTCAAACTATACTAGGTTGGCAGTCTATAAAATATATAGGGTCAGCACATACTAGGTCAGCAGTGTGGATTTTGCCCATTTTCAACCTACTAGGTTGACTGGGTCAACCTAATTGTTTTTCCTACCAACCCCTTGTATTTTCCTAAAAAAGTTCTTTTTGGTAGTTTTCTCCCTCATTCCTTCAAACCCATTTCACATCTTGGTTTTTTTTACCTATATAATCTAATTTGGCTTTATTCTAACATATAGAAATGTTAAAAATTATTTTTTTATAAAAATACACTTAATTCATTAAAATACTCCAAATTTGGCTTAAGATTCATAGTTGCATACCTTTAGTACACCCACTCCTACTCCTGAAGCTCCCCCTTGTCTAGCTTGTCATCCCCTCACCATCCTAGCTTGTTTGGTCTCCAAAGCTCTTTTTCTCTCCTTCACAAGTCAAAATAACCAAATGACTTGTCTTTCCCCTTATTTTAAAACACTTTTCAAAATTCAAAATTTTCAATTATTTTTAGGTAAATTCCTTATTTTACTTATATCTTTATTTTTATTCATCCATTTTTTGAACTACAAAATGTATTAGAATCATGATGACATAGAGAATATTTTCCACTATCATATGCTTATATTCCAAAAAAATAGATTTTTGGCTATTTTTTGTACTAACTTCTATAGGTTCACCTAGTGTTCTTCACATTGGATGCATTCACTTTCTCTTTCAGTCTACTTCTTTATCTATAAAACTAAGGTAAGTAAAGGTATTTGTTTTTCAATTTTGTCCTTTCATTTATTTTATTTGGTACTTACTACACTTTACTTAGCATCAACATTATGTGTTATCATGATCTATTTCCCAAAGCACCATCCCATGTTGCACTTACAAGAAACATGATGAGCTTTGAGTAGGGCATATGTATACACATAATATTTTCAAATTTTATCACTTATTGACACTTTGTATCTTACAAGAATCCATCGAGTTTCAATCTCTTTATGTGCATGCCTTAAGGTGTACACCAAGAAAGGGATGGGTAGACCATTGATGCTTCATAAGATTTGTGTCCCTTTTTCCACTTACCATATACACACTTGTCTCCTAAAACCATTTACCTTAAGCTTATTCTTCTTAGTTGCACCCATTTCAAACATTTGTCATATCATTATCCTCCTTGTTCTTGCCTTGACCCCCTTTAACCAGTTGATTGTACTAGGTTGATTAGGTCAACCTTATATAGTTTTCAACCTTTGATTATTATACAAGTTTTATGGGTTGAAATTTTACTTTTTTTGGGTATTTTCACTTGAGAGTTTTGTTAGCCCTTGGGCTAACCTAGTTTGGGACCTAGTTATTTATCTCCTAAAAACATACAGGGTCAACTAGGTTAACCCTATACAACCTACATATTCAGAAGGATTTAAGGTAAAATCCACCTATAAATACCATTTGAGAATAGATAATTTAAAAATAATAAGTGTGAATGAACATTTATTTATTGACCATTCTACTTGAGGAATAAAGCTTAGGGTTCCATACTTTCTTTAGAGATACGGATCTTGTCTTATGGAGAAGTATTTTGGATGAATAGATAGGTTCTTTATCCTAGAGATAATTTTTCTTTGGTATCCTTACATACCACAATAATCTCTTGTGAATCACCTTGGCCAAGGGAGAGATTGAGGCTTGATTGTTTCATCTTCAAGGTAAGTATTCCTAACTTTATTTCTCATTTATAAGAGTATATAGATAATGCATTTATGTTTTTCTCCCTTGTACTAGGATTACATATACATTGACATGGGTATATGTATTATATGCATGTTTAGTTTAGTTTAGTTTGTTTTTTTTCTAACCTCAACTTTATGCCATAAGCTTTGGTGTGCACTAGATTATATTTACTTTCTTGTTTATTAGATATAGAGTGAACATTAAAACTAGGAATCTTTTAGGGTTGTTGCATGATTTTGTTAGATTATAAGCTTTGGAACCCTTATTATCATGGTTTATTGTGACAAGTGATCCCCTAATCGAGTCTATAATATCCCCGTATTAGTCATCATCTTGCTTAGCAAATGTATTCCTAATTAAAAGTGTAGGTATGTTCTATCTTCTCTAAGCCAAGATTGATTTAAAGACATGATGCATTTCTAATTACATATAGTGGGGCTTCAAAAATTATTACAAATGGAATAGACATCATCTAAAGGTTTATGATGATTCAAAGTTAATCATCAATCATGTTATAGACCACTTTAGACTAAAGATGACAACTTGGTTCCCTATAAAGCCATGGTTGACACTCTAAAGTATCATATTACTGACATCCAATTTGAGCATATAACAAGGGATAATAATATAATATTATATGACATAGATACCATTAGATCTTTGATTCAACAAATATATGTAGCCAAGGAATACTAGTTTCTCATTGAAAATCTACTAGTGTTAGCTCATGAACCATCAACCATTACAATGATCTATGATATTATTGGTCCCAACTCTACTTGGAATTTTGACATATATGCCTATTTACATGACCATGATTTACCACCTAAATTATCCCATAAATAAACCAAAGCCTTCATCCATAATGCCCAACATTATACCTTACTTAGACTAACCCTATACCACTATAGTTTTAATACAATTATGCTTCATTATTTACCTTCAATAAAATCTATACTAGCATTACAAGAAGTTCACAAATGGGTATGTGGATCCCACACCAATTGGATCATCCTATCCAAAATTCTTTTACATACTGGGTACTATTGGCCAATAATGGATGAAGATGCAGCTATATATGTCAAGAGATGTGATAAATGTGAATGGCATGCTAATCTGATACATGTCACAGCCAAGATACTAAAATAAATGTTGAAACCATGGAAATTTTCTATATGGGGCCTTGATCTCATTGTAAGATAAACCCCACCTCATTTGACAGCCATAAACATATCCTTGCCACCACAAAATATTTCACTAAATGGGTTGAAGCTATACCCATCACTTATGTGATTGGAAAACAAAATTCCAAATTCATATTCAACCATCTCATTTAACACTATGGTATCCCTTCCAACATTATATCTGATAATGGAGGATTATTCATAAACAAATATGTCAAAAAATTTATGTGTCGAGTATAAAATTACCCAACATTTTCCATAGCATATTACCCTCAAGGTAACGATTAGGCAAAAACATCTAATAAAACCATTGTTAACATCCTTAAAAATATTGTTAATGATATCTAACATGATTGGCACTTTTATATATTATATTCCCTTTGAGCATACCATACCAATCATCACACTCGTATAGGTGCCACTCCATATTCACTTGTTTATGGTACTAAAGCCAATCTTCCCATTGAGGTTGAGTTACCTTCATTACACATCTCACTGAAGCATATCTTGAATGATGAAGACTATTGAGTATCTCACCTACAAGAGATGGAGTTACTTGATAAAAAATGCATGGATGTAATGAAAAACCTTTAAGCATATCAGAATAACCTTTGTGGCCAATACAATCAGTGTGTGAAACATAGAGGCTTTGAGCTTGGTGATCTTGTCCTCAAAGAGAACCAAAAGAATACCATGATCAAGAAGAAGCATGAAGGCAAGTTCAAATCCAACTAGGTAGGTCCCTTCATCATTATTATAGACTATGGTATAGGATCATATAGGTTTGCTAGACTAGATGGGGATGAACTCAATGAGCTTATGACTATTATACACCTCAAATGTTACTATGCTTGAGTGACATGGTGTATTATCTATGAGGGACCATTTCAAGTTTTACTCTATTATCAATATTATTCTTTATGCCATATCATTCTACCATTCTATCACCCTATTAGCATACCATCCAAGCACTTTGTTTATCACTTATTCATTCTACCATTACATTTTATCAGCCTAACATGTATTGATCCTACTTACCTAGCTTGTTTAACCTTGGTTCATCCATTGGTTTCAGTTTCAACATGCAGAATTAGATTAGTTTTAGTAGTTATTTCAAGAAATATAGATAGAGAAAGTATATTACAGTAGTATGATAGAATTTTGGTAATTGCATCCTTTATTTTTTGTTCCATTTTATATCATGTTTGTTTATGTGATCTTTATTATATCTACCTACAAGGGAAAATTAATGTCTCATCAATCTTGCTACTAATTATAACTACCTACGAGAAGATTAGTATCATTGATGTTATCCATTGCATCCTATTTATAACCACCTATGGGTAAACTAGGGCAACATTTGTTTAGTATGCCTTGACATACCAACTTGTCATTCCTATGTCATATTATTCCATTATACCAACTATGCCTATTTTGTTTGAATTGGTTGTAACACTATTCATATTTTTATGTTCTAAGGTGGAACTACTATGACTTAAGGCCATTTTGGGACTATGTGGGCCATGTTTAATTCTAATTGATGTCATCTCATTCCCCCTTTTCACAATGCTCTCACTATTTCGTGAGTAATATTTTAGTTTGAATGCTCTCATGATTTTGTGAGCTTGGACCATTTAGTGTCTCATCATTTTTGATCAATTTGAGATACTTCTAAAATTCTAAAAACAACTACAAAATCATTTATAAAAACTAAAAACATTGACCACTTCTTTGCCTTAAGGATTTTTGGAACCCTCATTAAGCCACAAGAAACCACTTGTCATTTAATTTCCTCATCTTTTTTGTCCTTATTATCCCACACTCTCATTATTTTATGAGCTCATTCCTATTTCTTCTATCAAAATAATCATAATTTTTTCCTTTATCATCATGTTTATTTTATCTCATTTCCTAGGAGAACTACATTCAACCTAAAGTTTTATTGGATATCACATCCATGAAACTATGTAGGTTGTGCCCACTTACCTAGTGCATATAGAGACTACATTCAACCTAAATTTTTATTGGATATTACATTCATGAAACTATGTAGGTAGTGTCCACTTACCTAGTGCATATAGAGACATCTTGGCCACCCCGTTATTTTTATTCTATTTCCCCATCATGTTTTTTTGTTAAATTGTCACCTATTTTCTAGGGGAAATGTTTATCATGTTATTTGTGTCATGTTACTACATTGGGATGAACATTTATTTGTTTCTTTATTTGTTTATTTATTGTTTGTTTATTTGTATGCCTATTTATTTAATTTTTGCATTGTTGTCTTAATTCAGTCTATGTGCATTCATTAGGTGATTCCTTATGCATTTATACTTGAATCCATCCATATTCATATGTTAACATTATCATCATGGTTTTTATTATTGGTGCATTATTTTCCATTGAGTATTGGATCATAGGAATTAGTCCTTATGTATATTTAGTCCAAGTCCTCATGGTTTTATATCATGATGCTTACCGTTAAGTGCTGCAACAAAAATTAGCTTCAATAAGTCTACAAAATAATGAAAACATCAACATCTCCTTGGCACCATCACTAGAAACATTCCTGATCCAATCCAAATCATATCCCAAATAGATTAATTAAACAACAAAATAATTTTAAACTTTGTTAATTTGAACGAGCATCTCCGTATTAGCAGGTTATCCTAATTCATCCTTATTTTATATGTCAATTTTTCATCATGTTTTCAATCATCAATCATCAATCTTGTTTTCCATAATCAGGTACAATGCTTATAACCACCTTTGGTCAAACAATTATACACCATCCCACTTACATTCTCAATGATTCTAACTACCTTTGGTAAAATCATTGTGTTATCACCAATTTGAGGGTTAATTATTATAACCACCTTTATGTAAATCATTCCCTTTCTTCTGCCAATTAGGGATTGCTTTTATCTTATTTGTCTTCCCTAACTAGGGTAGCTCCATATTATCAATGATTATAACCACCTTTATTCAAATCATTGTGTTATCATACCATGTTTTACACTATCAAGGTATAATGATTATAACCATTTTTGGGAAAACTATTGTACACCATCCCACTTGCATTCTCAATTATTTTGATTGATTTTGTGCAAATCATTATATTCTTACCCCATCATTTTTATTTGTTTGGTCCAATCATTCCTTCTTTCAAGGGATCATATGTTGAATACTTTATCAACCACTCCTTTGAGGGGGAAACTATAGTTCATTCATCATCATTGAAGTCATATGCACAACATGACCATTTTATTCTTTGAAAAGACATTTTTATGTCTAGATTTTAAAACATCTTTCCAGATGAGGGCAAATCATAGAAATCTAAAATCAGCCACCAATGGCCTTATACCTAACTTTAGAACAATTCTTACCAATCATCAAACATCTAGCCCAAGAGTTTCTAAATGTCTCAAATTTCGTTTCATAACATATAATTAAATCAATTTGTCCAATAAATCAATTAAAAAGAGAAAATACTCAAATCAATGAAATAAAATCTTGCACAAATGTTCAAATGCCTAAAAGAGACTATTTAACATGCAAATCCTAATAAAATCCTAATTGAATTCATCCATGATTAACTAAATGAATTATCAAAAATGGAAATTCAAAATGAAAAGAATATCCTAGGAAATAATCATTACTTTTTGTAAGTTGTCCAAAATCCAAAATATCTCAAAGCACACCTATTCCATGCTAATCATGAGGTTTGGACACTTTTTAACCCTAATGGGGTTAACTAAGCAAACCTAGGTTAGGATTTAACTCATCTTAAGTTGATTTCAAAGACTATAAAATCAAGCCTAGATCTCTTCATTTGGAAATCTTTGATAAAGTAGTGTTATAATATAGTTTTTTTTAGCATGAAATGATTACATAATGTTATAATTCCAAAATTGATCCAAGCCAAGCCATTTTCAAACCATGTCAAATAAAATCATAAGCCAAAACCATGAACATAATGCCAAGAGGAGATGGAGATAGCCAAACCCCATTGATTAAGACTTCTTGATCACAACCTAAGCAAGCCAAATGAAGAAGCCTCTTGAAACATTCAAGGATTTAGTAAGGAATTTGTGTATAAGTTCTTTCCATTTTTAGTTGTGCTTTATTCATTTTTGTTTATTTACCAATCTCACCCTGTGATCTAGGCATGGAGGTGTTATGATTTTTTAGTGTGTTTCTAATTTAATTTATTTTAATGGAATCTAACACTTGATATAACCTCCCCTCCAACATCAAATTCCTAGCATCATAGATGGGACCTTATGTCATCCAAAACATATTAGAGACTGGTGCATGTAAGTTACACATATTGATAGGTGAAATGCTCCCTAGGCATTTCAATGATAACAAATTAAAGCCCTATAATCAGTAATATGGCACTTTTACCATTAGACACCAACTTCCTGATCACAAGTCAATTATTTTGTGTTGACTAGAATAAAATTTGGTGCAAGCCAAATGTTTCCTTGTGTTTTTTTCTATTTGTGTTGAGTAAAATAGGCATGGTACTCTTAGGCCCATAAGATAACTCTTATGGCACTTACATACATAAATTTATTTGGGTAATTCAAGCATGGATGCTTTCTAAAGTTCATGAGACTAGACACCTAAGTTTTTATGCACATGGAGTTTTCCATATTTAGAAAGATGTGAGGACAAGTTAATAAAGGGAGGCACATAATATGCTAGTGCATAATAAACTTGCATAATGAAGAATTAGAGGACCAATGCCATAATTTCTATGGGGCAAGGATGGCCAAAGCAAGAGATTAAATTAAAATAAAAAAACAAATAAATGGAAGTGCACTTGAAAAGAAGCACATCACTAAGATGAGATAGAACTGATGAGGTTGAATAAGTGCATGTGAAGTGCTACATCTAGGATACCACAAGAAAGGTGAAGGTCACACCAAGGTGATTGAATTGTAAGAGAGAAACCATTGAGATAGTTGGTACCCACCCAATGGTTGATGGGAAGTGACTATTTGAATCACTTGTCACTTCAAAAAATATACTATTAAGAAAATTTAATGTGGTGATAGTGGAGGCATAAAGATATATAATAAATGAGAATGTGATAGAAAATTTTCATGGATTTTGTGGGTTTTATAAAATTTTAATAAATACACATGCTACAACACAATTACTCTCTAGTCATTAATAAGGTAGTTAAAATTAAGGTATAAAGAGGCAACTAAAAAACTAGTCTAGGTTACAAACCTTGAGACAATTCCAACCTGAACAGAGCTAAACATAGAGACAAACTAGAGATGAACCAAAAAAATGATACCATAGTGAAAATAAGAATCCATAGCCACCAAGAAAGAACATTTTAACCAAGATAGAGATTATTTTTTTCTTTAAATCAAAAAGGAGGTGAGTAGAGTAGAATTATGAGAGAACAAGGTAGTACAAATTCTATAGGAAGTCAAGGCCAACATTAACAGTGATGAAATCTTGAGATTCAATTTATAGTCATAGACATCATGAATATGAAGAAGTGCCAAGAAATATTAAGGGATTCAAGAAGATCAATCAACTACACTTTAACATTAGATAGTTCAGAATGCGTAATAAGAGGCTAAGCTTAGGTCTATCATAGGTATAGAGAATGCCAAGAAGACAAGGACTATAAAATAAGTAGCTGTTATGAAGAAAGAGGCACAACTAATAGAAGGTGATAGCATCATGGTGGTAGATGTAGAAGTATGTGCAAATCTTGCATATAGAGAAATGCAGTTCCCCATTGAGGTCATAGCGTGGGAGAAATGGGTGTCCTTCACACACATGTGTAGGCTGAAAGAGTATAACCATTGAATGCCAAGTAATGTGTAGGAGATCAACCAAAAATAGATGGTTAACATAATAATGAAGACCAAGACAAGTACAACACTCTTTATATGACATAGTTATATGAGCTACCAAGTTTTGGTAAGTTGGAGGAATTAGTGTAATTCCTCCTCTCATACATCCATGGAGATAGGTTCTATTTTGTAGGGAGACACAAGTGAATCTTGGTGTGCCTCATCATTAGGATCATAGGACTCCAAAGTGTAAGGGAAAACATTTTCAAATGATGGAGGATGATGTGGAGGCAGAGAGGGTTGTGAAACTCATATGTTACTAAAAGGTAGGGTTCACATTCCTTATTAAGGATATACAATACCTTGGCATGAGGGTAATGCTATGACTCATTATTTCTAAGATTTTCCCTAGTGTATGATGATCTAACATTAGTACGACTTACTTGTACATTATTTACCACATAGTGCAAGGGTAAAAGTTTAGCATCTCCAAGTTTATTATGGAGGATATTATTAAGAATGTGTTGGAATGACACAAATCATGTGGGACCTTGAGTTGGGTGCCCATGTTGATATTAATTATGATGGAGGAAATCAATGTGCTTGATGGTGATGATGATAACCTTTGGGTGTTCTCACCACATAATGAATCCCCAGTGTTAAAGTATCAAGACTTCATCTCCCCACCAATCTTCTCCCAAAAGTACAAGATAAGAGTATAGGGGTGGTATAATCATTAAATTGAGGCATTTTAAATTTAATGGCACATCTTGTAGGAGTACCCCCAATACATGATAGGAATGATGACCTTTGTCTTCATGCAACATTTTTGTGTAGTGTATCTAGTACTCACAAACAAAAACCTATCTAGTTAGATCAAGTTACCTAATACATTTTATACTATATTTTTCATGGTGGTTCTAAAGAGGATTCCTAATTCACAATAGATAGATATTTTAATGAAGATCATGGATCAAGAAAGGTTCAATTTAAGGTGCTAGTAGGTGCACCCAAGAGTAGAGGCCACTAAGGAAGAGGAAGATGACTTTGACTGAATGGACCTCTATCCCATCTAGAGAGAAATTATAATTAGGCACATCTTCAATTTTTATTAAATGATGAAGCCACACAAGAAGGGCATTATTATGAAAAAATATGATGATCACCTCCTCTTGATCGATGATGAAGGGAATCTAGTACCAAAAACATAGGATAAAACCCCCCAAAAAAAGTGCAGAGAGACACTTGAGGAGATCAAGGAGCATACTAGGTTGAATATTTCCTCTAGAAAATAAGCTACACCTCTAGCTCCCAATAAGTGTGTAACCTTCATGCTAGAGACTACTTCCACCAACAAGAAGTAGAAAAAGAATAAGGGACTAGTTGCACTCCTTATAATAATTCTTGAAGAAATGGAGGAAGAGGAGACCCTCAAGCATGAACTAAAGGAAGAGATGGAAGAAGAAATCATAAAGACATATATCCTATAGGAAGAAGAAGAGGAAGAGGATACCAATATCAAAGATGTAAAGGAGGCCCTCAAAAGCAACACAACTAATACTTTCAAAGTTGAAGATGAGCCAACAATCTCTTCATATAATAAAAGAGCCTCCACACCACCCTCAAAGATAGAAGAAGAGAAGAAGAGGGTGTGAAATAAAATGGGCCTAAGTGAGATAGATATTAACAAGGCACTGGTGCTTGAGGAAAATCACAAACTAGCCAAGGAAAAGGATGTTGCCAAAGAAGAGAAGAAGACCAAGAAGGTTCCTATAAGTATAGGACCAGCCATTAAAAAATCCAAGAAGGTACCCATATCCCCCATCAGGAAGGTAGAATAAGCTACACAAAAGCCACACCCAAGTAGTGAAGGGGCACCTAAACAAAATAAAGGTGATACTAGTGCAATATAATAGCAAATGGAGACAATCAAGGAACCCTAGCCAGAATAAGGCAACATTGGTATCAAGGGAATTAACCTAGAGGTGAGTATTGAGAAATCCTAGGAGAAAGGAGTGGATGAAGGGGAAAAATCCAATGAATAACCCCTTAAGGAAAAATAATATGAGTCCTCTGAGTAAAACACCAAATAAAGTGGTGGTGCTAGTGAAGAGGAGGAATAACAAATGGAAATGGCCATTATCAAGAAGGATGGTGTAGAGCTAAGACTAAGAGAGAAGGTGCAGAAGGGGTAAAAAGATGAGAACTTTTACATGTTTGACACCATGTCCCCTAAAACTACCATAACCAAGATTCATAAATAAATTGAGTTTGTATTTGATAACTATATGTATGAGCCTCACTTTAAGGTTCATAAAAAGTATATATTAGGTGCAGAAGAGCCTAAGGAGGGGAAAGAATCCCTCCTCATAAATCCTCATGACATGAACCCAATCTAGTCTAGGAATACACTTATTATAATGGCCATCAAGGTTATGTGCCACAATATCATCAATGATGACAGGATAAGAAAATGGAAGAAACTCTATAAAGAAGCTAAAGATGAAGCATAGGCCATAAAATTCAAGCTATAGTAGCTATATAAGTGCATAGAGATGGCTAAACCATCCCTTCTAGTTGGAATTGATACTTAGAACCTCTCTAAGGTTAATCAAATATGTGTTCTAGTGGAGAAAATGCTCCCAAGGATGAAACCTGAGCTGGCACAAGACGAATAAGAATATCCATGTGTTGTGTTATAGAAGTATCTTGTTGCTAAACTTGAGGAGGTAGAGGACCTCTTCATGAAACTATAAGAGGGAGTAGATGTAGTTTATGCCATCTTCTTGATATTTTCCAATCAAGCGCAAGTTATACACATGAACCTCAAGTAGGCAAAAGAGGAAAAGGAAAAGCTAATGGCATAGGTGTACTATGTGAGTAGGTTGAAACATGTGAAAATAGAGGGTAGTGTTAATATGCTAAATACCCAAATAAAGGACTAAGAACATAACTTGGAAGCACTCTTTCATGTTTTACATACTAATTCATGTGAGTAAGGAATAATCTTGGATTGGAGTGTGACAAAGGCTAAGGCAAATCTAGAGGCCTTCAAGAAGGATATAGATAAGACTAATGTGATTACACTTAGTGTAGCCTCCACTAAAATAGATATTACCATTTAAGAAACAAATCTATCCATAAATGTATTTAAATACTTTGATGCCAAGCTTAAGGAGAGCATGCCTAAGTTTTATATGCCAAAGACCTTGATAGCATAGTTTGAAGATGGACTAGAAATTTTGTATGGGGTAATGTTCACCCCTTTATTTTGGTATGAAGGTATTATCACTATCACAATAGACACATTAGTATGAGGCATAATTTTGGGTGATGATGACATTTTGGCATCTTGGTGCCACCTGGAGGGATCAATGCACACCTTGTGCCAGCTAGCAGATGGCTAACCAATTCTAATATTTCTAAGGCATATTCCATGTTGGGTGGTATGTGATAACTACAACATAAAGGTCACAAGGTAATGGATCCGATGTGAATGATTATAAAGTCTCTATCTTAGCTCCACCCTAGTAGATATGTTCTTTAAAATATATAAAATGAGCTCGAACAAGGTGATATAGGATGTGAACTTAGTGCAATGAAGCTCTGTAAAATTGGTTTTATATACATTATAATGACCACCAATAGATATAAGAGTAGAATAGATGCCATTAGATCTCCATTTGTAGTGCCCAAGATCACCTATGAACTTATGGGATATTAAGTAGCTTGAGTAAGGATTTTACTTTGTTTTAACTATTATGAACTCTGAATACTTTGTTACTTTGATTAATGATAATGGTTATTGTTATAAATGGTACTTTATATAATTTATGCATAATTTAAATTACTAGTGAAATGTGAAAGGGTTATAATGTTGTAATTTCAATATAGCTATGTTAAGAATGTTGTTTATGATCAATTAGTTTATGTCATTAATGGAATCCCTATAATACATGATGATGTTAGTTGTAACCTATGTAATAATGACTAAGTATATATAAATCCCATGTGCCAAATTTAACTCCCCTTGATAAGAAATGTGAGCTTAGTATTAGCACTTTAACTGAAAGCATCCCCTTGACCCTTCAATCACTGATATGACACTAGGCTATAGTTAAACAAAGGTGTGTGCCCTTATGACTCTAGTATTAATATAGTAAAAGGCTTGTGCCTATAGACCACTAAGTGTTTTCCATGAAAGGCTTACGCTAATTGATCTACCTAAAGTCTTCTTTAAATTAACCAAATCCTACAAGTGAAAACTTATACCATGGCATAACTATCCTAATGAATTCCCTATTTCCTTCTCATTTGCTCTTCGAGTGAGTGCATAAGACATGTACCTTATTTGAATTGATGACAATGCAACCAAGTGTGAAATGTTGAGCAAAGAAATACAATTCCATGTTTATGCCTAAGCATGATGATCCAAAAGTCACTTAGACACCTTGTGTCCCTAACTTTTTCTATAAAACTATTGATACAAGTTTCTAAGAAGGATACTTAGTGCTCAAATGAGATGTGGATAGAGCAAAAGATGGGAAGCACAAATTTTTTTATGAAATATGGAGTGGTCCTTATATCATCATAGGTTGTAAATAGGCCAACACTTTTGAACTCTCAATACTAAATGGAGAAGAATTATGGATCCCATTCAATGGGATCCATATAAATCACTAATTATTGACCATTTTTTGGTCATTTAGAGTAAAAAATGGGTACCCTCTCTTTTTTGCATAAGTCTTCAATCCATATTTTGGCTAAAATCATTCATTAAGGTTCCCTGTCAAACTTGTTCCATGAAAAAACCAAGTGTTTACCTCATTTCATTTAACCAAGTGTATTTTAGGTCTATCAAGAGGCTTTACTTAAGGAAATTTATGAGTAAGTTCTTTCTAAGGACGTTATTTAGTCTAAGCAACTTGCAAAGGCAAGGAATTTCCTTAGAGGGCACTTTGACTGTGTGTAAGGCAATTACAAAAGTTTCAAAGGGTAACTATCTTTGTTTAGGGCACTTGGTTAAGAAAGAGGACTCTTTTCACTTTTCCAAATGGTTAATTACAAGAATTACAAAGGGTATGTGCCCTTGTGGATGATAATTAAGTATCAAACAAGGCTAATTCCAAAAGCCCAAAGGGTAATTTGGAGGCCAATGAGCCCTTACAAAGGGAAATTAATGAATAGGTAGGCCTTTCCCAAAGCTTTGAAGGGTATTTTTGATCAAAAATGGCCCTTGCAGAGGGAAGCCAACCAAAGAGGAAGACAAAAGGTAAAGGCCCAAAGGTCACTTTCCCTTCGGGAAAAGATACAAGCCAAAAGGAGATTTCCTTTAGACAATTGTCTAAAGGAATTCCTTCAAACATTTGTCTAAAGGAAAGAGAGGCCTAAAGACACTTTACCTTTGGGAAAAAGATCAATGCAAAGGAAGAATTCCTTTAGACAAATTTTTGAAGGAAATAAGTGATCACACAAAATCTAAAATCCCAAAGGCCATAAAGTTCAAAGGAATTCCTTTAGACAAATGTTTGGAGGACTTTTCAAAGTAAAATCCCACCATAAATAATGAGCAAGAGAGTAAGGACAAAGACCAAGGACCAAGAAGGAGTAGAATATTGTCAAGAGATTGAAGGATTAATAAGTAAAGAGAAAATGAACCAAAGAAATAGAGAAATTAAAAAAAAGATACAAAACATGGGAAAAGATAAAGTTGAAAAGATAAAGCTTAGAATAGTTCTAGCAACTTGACAAAGTCAAAATGTAGATCAATGACCATTCAAAATAAGATAAGTGGCATAGGCATACTCAAAAAAATGAATTAATACATTTTGGTGGAATAATATCTACTAAAAACTAATAAATAGATTGGTTTTAAAACTATAGAGATCAACATCCCATGTTTTTCATGCTTCGCCATTAATGCACAACCAGTTGCATCTAAGAATTGAAGAGAGCACAGTCAGTCACAACAACTTAGAATGGCTTTATCAATTGTTGGGAATGATTTTCTCATGCTTTTATAGGCCAAGGATAGTATAAGTGGTATTTTGGATAGTCTATAGCATGGTATCCACATGTATTTTAAAGATACAGTAGTAGTAATGGTTTCTTATTTTATTAGATGTTTAGCTCAGCATGGGTCTCCATTCCTAGTGATGTTAGCCATCTTATTTCTAGCATTTTATATTTGGAACCTCTCATTTTAGAAATGGGATCTATCAGCTTACATGGTAAAGCCCTACAAAATCTTACCTTGAATATAAGACAAAGCTTTTACCTTATTTTGAGTGTTGCACTGAGCATACATTTGGGTGTTAGTATTGTGAAAGTGTGGTCTCTTTCTCTACCTTCATGTGCTAACCCTAATAGTGTCTAGCGTTTGTGTTTTGTTCTCTTATAAATAATAGGAAGTGTCTAAAGAAGTATAGGCAAGTTAATAGGCTATGTAGCAATGTGTCTTAGAACACCTTTTGTGCTAATTTTATCCTCTCTTATCTCTCTATAGGACCCCCTACTGAAACATTGTTATAAGGAAGGTCTTATTTTGAGTGAAGTGTAGGCTAGCTTGTCTTGATTTAAAGTGTATGTCAAAGCTGAGTAGACCATCCATTTAATGAATCACCATGTAGTATAGGTTTTGATTTTAGTATTTTTCTCTCCCTTTTCATCCCCCCAAGTAGTTAGTAGTAGGAAATCTAGGGCCTCAAGGTGCATCAAGGGGAGCTAGCCCCTAATCTACATATACATACCTCATGTTTGTCACCCATAGAAAGAGGGATGTCTCCATTATGTCACATGGATGAAGAGAATTGATCCTCCATTTAGAGGGTGTAGTCTACCACATTAATAGTTTTTGGCATGCCTAGTGGGATCATTTTATGTGTCCTACAAGTTTTAGGATTGGTGTTGGTCTTGATATTATTAAAAAATCCAAAAGGAGTTATATTTAGCACCTGGTGACTCCATTTAGGAACCAAGTCTCTGGTTAATGACCAACCTAGCATCCCATGCCAAAGGTCACTATAAGATCTTCTTCTAGGGGTGTCCCTTTTGAATTTGTTGAGTTACCTGTAAACTCAGCAAAGAGACTAAGATTTTCAAATATCCACCCTTACATAGGAAGTCATTTTCCTAAGCCAACCATAAAATATACCTACTCAAGGAGACCCCTATTGAATCCTTTCATAGCCATGGCAGCTCTTAGAGCTTTCCCTTTCATGGCCTTCAATGTTCAAAGCCCCATTGGCCTTCAGTAGTATGACCCAATTCTAGGGACAACTCTCAAAAGTGTTCCTCCCTTTAGTGAAGAGGCCCCAATCACTACTATTGAGCATATTAGAAACATATAAAACCTATGCAACATCCATAATATCACTAAATAAAATGTAGCCAGTAGATTTCTATCCTTGTTCTTCAAAGGGAAAGTTTTGGACTGGTATGGGAGCTTGCCTATAAACTTAGTTGGCTCATGGGATGAGTTAGGGACCCTCTTTCCCAATAGGTTTGGGGAAACAAGTGATGATTTGTCTCTAGCTGATTAATTAACCACCATGAAGAGATCCCCACATGAGTTTATGGAAGATTTTAACACTAGGTTCCAAAAGACTTGGGAAAGGATCCCAATTCTTGTGAGGCAAACCCCAATCTATGATTTCCTTTATTACTTTAAGGCCCTAAATAGTGACATTGTTGTCATGATATAGTCTATGGGTGGAAACACTCTACTCGCTACTTATGAGATATCCATAGCTACTAAAAATTTCCTTGTTTAAGTAGGAAAGATAGCTCCTAGACCTCTTATGACACTCTTTCTTAAGTTATAGCCCTTAGTATAGCCTTCTTTACCCACTCTAACTCCTTTTCCTAATCAAGAGAAGTTGGCTATGACCCCTACAAATGACATCCATAAAGTTAAAATCCTACTATAGAGTGTTACCAATGAGTTAGTTTCCCTCAGAAGACAACAAGCTTAGAGTTATAGGCCAAATCAAGGCTACCAGTAGTTTAGGCAAGCAAATAAGCCTCCCTTCTAAAATTATAATGAAGGTCAAGGTTAAATTACACATGTCAAGCCTTATCAAATCTATAATCCAAATTCCCCTTCATCTTCAAAGGCTCTTATCCCCACTAAAAATAATTTGGTGCAGGAGTAGCCCAACTATCCACCCTTGGAGGATGGCCAAGAATACGTTGCTTATGCCAGTGAGCTACCAAATCAAAGCATGACTATACAATGTGATCAAGTAGCCTAATTCTCAAATTTTGAGATGTCAACACAACTTGGGATAGAAAATAGGTAGGTTCAATCTGATTCCACTCTCATGAATCACTTGGAAGGAGAGTTCTACATAGTCAACTATGTAGGGAGCATAAGTAATCAAAATGTTAGTGTTGCATCCAACACCAGGTCTAAAAGGAGAGCCATTGATGAAGATCAAGTAACCACTCAAGCACATACTACATCTCCTTCACCCAATCAAGTAGGGAGTGTACCTAAAATAACCCCAAAGCACAAACAAATCAAAAGTTTCCCAATTTCAAGCCAACAGTTGTAGCTTTAACTCCTCA
The DNA here is from genome assembly GCA_037957365.1 of Torreya grandis. Lineage (NCBI taxonomy): Eukaryota > Viridiplantae > Streptophyta > Pinopsida > Cupressales > Taxaceae > Torreya > Torreya grandis. The sequence continues at coordinate 968,540 of JARHVA010004235.1, read as the reverse complement.
GATTGCACCATAAGTTACAAATGTTCCCAAGGAGAACTATAAAGCCAACAATCCTTCAATTAATGTGGTGGACCAAATGAATAAGCTACACATGAACATCTCATTATGGGATTCTTTATCACTTCTAGGACAAAAAGATATACTCCAAAAGGAATTGTACAGGTTGGGTGAGAAAGTTGTCCTAGCAAGAAATGATAATGTGTTGGTAGTAAATGGGGCTCCCCCCATGGCTGGTCAAGTAAAGAAAGATGAGAAGGTCAACTCATTATATTTATCCCTAATTATGGGTTATTTATTGGTCCATAATTATATCATTGATAGTGAAGCAAGCACATCAGTTATGCCCAAATGTATAGCTGATAAGCTAGGCCTCAATTATGAGCAAATGACTAAAGGAGTTCTTCAATTAGATGGATCACTAGGTAAGACCTTGGGAGTGGTAAGAGTTATGAATAAAACTCTTCATGCATGTCTAACCTTCTCAATTCACCATGATGTGGTAGTGACAGATGTTCCTCCTTACTTCACTCTTTGCTTATCAAGGGATTTCACATCCAAGATAGGTGGATACTTGGCAACTAACTGATCTTACATGGTTTTCAAGACAAAGTATGGAACTAAAGTGAAAATCGAGTTAGAACCCATCCATAAGGATCACTTGGATCCATACTCACCTAAAGTGGAAAATGTGAACTACGCAATCATTGATGAAGATCTCTAGGTGAATCAATTTCCATCATCTTCCCTTGTAGGAGTTGTTGACCTGCTCCTAGATGAATGGGGAAATGACAAATTTGAGCATTATCCTTACAAGTTAATTGAATAAGCTAGTCTTGGAGTACAACAAATGCATGAGAAATGTTCTTTCATGCTAAAATTGATGAAGATAGACTAAGAGGATTGTGGTTTGTGGAAATTATTCTTTGATGGATCTAGAAGCAAGTTAGGAGCTGGTAGTGGGGCAATGTTGGTTTCACCTTAAAAAGATAAATATTTCTCAACTTTCATGTTTTAGTTCTCATACAACTATAATTTAGTAGAGTATGAGGCCCTTGTTCATGGCCTAGAATGGGAAAGGAAGAGAGGAATCAAAGAATTAAAGGTGTTTGGAGATAGTGAGCTGATTGTGAACCAAGTTAGAGGTAAAAACTTGACCAAGAACTCCTTACTCAAGTCTTAAAAGCATAGAGTGTGGGACCTTGTAGATAAATTCATTGCTTTTTACATCACTTCCATTCCAACAGAGGAGAACAAGCATGTTGATAGACTAGCAGAAGTTGGTGCTTAGTTTAACATCCTAAAGAGGATAAGACAAAGTAAGAATCAACATCATTTAAAGGTTGTTGTGAGGCCCTCCATACCAAACAATGTCACAAATTGGTAGGGATTTGAAAGTGACCAAAAAATAACTCTTTTATTGTAGGAAGATGCTGAGTTTGCTTCTAAAAATTAGTCCAAGCTACAACAACATATGATGGGTAGATTATTCAACTATAGACCAACAGGCTTCCCAAAGGTTTGATAACTCTTGAGTGAATTCTCAATGAAGATGAACAAATCAAGAGAGACAAAGCAAGCATTCCAACCAAAAAGGAAAATTATGAAAGGGCAAAGATTTAAAAGGATAAGCTACTTGTACTTGGGAAGGTGTGTACCAATGAGGAAAAGTGTGCTTTCAATATGTTATGTCAAGAGTTTGATTATGTCTTCACCTGAGAGATTGGTGATTTAAAGGGATTTGATCCAAGATTGGCCCAACACACCATTGAGCTAAAAGAAGGTACCAAACCCATAAAGAAAAAGAAAAGGAAAATTAATCCAAAGATTGAGCCTCTCATGAGGAAGGAGCTCACCAAACTAATCAAGTCTAGGATCATTTTCCCTATCAAACACTCTTCTTGGCTGGCCAATTTGGTCCCTATTAGGAAGAAGAATGGAGAAGTCAAATTGTGTGTGGATTTAAAGACCTAAATAGAGTCTCATTGAGAGATCACTATCCCCTTCCAAGTATGGAGTAAATTCTTTAGATGGTGATAGGTAGTGAAAGGTTACCTCTCCTAGATGGCTACTCTAGGTACAATCAAATCCTAGTGCAAGAATGTGATCAATACAAGATAACCTTCACCACCAAGTGGGGAACATATGCCTATAGTAAGATGCCATTCAGATTTTCAAATGTTGGAGCTACCTTCTAATGTGTTATGGACATGGCTTTCCAAGTTTTGATCAATGAAATTGTGTTGGTTTATCTTGATGATGTGGTAGTCTTCTCCAAGGAAGTAAGTAAACACTTGAAGCACCTGAGGCAAATCTTTGAAAGTCTAGAGAGTTTGGCATCTCTCTCAACCCAAAGAAATGTATGTTTGCCATCCACAATGGCAATCTCTTGGGCCATGCCATTTCAAAGGAAGGCCTATCTATTAATCTAAAGAGGGTGAATGCCATATTAGCATTGTCCTTGCCTAAGCACAAGAAGGGCCTACAAATTTTATTTGATAAGATAAATTTCATTAGGAGATTCATTATTAACTTTGTTGACCTTGTCAAGACACTAACTTCCATGCTAAGGAAAGATGAGACATTCACATGGATAGCAAGAAGAAGAGAATATTTGAAGGCATCAAGAAAGTTATTTCCCAAGATCCTACCCTGGCTAGTCCAAACTTATCTAAGGACTTAAATCTATACACCTTTGGGAATGAAGAGGTAATCTCTGCTATGCTCACTCAAGAAAATGGTGAGAATTTAGACCAACCTCTTGCTTTTTTCAACCAAGGTTTAAAAGGCTATGAGGTTAGATACATATATGTTGAGAAGTAGGTACTTGCAGTCATATGAAGTCTAAATAATTTTATACATATTTTTTCTAGTAGTAAAGTTCACGTCATGGTACCACATCCTAGTGTAAAAGACTTATTCCTGAACCGAGACTTGAATGAGAAAAGGGCAGGTTGGATCACCAAAGTAATGGAGTATGGTGTAGAGATTAAGACCACTAAGATGATAAGAGGAAGAGGGATACATAAACACCTTGCTACATATTTTAAAGAGCCAAAGGAGGATGTCTTGGTACTCCATGATGAAACCACAATAGTTGTACCTATAGTCATGAAGAGTTGGGCACAAGACATGGTTCATTTCCTTCAAATTGTTGAGTGTCCACAAGGTCTTAATAGGACCAAGATGAGGTATTTTAGGCTCTAAACTCTCATTTATGTCCTAGTTGATGGAGTGATATTTAGAAAAGACTTTTTAGGGGTGCTCTTGAGATGTATTGATTTAGACCAAGTTGATAAGGTACAATCCAAGTCCCATGATGGACTAGTTGGTGGCCACTTTACTCCCAAGGCCACAGCTACAAATATTATGAGGGCTAGTTACTTTTGGCCTATTTTGTTTAAAGACACTCATGCTTAGGTGAGGAAATGTCAAAAATGTGCCTTCTATGATGGGAAACAATGGCTAGCTACCATTCCTCTTCATCTTATTTAGGTGGAATAGCCATTCATGCAATGGGGGTTGGACTTCATAGGGCTAATCAACCCTCTTTATAGTGTTAGCCACAAATCAGGTTTGACTACCATAGATTATTTCACAAGGTGAGTAGAGGCCATAGATTTGAAAGAGACCAATGAGAGTGTAGACCTAGACTTCTATGAAGGAATAGTGACAAGATTTGGGGTCTTAGCCATAATCATTTTAGATAATGTATTGGATTTCTTAGGAACAAAGACAAGTGAGTAGGCATTGAAGTATGGCATCTATCTTAGCACTTCTTCTAACTACTATCCACAAGGAAATGGATTGGCCAATTCCACAAACAAGAATTTGATTAGGATCATAAAGATGAAAATGGAGGAAAATCAAAGAACTTGGAATGCCAAGTTGAAGATAGCTCTTTGGGTAGATAAGATCACTCTAAAGAGGGCAATCAGGAATTCACCATACACACTTGTGTATGGAAGGGAAGCTAGACTTCCTATCTCATTTGAGTTACCAGCCTTGGATCTTTCCCATAAACTATAATTTATGGAGAGTGATAGCCTATAAGTTAGGTATTATGAGCTAATAGAGCTTCAATAAATGAGATACCAAGCCATGGATGCCATGACCAACCACCAACAACAAATAAAGAAGCATTTTGATAAAAGGTCTATGCTAAGGAGCTTCTCAGAAGGTGACATTGTATTGAAGTGGGATGAGGACCAAGCCAAGCCTAGAAGGAACATGAAGTTTGATGCTTTGTGTTGTGGCCCATATGTCATCACCCAATGCAAACAACACAATTATTTCCAACTCTCCAAGTTGGATGGTGAAGAGCTACATATCCTAGTCAATGGGATATATCTTAAGTATTATCACTAAGTTTATTTTGTCATGTACATAGTTTTCCTTGTTTTCACTCATTTTTCCTAAGTGTTGTTACACAAGTTTGTTGTTTTTTACCTTTGTTGCATGTTGTTTTTCCTTTTTTGAGGTAAATATTTGGTGGCTCAAGGGTCTTTACAAGGCTATTTTAACATGCTCAGGAAGCATTTTGACTCCATCCCCAATGGATTTTGAGGCTACTAGTCTTCCCAAGCATAGAAGGCATGATTTCCCTATGAGTCACCAATTTTTTGTCCATTTTTTGGTCATTTAGATTAAAAAATGGGCACCCCCTCTTTTGTGCATAAGTCTTCAATCTATGTTTTGGCTAAAATCATTCATCAAGTTTCCTTGTCAGACCTATTTCATGAAAAAACAAAGTTTTTACCTCATTTAATTTAACCAAGTGTATTTTAGGTTTGTTAAGAGGCCTTACTTAAGGAAATATATGAGTAAGTTATTTCTAAGGACCTGATTTAGTCTAAGCAGCTCGCAAAGGTAAGGAATTTCCTCGAAGGGCACTTTGATTGCATGTAAGGCAATTGCAAAAGTTTTGAAGAGTAAGTGTCTTTGTTTTGGGCACTTGGTCAAGAAAGAGGACTCTTTTCACTTTTATAAAGGGTCAATTTTAGGAATGTCGAAGGGTATGTGCCCTTGTGGAGGGCACTTAAATAGTAAATAGGGATAATTCAGAAAGCTCGAAGGGGTAATTCAGAGTCCAAAGAGCCCTTACAGAGGGAAAACTATGAACAAATGGACCTTTTCCAAAGCTCTAAAGGGTATTTTAAAGCATAAATGGCCCTTGTAAAGGATAACTATCTAAAGAGGAAGACAAAATTAAAAGTCCCAAAGGGCACTTGCCCTTCAAGAAAAGAGACAAGCTAAAAGGAGATTTCCTTCAGACAAATGTCTAAAGGAATTTTTTCAGACATTTGTCTAAAGGAAAGAGAGGCCTGAAGAGAATTTCCCTTTGAGAAAAATATTGATACAAGGGAATATTTCCTTTGAAAATTTGTTCAAAAGAAATAAACACTCACACAAAAGCTGAAAGTCTAAAGGCCATAAAGCCCAAAGGAGTAGAATAACATAGAGAGCCTAAAGGCCTGATAAGTAAAAAGAAAAATAACTAAAGAAAAAGAGAAATAAAAATAAAGAGACAAAACATGGGTAAAGATAAAGTGGAAAATACAAATCTTATAATAGTTATAGCAACTTGACAAAGTCAAAAGGTAGAATCAATGACCATTTAGAATAAGACAAGTGGTATAGGCACACTCAGTAAAATGAATTTATACCTTTTAGTGGAATAGTATCTATCAAAAACCAATAAATAGATTGGTTTTCAAAGTATAGAGATCAACATCCCATGTTTTTCATGCTTCACAATTAATTCACAACTAGTTGCATCTAGGCATTGAAGAGAGAATAGTCAATCACAACAACTTGGAATGGCTTTTTTAGTTGTTGGGAATGCTTTGCCCATGATTTTATAGCCCAAGGATAGTAGAAGTGAGTTTGAATAGTCTATAGTATGGTCTCCACATGTAGTTTGAAGATATGGTAGTAGAAATGGTCTTTTATTTTATTAGATGTTCAACTCAGCATGGGTCTCCATTCCTAGTGATGTTAACCATCTTATTTCCATCATTCTATATATTTAGAACCTCTCATTTGAGAAAGGAGATCTCTCAATTTGTATGGCAAAGCCTTGCATAATTTTACCTTGAATCTAAGACAAAGCTTTTACCCTTTGAGTTTTTCACTAAGCATACATTTGGGTGTTAGTTTTATGAAAGTGTGGTCTCTTTCTCTACCTTCATGTGCTAACCCCAATAGTCTCTAGTGTTTGTGTTTTCTTCTCTTGCAAGTCACAGGGAGTGTCTAAAGAAATCAAATGAATAAGCTACACAACAATGTGTCTTATAACACCTTTTGTTCTAGTTTTTTCCTCTCTTATCTCTCTAGAGGACCCCCTACTAAAACATTGTTGCAATAAAGGTCTCATTTTGAGTGAAGTATAGGCTAGCTTGTCTTGATTTAAAGTGTATGTCAAAGATGAGCAGACCATCCATTTGGTGCATCACCACATAGTTTAGGTTCTAATTTTAGTATTTTTCTCTCCCTTTTCATCCCCATAAGTAGTTAGTAGTAGGAAATCTAGGGACTCAAGGTACATCAAGGGGATCTAGACCCTGATATAGAGATTCATCCCTCACATTTGCAATCTACCATATCAACACTACTCTCAAAGTGTTTTTAACTTGTATATAGTAGTCTATATGCATTTTATTTATTATAAGTGTTGCAGTATAGTAACTTAGTCATTGTATTTGCCTAAGTGCTTTGGCACTTTTTTTGTTTCTATTCTTTCTTTTTTTGTTCATCTAGAGGTGAATCTCAATTATATTAATTATTATTAGGCTGAGTAAGTTGAAACATGGTTATGATTTTAGAATGAATAAGATCATATGTTTCTATGACTCCATGCCTAATAGATTGCATAAAAGATACTATATTCATGCTTAACATGCAAGCATCCTACAAAATTCACCAAAATGTTGACCATTTTTGGTCACCATCGGGAGGTTACAGCTAATTAAGTTCAAGCTTTAGATCACCCTCAAGTTTTCAAAGTTTAGTCAATTTGGGGTAAACTAAATGTGTATAAGGTTGAGACTAGATGAATTTTAACACTTAGATGTTTTGAGAAGGTTCTCAAGTGCACAATAGTCTTCTCAACCTCCCTTTCATCCTTCTCAATGAAGATAGAGCACTCTCAAATCCCATAGGGGTCGAACAACAAAAGGACTTAGTCAATTTTTAAGAAGTCTCCCTATGATAGGTTTAATAGGTAGTGAGATCAAGTTTGATGGTCCCTGAGTGACACCTTTATGGCTTCCCAATTTGTTAGTCATATTAGGATAATGGTCCAATCGAATGGCACCACATGATAATCATTCACATCTCCCAATAGTCCTGAGCCTTTTCAATATGCTTTTTGACACTTCATATTTTTTCTTCAAAAGTTGCCTAGTGGATCTCCATGTCAAAAAAGTAGTGGGTTAGTGGGATGATTCCACGTGTCATAATCCTAATAACCCAACAACCTATAATCATCCATATATTTCAAAACCCTCTAGGCTAGCAAGTTCGTAGGATAATGTCACATGATGAAATCATTTTACTCTAATCTCTTGGAGATTTATATATAGCCCAGATAGTATGTCCGAGCCTTAGGCTAGTGGGTGAGTAATATGATGCCATGTGGAAAAATATCACTTCACCATATAGATTACAATTAGTGTTGCACTTGAATCCTCAACCTAGAAATGGAAGGGTGATAAGGAGCCATGCAGAGATAGTAAGACCCAAGTGCACAAGTTATGTCCATGTAATGAAGAAGACAACAAATGAAATATCACCACATCATCATTCACCAAGCCTAAAAATTATGGCTTGTCTGGTGGTCAAGATCATCATAAGAAAAAAATTTAGAATCAGTGTGTGTTGGTTCAAGGATCATAGGATTGTGAGATGAATGAATCAAGAGGACATTATAATTGACATAATGAATTGAACTAAACTCAAGTCTATATAATTTAATGTTTATAGATAGTAGCATTAAAGTATGACCAAGACAAGAATAATGAGATCATGACTAGAGAATATAGGACAAATAAGTGTCTTAATGACAAGCATGGAGTGAAAGTATCCAAGGATTAGCATTGAAATCATAAGTAGTGAAATTAGGATAAAATATCCCAAGGTAATAATTCAAAAATATCTATATCCATATTCCTACACATGAAAGCTTGAAAATCAAGTTATGGTCATTGAGTGATTGAATATTAGTTGCTTGACAACCAATGAGAGTGTGTGTTAAGGTGATAATTTCAAGCCTGAAGAAATCATCACCATGCCTTGAGGATGTAGTTAGAGTTCAAATTACCTTTGACCATCCTTATATGATTTGTAAAGAGATTTTGTGTCTCAATTTTTGATATTCAATTTAATTCTCTTAGCTATATTTTTGATTGTAATTAATGACCTGTGGGCTTCCCATTGCCTATAAAATCCTTGGTCTTACATTATAAAATGGATGACATTTTTCAATCATGGTAATGTTATAAAAAATTGCCCTCCATCACCCTTTTACCACATGAGCCTTGAATTTTAATGAGAATTGAGTTTACCTCTTTCTTTTCTTCTTGCATTTTATGTGCATCCTATGGTTTGTTGATCTTTTTCTTATGGATGATCTTTGTCCCTTTCATTTAGGTCAATTCCCTAACACCTCTATGTAGAACTTGGATTTATCTTCTAAGTTGTATGTTGTGTGCATATAGGACTATATGTATGCCACTTGTAGATTTTTCATCATCCCTCTTGGTATTGTATTATGTCATGTACCTCTATGTGAAATATTTATGCAATTAGAATGTTTATTTTGGAGTATGTATGATATTATCTCATCTTCTAATATTTTTAGTGTGTTATTCAAGGCCTATAGAGGTTCTCTATCTAATCTTGGTGCATCACCATTATTTATTTTTCACCAACCCCCTCTCTATTTTCCCCTCAAAATATTTTAGACTTAGGATTAACGGTAGATTTCCATTTAGCTCTTTTAGTCCTGCATGTTGATTCTAAATAAGATGCATTTAGATTATAAGTAATTCAACCTTCTCTAGAGGTTCATCCCAAGGATCACAATAATATTACACCTTTGGGGATGATCCCATTATCTCATTGAACCAATTATTCTAATTTAGCAAGTGCACAGTTTGAGTGATAACAAGCACCTGCATCATTGATTTGATCACAAAAAGGAAGAATGAAAATAGATATGGAGATTCCTAAGACATTGGTGAATATATGTGTAAAGGAAAAGCTGAAATTGATAATATTATTCACAGTTCTAAGGTAAATTCAACCTAAATGACAATAATATTAGTAGGTTTATAAAGAGAATTGAATGCATCTATTTATAGATGGGAGCAATCCATAGTTTGATATTGTCTAGGCATCATCATTTAATATAACATGGTGCATATGTAAGGGGATTTTTGGTTTTGGGAATAATCATAAACATGTGGAATGGATAAAACTAGAGTAAAGATCCAATATATTTATCATTAGGATTAGTTTGTAATAAGGTGTCTCCACCTATTTGGGTTGATGAATGGTTAGTGGAATACATTGAATACTAGAGAGTCCCTATTATTTATATTAATATTGGAGTGTGTTGGATATTAAATCCACTTCCATACTGAAAGTGGTACCTAGGTATTGTGCCATGTCTAGATCCTTATCCTTCCTTGATGTGTTATCACAAAATATTGTTTTCTAATTAGTTACTCCTTTTAATGTATGTACTAATATCATTTAATTTATGTTTTTGTGTCATAACCATGATTAAATAGCATTTTTTATATAATTATCATTGATTTTTATTGTAAATAGGTTGATAAATTTGATCCCACAAATGTTGTCATAATAATGCTAGTATTACACCTACTTGTTTTTCATGCTTTTTAATTTTGATTATTTTCCATGATTAACACATTTGAGTGGAAAAACTCTAAAAATATTGAGCCATGGTTTCACCTTCCCTTCTTACTAATTTTTGTCTTGATGGTTTTCCAAATATCTTGATTTGAGAAGTAATATATGCAAACAAGTTTTTGATATTATTGGTATGCAAGTGGATATACAATTAGATTGTGTAGCATCTAGTTTAATTGTATTTGAGAGTTCATTATGGTTATCTTTAATCTTATATTTGTCATGGTATGTAAATATCTACAATATGGTGTAATTTATTTCTCTGAATAGAGTTCTAGATTTCATGTTCACATATTATTCCTTAGAGACTTTCTCATTTTGTTATTTCAATTTATGTAATATCTAGATGTGATTCCTAATGATTAATTATAGACCTCATTAATATAATTTTTGAGTTTTGGAATACCTATATCAATCAAGTTATTTATCTATTTTCTACCCTACTCTTCCCTCTCTTTTATAATTTTTAATGGTAAACGATCTACCCATTACATTGTGAATAACCCATTTGTAGAAGAACCAATGGTTAGATCTTTAATATTAGGAAGAAAACATTTAAAACATTGTTTAAAAAAATCATATCCTACCCATGCTATAATATTTTTGAGTTTTTTTTCCCATGTATCACTATAAAATAATTAAAATAAGGATAATTTTATCACATGAGTTCTTGATGGATTTTGTTCATTTAGATCAACTAGTTCCTAATTATGTTTGAGTGAGTTATAATTTCAGCCTAACAATAACAATTAAAATAGTTAAAATATCAATATAGCATAGAACAAGGAACTATTCTACACCATCCATATGTATCAATGCCTATCATAATGAAATGGACTATCATGTGTCATTATGTAAGAAATGAGTAACTATCAAGTCACATGTAATCAATATAGATGTCTCAACATGTTATATAAGTCATACAAGAATATAACATGTAAAATTGAAACCTATGGATAAATATTCCCCCAATATGGTTATTAGGTAGAGGGAAAACCAACATATCTATTGATGAGTATATTTAAACCACCAATTGAACATGACACAACTTGTCGATTTCTTGTGTGCATCCCTAATGATCAATGATGGGATAAGACAATTGCTTGGTTTGTTAATTTTTTTTAATTTCACTAATTTTCAACCTAAGGTGTTTAATTTTAAATATGTTGACACTCTATGTACACCACTAGTTATTATCAGAGAATGGGAAGCTATATATTATGTATAGGAAACACACTTGTATATATTAAATTGCATGGAAAGAAAGTGCTAGAAATAAAATCACACTTATGATAATTGAATTTATAAAAGGAATTGATTTGCTAATTTATGTTTTGAAATATTCCTAAAATATAATTAATAATGCTCACACAAATACTAATTACTTTTATTTAATGAATCTTATGAAATGTTGAAAACACAAACACATATCTAAAATTATGAATGATTGCACAATAAAATAATAACTACTTAATAGATCAACATCTTCATGAAAAATCATTATGATGGGTATCTCCTTTGTTATAATTGAGTTATAATCCTTAATTTTAACATAAATGGTTTAATTCAAATAAAATCTTCTCACATTATTGAATCCTATAGAAATGAGATTATTTTTTAACAAATGATTATAAAAGCTTAAGAATTTATTCTCTATATTATATGCATTTAATAATCAAAACTTCATTAATTTATATGTTTTTATATATCCTATTTATAATATAGTTCATGTTATTCATTTTTACTATCTATTTAAAATAAAATATATTAGAGTAATTTTATTCATGATACATGATAGATCAATTGGTTAGCATTTAGTTATTACAAAGAATAGAATAATTTATTGCATGGTTGTAACAATGTGAGAAGGATGATCCATGGAAAAGACTGATAATTATCTATTGGTAATTGATAATACTTTCCTTGGTTTTAAGGATACATCTAATATATTTAGATAACCATATAACTCAGTAGACATAAAAATAATGAATTACATTATTACCTTTATAGTTATGATACAGGTTAGAAAATTTGTGATATAGTTGTTAGGGGTTAAACTAGATGTAGACACTATAAATTTACACCATTTTATTATGAATAAATTTGCCTTACCAATTTCCTACCTTTCTTATGCTAGTTAATTTATTTTTACTATTTACCATCTAACATTATGTAAATAATCTAATTAATTACCATTTTACCTAGATAACTAGTTTACTATCCCTAAATCCTAGTTAAATCTCTCTAAGCCTAATAAGGGTAAGTTGTTTTAACCTTCCTAACAACCTCCCCATAATTGATCCCCATTAAAACCAATTTGAAATAATTTTTTTTCTAAGATCTTGAGTTGTTGTAACCAACTCAAACTTAGACAAAATTGGTAATGTTTCTTATGATTTTCATCGATCCTGTTAGGATCAACGTTGATTTATAGCCAGGCCAACCCTAGGTTATGAATCCTAATTTTTTTACATTATAATTCTAATAAAATTCCCATGGATCACTATATAAGAATTTCATCCCACTTCTAGTCTACCCACACTACCCAAAACCAACCATATCCCTATCAATGAGGTGTTTATTTATAACCTAGGAAAATTTTGTAGAGGTAAGTTTGTTATGTATTTGATTGGTTTTAGATTACTGTATTATTTCTTTTTATCCTTTTTATTGTCATAAGTATATTTAGATGAATCTATGACTAGTGTAAGAACCTTTTTGGATCTATTAAATCTCTCTTTAGTCCCCATCTTAAGTCTTTCAATACCCACTATAAGGATTGACCATAATTTTATATAGATTGACATCGATTACCTGATCAATACTAATTCTAAGACAATTAGCATCAATCCCTATGTTTTAATTTATATTTTCAACCTAAAACTATATTATCAATCATAAATATTTACAATTCACTACTTTTAAGTCTTGAAATCATGCATTTATATATGTAGATAACCTTGCTTGGTGTTATACATGATGTGGTCTCAATTCATGACTTACCCATAGTTCCTCATCCCTTATTTTCTTATCAAAGTGAAATTTCTTTTGATTTAGGACTATATAATATTATATTTACCCCAAATCTAAAATCCATCATTGAGAAACTTGAATCAATCCAAAAATAAGAGGACTTAGTCATAAAATATTGGAATGAACATTTTGATAATATTTATGTAGTAGATTGATTTGTTTCATTTCAATTTCATAATATTATCACATGATTTATTATAATTTATCATATTATATTATCCTCTTGATTGCATAAATAGTGTATTAATATCCTTATAAGAAAGTGTACCACTTCTAAGAACTGATATTATATCATGTAGTCTACCCATCTCTATTATTAATCAATCTTGTCCATGTTGTCTTTATTGTGTAGGTAGTCCTGCCTAGCCAAAAAGGAGCTCCTACCTTGTTAGATCAAAGGTGTACATTCCCATCACAAGTATTCCTCTTTTAAAACCCTATATCATTTCCATTTTTAGTAAGTTATTTTTAATAATAAAATGAACCAAAAAAATACTAAAACATTTAGGCAAGTTCGGTGGGACCCCTAAGGTATCATTGTTCTTATTATTTTCATTGTAATATTATTCACTAGTTGCATCTTTCCTAATTATTTTGCTTTGATTCAAAAAGAGAAAGTCCAAAAATTCTTACTTTTCCTTTTATGTTTTAAAAATAATTGCATTCATCATGTGTGCCTATGTAATTTACATAGATTCATCTAGGTGGATCAATATATCATAGTAATCACACTTTCTCACACACAACCAAAACAACATAATCTCAAAATAATCATTTGAAACATTTTCCTACCTAAGGTGGACCCACTTGGATTTCATCACCAAGGGGAAAACTAACTCAATGTACCAACCAAGTATAATTTTTTTGGCAAGAAGTATAAAGGCTAAGCACCTGACACCCTTATCACTGTGGTGTGTAAAGTGAGGGGGTAGACCCCAATACCAAGCCACATACTTTCTCCCAACAAAAAATTAGGCATCAGTGTACCTTCATGTATATATAGGTTCCTATCCTTAAATAAAAACCCAAAACCATCTTTAGATTACCATTTCTTAGTACCCTCATTGACCTTTTTCCTTATCAAACTCTAAAGTTAGTTTCTTAAAAAGGTAAAATATTTTAATTATATTTTTTAGTATGTGTGCTTGTCTCCACTAAAACAATATAATGAAAATACTATTGTGTGCTTCTTTCTTTTTATTTATTGACTTATTTTTTGTGCTATATGGTTTTGATGTGATAGCAATAGCTAAAGCAAACCAAATCCCCAAACTCATACTCATCCATGGAGAACACCCTAAGTCCTCCTACCTCTCTTGAGTCTATGGGTGAGGGTATTCCATAGTTTTATACTCAAGGATATTATGACTTCACTAGCATATTAGATAGTAATCTAATTGGTCTTAACCATTACCTCAGTACTCAAGCCATCCATATTTTGTTATCCCCTCATACATAGTATTATGGGAATGTTTTTGGCATGCCCTTATAGGTACCTAAAGGGCCCATTACAACCATGGTTTTCTCTCTAAACAATCCTCCCCTAATAGGTTCTGATACTAACACAATGCAACCTTTAAATAATCCACCCCTAGTAGTATCTAGTAGTATCTAGTAGTTCATCTCTAACTAGCATCCAAGCCCAAAATGTTACCACACCTCAATTTACATTTACTCCACATCCAACCATGACACTTAAAAACTTAGTGATTTTAATCCCTAAAACTCTCCCACCCATACAAAGTAGCATCACTTCAAATTCCCAAACTCAACCTTTACAACAAGCTCCTTTAAGTCAACCTCCTCAGTAGTACTCCCCATTGACTACTCAGTATGTATCTCCTTCCCAAGCCCTCGAATATATTCATATACCCTTGAAATCCCCTTAGTATTTGGTGGCATCCTAACTAATTATGACCACTTACATTGGTTACCCCTTGACACAACCCTTTTCCACTTCATTTCATACCTATCAATATCCACAACAGAATGTCTTAGGGGATATTCCTCAATATAATACCCAACCTGATCTTATGAACATCCTTATGAATATAATGGAAAATCTATAATCTTATGTATTTGGGTAAAAAAAATTCTCACTTATGATCAAATCTATGATGAACCCATTAATCCAACTATCCCTATTAGACTCTAACCCTCGTAATGGGAACTTTTAAAATTCATGAAATTTCAAAATGATCCTTCGCAACAAATTAGGTCATTTAGAAACTCTTATTATCTCATATCCCATGATAAAAATATTCTCCTAAGGACATTTCCCATGTCACTAAATGGACATACTTTAGACTGGTATATTTTTATCCATCAACACTCCTTATTCTCTTTTGGGAAACTATCCCAAATCTTTTTAGAACATTTTTTCCATTAACATCGTGAGAAAATAACCATAGCCAACCTCTATGTCATTATAAAATTTGATGATGAATACATCAAAAAATTTGTGGCTAAATGGTGAAGTCTTATAAACTAACTTACTTTTTCCCTTCCTCAACTAGAGTTAATTGAATCATTTATGATATCATGTGTTAATCATATCTCATCAACATTATAGGTTTAATACCTTAAGACTTTTGACAAGGCCCTTTTCATGGCCCATAAACTAGAAATGTAAGCTTTATAATAAGGGAAGGTAAAGTTACATAATAAGAACTTCAAAATTGATCCCTCCAAAGGAATTAACAATACCAAAACCAAAGGCACTACTAATTTTGTGGTCTTAAAATCAGCACCTCTATAGATAAGAAGCCAATCCAAACCCTCTACCTTTCAAATACAACCATAAAAACCATTAACATAGTTTCTTCCATGATAGTACACACCCTTATGGGAATCATATGATTCCATTTTATACAAGATCTTAAAATATTCTATTATCAAACTTCCTCTAGTTATACCTCTTGATGACTCTCACCCCAAGCTTAGTTGGTTCAAATAAAATGACTTTTGTAATTGTCATCATGTACTAAGTCATGATGTCAATAAGTGTCATTACTTCAAAGGTCTAGTTCAAAACTTTATTGACCAAGGAGAGTTACAATTAGATAAGCCTAATGTTCCTTTTAATCAATACATAGATATCTTTAGGTACTAATTCTCCAACCATACCTCTAGATCTAATTCTATACAGGCTAATTTAGGATGCACCTCAGACCATGAGACCCATGTGATAAGTATGATCCATGATCAACTTTTACCTAAAGAGGTTAGTAGTGCTTCTAAATCACCTTCTATGATAACTAAAATCCCAAGTCTCCTTATAAGAGATGATTTTGAACTATCTAAATCAAGTATATCTATCCCTAAGACTCACTTAGGCTTTCTAGATCTCATTATTTGGGATCCTCTTGAGGAAATATTACCTAAACCCGTTCAATACAATGAATTAGAAATAAAGGATGAAAAATATATCAAGGATAAGACTTATCTAGACATCCCATAAGATACACATACAAATTTTTTAGTCACTATAACACCTTCACAAATCATACCCATCCCATCTAGCTTATTCCCTCCTAAGAGGACTATTATATTACCTCAACCAAACCCAAGACTAGCTTCCTTTATAACTCAAGAAGAGACAAATATTTTAAAGAGATAAACTAGGGGAAATGCTTTGGGAAGTGGAAATAAAAACCTTAGGGCATCATGAGGAAAATACTTAAAACATCCTCCCATAAGGATTGAACTCCCAAAAGAGGATATACCTATTACCCCTGATCAGATTTGAAAAGGGAAGATGGCTCTCCCACCAATTCAAACTAGAGCATCCATATTGGGACCTCATCTTTTAGTGAGAATAAAAACCTCCATAGTATAATCCTATTATAAAAAATTTATACCATTACAAAGGGATATTCTCACAATAATAATTCCAATTCATAATCTTCTAGATCCTTATTACCCACAGGGCCTAGGTGTAAGGTCTTATCCAAAACATAAAGTACCTTCAATGTAAAGTATAAAGACTCTAAAGGAAATTAAACCTTCGTGTCAATACCAAATAGGGTTAAAAAAATCAACCAAGATCCATTGAAGGGGTTTTACTCTAATATTCTTGATCAACTCCTTCATACTACCACACATAAAACTTGTTAACCCCCATGTTAAAAAATTGGCATGGTATCAGGAAAAGAATAAATGTGCATATAATAAAATAGTGGGACATGATACTAAAATTTTTAATGTGCTAAAAGTTGTGGTTCAAAATGTGTTAGAGGAGGATGATCTTTTAACAAAATAATTTGGTCATGATTATCCTCATAGTCAAACTACTAAGGTCACATCCACCTCAGGAACTAGTATATTACCAAGAGGATCAAAATGAGTTTCAAAGGAAGATAGAATCTCTAATATAATTCAATATTGACCCCTCCTAAACCCTTTAGATTAGGATGAGTCTAAAAACACAACAAATCCATCATTTTTTTAGATAGACATGATACACATAGCCACATGATCTGAGACCCAAGGTCATAAGACACAAAATCCTAACAAATCCAAGGTGACAATGAAAAAATATCCTATTTATACCACATAAATTCCTACAAAGCTGATCCCAAAACATAAAATTTCTATTTTAGGAAAAGTGAAAAATAACAATGCTTCAGAGTTGATATAGATATTATTTTTAAAACAAATCCATCAACTCTTGGTCAATATGTCTTTATATGAACTTATCCAAAACTCTATATATAATTACAAGGCTATGATATAATACTTATAAGCTATCGAAATAGAATCAAATGAACCCCAGCCTTTGTCATTTTTTATTGTATCTTTGAAAAAGTCATCATACATGATGTTCCATGATTTTGAAATATCACCATTATATCCTGATGACCAAGATCTGTCATTATTTATCACTTCAAAAATTAGTTAGACCTGAGTCACATGAGTAATGATTGATAATGGAACAAGCATAAATATTATATCCTTGCATGCCTTTAATCAACTATAATTACCCAAAACTATTGTAGCTCAATCTCTAGTTGTCTTATAAGCAATCAATGATATTGTGGCCCTTACATTAGGAATGATTATCCTTCCCATCCAAGTAGGTATACAAACCCTCCCCAAATTATTTTTCATAATAAAAGGGGAGTTTTAATATAATATACTATTAGGATGTCCTTAGATATGTGATATGCATTGTGTCCCATTCACTTTGCATCGATGTCTTAAATTAGAACATGAGGGTAAGGTCCATAGTATCCCTACTGATTCACATTCATTCAAGACATGCAGTTTGAATTATAAAAATAAGGATGTCTTGATCCCTATGAATAAATTAATTCCATTATATTTTATGGAAACATATACCATCTTTACCATACTTTCATCCTACATCCCTGATGTAAACTCTTTTGATTCAGCATAGCAAAAAATTTCTATAGGGTAATATCATCTATTAACACTCATTGATTTATCAACCCCTCAAGAATATGGATGTCTTGATTGAAAACATACCTATCAAGCCAATATAGGAGACATTATCCCCTTTAGACCTTCCCATCCACAAATGCACTTAACCTATGGATGAATTGACCAATCTCGTTTATATAGGGAAATCCAAATGTATGTCCAACCATCCATATCTAACTTGTCCTTCCTTGACAAACTATTTCTTTCATAAACCTACTTAAAATGTTGTGCTTGGAAAGGTTTTGGCTTAGGATGTTATGAGAAAGGAACCCATGAGGTCACAATAAATGACCTTAGAAAACTGCATGGGAAATATGGCCTCGATTTCAAGAAATCACCTGAAGTTGACAATAATCATGCTTTAGTATCCCATGTCCCTATAGATGTCGATGATGAAACTACCTCATACCCTATTGGTTCCCCTATGGAAATCGATGACACCATTTATATCCTAGCTAATTTTTTTTATTAATGTCATTTTCTTGGAACCACTAACCCACTAAAGTAGTGAGAAAACCATCTCTTCCTTTAGTTTTCTCTAACCTAATAGATGCATATTCTCCCTCAATCCATGTAATAGAGTGTCAAGATGATGACTCTATTTTAACATATTTAGGGGTAAGAGATTCATATTTGAATAATATCATGCCATCTGAGTCTTTTAGTCTTTAAAATTATGTCACAACTAATATTAACATAAGGATTCCCAATGCTTCATGAAAATAAAAATGAGTCAATCCTTAAATTGTCAAGAACACCAAGATTTTGTAGCATTCCTTCCTAGTCATATCCAAGATTTTTCTTGGTATTATAGTGATATGTAAAGAATTGATCCTGTCATAGTTTTCCATAACATTGTTACCATCCCCAAAGCTAAACTAGTGAAGTAAAAGCTTTGTAAGATTCATCCTCATGTAGCACTCCTTGTCAAAGAAGAATTTCAGATCTTATTATCCATTAAATTTATCTAACCCATTGATTAGCCTTAATGGGTATATAACATAGTAGTTATCATAAAACCCATAGGGAGACTGTGCCTTTGTACAGACTTTCCTAACCTTAACCTTTCTTATCTAAAGGATTATTTTCCCCTTCCTAATATCAACCAAATCATGGACCTTAATGCAAGACACAAGATGTTGTCTCTCATAGATGTATTTTATGTTTATAATCAAATCCTTATCACCCTATAAGATTAACATAAAACCTCTTTTATTACTCCATGGGGGATTTTTTGTTATAAAGTCATGCCCTCTAGTTTAAAGAATGTAGGAGCCACCTACTAGTGTACCATGAGCTACATTTTCCATTATTTATTTAAAAAAATCATTGAAGATTATGTGGATGATATCCTTGGTAAATATAAGCATTTTAAGGATCACTTGTCCATCCTTCAACAAATCTTCACTCATTTGATCTAATATCAAGTTCATTTTAACCCTAAAAAGTGTGTTTTTGGAGTTTTATCAGGGAATATCTTAGGTTTTATTATTCCCCTTTGAGGAATCAAGGTTGATCTACCAAGATTAAGGCTATCATTGATTTGTTGCCTCCCTCTAACCTCAAACAACTTCATATTTTATAAGGGAAATTGTAGTCTATTTAGTGTTTTATTTTTCAATTGTCAAACTAATGTCAACCTTTCCATCTTCTTAAGAAAAACCCCTATAGACACCTAAAACTAGCCACAACTAGCTTCTAACTAGACTTTAGATTGATTCCTATTAACCATTGTAAATTAAGCCTAGGAATCACAAAACATCACAAATTTGCTTATGCATCATTCATAAAATCTCAAACTCATGTTAAGGCATCCCTCATTGGGGTATCATTTCATATGTAATAATAAACTCTCATATATTCATCCTTAAGAATCATGCATCATCACAATAGTTAATTTGGTCTATAGACCTATTAAGTGGGGCATTGTTTTATTGATTTTGGCAATCTAGTGTTTAGATCCTAAATAATAAGGGTCTAGAATAATAGGAAAATTCTAGTTTAAAGGAGAAAAATATATATTTTAAACATGTAATTTTACAAGAGGAAGAATAATAAACTTATCTTAAATTAATCTAAAATGAATCATTCTAGAGTTGGTAATTGAAAATTAAGACCGAGACATTATCAGGAATCTAAACCTAACTTTCATTTTCTAATTAGATAGTAGCAAATAATAGGACATCATGGTTTCTAACATTATAGTCCCTCCCCAGTGTTATTGTCTTCAAGATCTAATCTTTTTAGGTTTTGTTTACTAGGTCAATGTGAGCATGTGTACCAAATTTTAGGGGTTAGAAGTTAATAGAGTTCATTGTAGGTCTATTTTAGTCTTGAATACCTATATCCATCTACACACATGCAAATAATGAATACATAAAAATTAAAATGGGGAAAATTGGGTTAGGGGAAGAATGATCGCATGATCTAAAACCATTATTGTCCTGACTACTCCCTATATTAACCCTCAAGCTAAGGTCTTAGATCAAATGTAGTTCTCCCTTAGGGAATGTGCATAATCAGCATGTATGATAGATGCAAGAATGAATTTTTCCTAAAACCTTCCTTTATCAAGCATGCAAGTCTATGTGTGATGCAAAGAAGCTGAGCTATACTATTGACTGATTTTTATTAGGTCTAATGTGCCAAAATAGTAAGTGTTAGATATAAAATGCCTTGTGTAGTCTTTTATATATGAGACTCATTATTTTAGATTTGGGAGCTTTATTTACATTTGGTCTACATGAGAAAACTTAAAAACAATGAAAATAAAAGGGGTAAAATTCATCTTATAGAAGAAAATTATCATTAGATCTCAATTTGACTTTGGATAGGAGCACTAGAAACTAGACACCCTGGGTTCCAACACTGTAGTCTCATCCCAATGCTCTTATCCTATAGGCTAGGGACTAGGGGGGATAGACCAAGCATGGAAAACCTAACCTGGCTAGGGTGGAATGACTATTTGAAAGGCTTGAGGTGACTGGGAATGGGTGAAAATATGACTCAATCTTAGAATAAGAACCAAATGGATAAAATGAAAGACATGGCTAAATGTGTAAAAATCTCATATTTCTAGTTAAAGTCTCCTATGAAAGGACTATGAAAAGACATGATATGTGTGTTTTCTTGACTAATTTAGGGTGTATACATTTCCCCCCTTTTATTCTAGTGATGAAATGAAATGAAGTACTAGAGTAAAAGAAAGAAAGAAGATGCATACCTAAAATTACCTACAAGGAGATAAATGTGCTAAAAAAAGGGTCCAAATTCTTGGCTAGGGAAGTGGATGGAGAACTAAATAGTGCTTGGAGGAAGAAAGAATCCCCAAAATAGATGCCCCCTATGTTGAATCTAAATATTGCTTGGATAAATAAGCAATCCTTAAAATGGATTCCCCTTATACTGAATCTAACTGGAAATGAGAAATGCTCAGAGGCCCAAAACCAATGTCTACCCTTTGTCCCACATAAACTCATGTAATCTAGAATGTGTGTATAGAAACTTTATGATGTGAAGAGTAAGATCTAGCATGACCCCACTATGAATAATCTTAACTAGAACTGAGAAGTGCTTAGAGATCCAAAACCAATGTCTTCCCTCTATCCCACACAAACTCCTAGGTCTAGGTGATGATATGGACCAACTACTGCATATGATCATATGATCTAACTTAGTGACAACATGGGTATGCCTAGGTATAATATAAAAACTTTGATAAATATGTAAGAATAAAATGGCATGTCTTGTCATTCCAATCTATATAATCCTAGATGATTAATAATATGAAAATCTATGCCATGCCCCCAAATTTGGTATGTGAGTGATGCATCTATATAGTCTGGTAATCTATATAACCACATGTAAAATGAGCTATTGTGTCATGTCTCATGTGAAAAACTAGAGATCAAAATAATGTGCTTTGTACTATGCCTATAATCTACTATTTGGTCTTTATTGTGTCATGCTATATGAATCTTTATGTATGAGACATGTAGTGATATACATGCCCCCAAATTTGATGTTTGGTCTGAATCAAAGTCATTGTGAATCCATATGATTTGAACCACTATATATCTAAGTAATTTATGTATCTTTAAACTGAAGGTATGTCCCTCTAAATATCTTGAGTAATGTTGAATGACCCATGTAATCTAAATCACTATTATCTTGACCCATCTGAGTTAAATCTGATAATTCTAACTATTGGAGGTGTAAAAACCATTTCTAAGTGACCCATGTAGTTTGAATCATTGTATATCTTGACCCATCTAAGCTAAATCTAATAATCTAACTTTTAGAGGTGTAAGAACCATGGTGTATCCATCTATGAGAGTAGATATGTGTGTTAGATTGGTTTAGGAATTAGAATAGTAGGAATGATGCCCCCCTTTTAGGGAGAGGGATGAAATTTGTAATAGAGGAGGTTGAGCCAAAAGTGTTAACTAGTGGTGTAATGCTAAGAATAAGGATGGTATAGTTTTTAATTAATTAAAGAGTTGATTTATTATTTATACTAAGTTATTTAAATGTTGAACGAGATTTAATTGGTGAGGACCAATTTGTATAAAAGTTGAACAAGTTGCTATTATTGAGGATGATGTTGTATGTATCTGGGTACAAAATAGGTATAGAGATGTTTGCGTGCCATAGTAGACAAATGATGTAATAAGAGATTGAGGTTTTTTGGATATCAAAGGCATTATTATCATGGTTATGTGAAATAAAATGGTTTGTAAAATAGAGCTATGGGGTTCAAGTTATGGGCAAAATGGTATTTTGTTTTGAATGAAAAAAAGTTGTTTGATATAGGAAAATTAGATTGATTCTTGATTCATTTATACATTGACTAGTTTGAGATTTGGAGCTCTAGAGTAGGATATGTGTTGAGGAGATGAACACCTGTCATGACCTAGTTTGAGTAGTTGGTAGATCAGATTGAGGTTGGTGGAGAGGTTACCCTAGTGAGTAGCTAAAACATGTGATTTAGGCCTATTTAGAAGCCTATTTTTATAGATTTGAGTTATTTTAAATATTTTAAGGAAATTTTTACTAGATTAAATTCTCCTATCCCTCTTTCAATGTTGTTTTCCAAGATCTAGCACTATTATCAAGGTTATAGTGCTCCTATCTAGTGTTGTTGTCTTATACTTAGTGTTATTGGCTTAGAGGCTAGATTTATGAGGTTGATGATTAGTTTAGTTGTTCTCATTTTTCTTAGTTATTGATTGGCATGGTTGACTGATATACATGCTATTTTATAGTGTTTTTTAGGGTGAGGTATGAATGAGGGAGTTATGTAGAGGCCAGGTGATGGAGACTATAATATTGTTTCCTTTTTCAATTGATGAGAGGGTTATGATGGATAGGGTAGGGTTGGGTCATGTGTGTGACCTAGGCACTATGTAGTGGGATGGGCATTTGATTACTACCTTGTGTGAGAGATGGAATATAGACACCTATACTTTCTATCTTCCTACTAGAGAGATGACGTTACTCTAGAAGATGTGTACCATATTTTGCATTTGATAATTAGTGGATGACATGTGACTTTACAAGATGATATGGGTACAAATGCCATTGATCTTGCATCCTTGTATTTTACTAGTGTGCCCTCTGGAATACATAAGAGAGGTAGTGATAATGATTTACTATTGTCAGTTATTATTTGGTTGAGTGTTTTACATTTGCAAAAGAGGTTGGTAGTGTTGTTGGTTTATTTTGTTGTAGTGGATGGGAGTGGGGTATCAATTTCATATAGGATGCATAGGATTGTACATAGTGTAAAGGTATATGGCACTATGTTCTTATGGGGTATGAATATGCTTTCCTAATTATACAAAGATCTATACAAGTTTACTTAAGAGGCATTCAGTGGTGGTTTGAGTGTGGTTACTTTAGTGCATTATTGGCCCTACAAACATATAACAGTTGTGCATCTATTGGGATTACCGAGAGAGAGAGAGGTGGGCACCTCCATATCCATATGGGGAGTGGTGGATAAGTTTATTGTCTATTAGGTCTCTTTGGATGGATCATTATAAATGAGTGTTAGATAGACTAGTGGCTTAGGATATCATATGGAGGCCCTATAGAGGATTTCTTGGGTAGCCTGAGGATGGAGTGTAGTTCCATTATATTAGGGTCAATTATTAGTTACATGACCTTTGGCCTAAAGTGTATGAGTGCTTTTAGTATTAGTGCATGACTAAATAATGTGGGGGTTCCATAAGATGTGCCCCTAGTAGCATAGGTATGAGTGAGGAGTGCACAGACACCAACAAGAGCAAGAGCTCATGGTAGGCCTACTAAGGATAAGTTAGCATCGCTACCCTTGGATGCATGGGATGTAGCTATAAATATTCCATATGTAGATGATGTTGGTTACTACCCTTGGATGCATGGGATGTAGCTATAAATATTCCATATGTAGATGATGTTGGTTACATAGAGTCATATACCACATAGTGGGTGAGGCATCATTAGGCCCCATTTTACCCTATTAGTGTAGGGGATGCCCCTGAGTATGAGGATACTGCTCTAATTTAGATGGTGGGAGGTAAGAGTTTGATTATATTTGAGTTTTTATATGAGTTTGAACTTGTTTTATTTTTTTAAAAGTGCATATCTAACATAGTGAGTTTATATTTACATTCAAGTGGAGTGGGAGGTTCTCAAGATAAAGCACTTGCTAAGGGAAGAAATGGGGATGATGGGTTCTTGGAGATTCTTATTGAGTCTACACTTTGTGAGCTTACATAGAATTTTCCTAATGATGCAATAGAGGAGGGTTTGATAAAGTGAGTGACTATTTCTACTAGCATTTATGCTCATTTATTTGATAAGGCTTCCAGAGCTATAGCTACATATGTTAGGGTAGTTAGAGAGAGAGATGAGATGAGGGTTGAGCTGGATAGGCATAAGATACCTCCACCTGATTATGGATCAGTGAGTATGCACATTATGGATGAGTACATGGATATTTAGAGATGGTATTTAGACTTACATGAGGATCATAGTCAATTACTAGAGTAAGAGAGTCATCAGAAGAGGAATTTGGTGGGTTGAGGAGGCATGGATCCATCAAGCACTAGATTGGATAATGGGACTAGTATTAGAGGAGAGAGTGAGACTAAGAGTGAGGGCATGACTTCCATTCATGAGAGATTGTATTTTGATATGATGTACATGTTTTTAAAATTACATTATATATAGATATTGCTTTGATTTTGGATTCCTATATATTATATTATGGATTTTGAAATATAATAGTATTTTGATTGTAGATGGTTGATTTAGAAATAGTTGATCTGGTATTGATTTTGAATTTACTTATGCTTGGTAAAATAGTACTTAGGAAATGTGGTTTGATTGTTTTGATATGTTTGATAAGATATCATTTGGGATGTAATTTAATTGTTCATGATATGTTTAGATATGTTGTTTAGGTTGGATTTGTGATTATATGTAAGCAAACATTTGTTACTTTTGTAACTTGTAAAATTGATTTGGTAGAGTGAATTGGTTTGGAATTGGAAAAAGTATGATATTGGTAAGGTCTAGATTTGGATAAGTTGGTTTGGGTAGGGATGGATATTTGGAATTAAGAATGTTAGTTATTAGTAGGGGGATGTAAGATAACACTATGTGCATATTACCACCTTGAGAGTGACTCAAGAATATAAAGGTTAGCTAGAACTTCAGTTCCATCATTGCCCTTTTAAGTGAAGATATGAACTGATACTAATATAAATGTGTATCATATCACTCTATTTTGTATCACTATATAAAACCTATTGGCCAGCTAAATAAGTTCTCATAATACTCTTGCTATGTAGGAATATTCTTTATATTTGATACTATATGATGTGTGCTAACTATAACTATATGTGAATATTTTACAAAATTTAACTTTATTGATCGTGTAGCTAAAACTATGTGCTATGAATAAGTCTCATCTATTTATAATTGAATACCCTATGACCTCTACTGTGATGTATATAATTAAGCAATATATCAATATGGAGATAAATTTTTTGATGAGGGATCATTTAATCTTAATCGTAATGGGTTATTACATTAGATAGGACCTAGAAAGTTTGGCCATAATGAATATTTCTCATGAGCAGTGCTTTGTGGTGTGGGTTCATTTAATCTTAACCATAGTGGATTTCTACATGAGATGGGACTTAGAAAATCTACCCATAGTGAATATTTCTCATGATTAGGACTTTGTTGCAGTGCTTATGACTCTGGTGGATATGTATATAGAACTACACTATGTATTATTTAGACTATGGTGTTATATGTAGGCTGTTCTCATTGTACTAGTTTCCAAACCTTTTGAGGTGGTGGAATAAGAGATATCTTGTGAGATTATGTCCTAAAACATGCATTTCTCTCATAATGAGTGATCAATGATTCTTGTAAAAAAATTTCCTAAGATGACTCAGTCATGGAGGAATGAGATCTAGGGTTCCATGATGGAAGATATATTGGTATCCCCTGTGTGAATGTTATGATGCCATTTTCAACACATCTAGTAATGAATTCCTTGGGTCCATAAAAATCATTATCTCTGTATCCATGGATACGATGATAGTTACAAAAGGGCCAATGTGGTTATCTATGTAAGAGATGTGGATCTCATCAATGAGTAGAAGGTAGTGTGATTAACCTCCTATTTAGTAGTGATAATAATATGGTAGATGGGCTATCTTGTTTTGAATCAAACGATAGTGGTGCCTTGTTATTGTTCTTTATAGTGCATACTATAAGTTGTGCTCTAGAAACTAGCTCTTTATTTTTGATTGGTTGTTTTTTTGGTTATGGTCTCCTAACTTGTTTAGGATATGGTGGATGTTGAGTGTTAGGATCTATAGTTAAAGATGCTGCTATGAAATATAGAGTGATCTGATCAACTGAATCTACCTCAATCAATCCCAATTTCTTTTCCAAAGATAAAATTGTATAACACAAGTTTCTGAAAGAAGACTCTATCTGATATAGTAGATGCTCAAGGAGAGATTGGCAAAGCCCCTTATTAAATATATGTTGAATCTCTAGATCTATTGATTTGTATATCAATCTTAACATGTAGGACTTGAATCTCAAGATATACTCACTAACTAGCTCTAAATAATTTTGATGTAGTGTGGCAAGTTTCTCATATGTAATATGAGGGCTTATGTTTATGATGTAATACCTAATAAATGCCTCCTCTAAGTCATCATATGTGTGCAATGAACCAACAGGGAGTAGATGAAAGAGCTAGTTATGTGCTTCCCACACTAATGTCTACTGTAATAACTTGAGTAGAATCAAAGGGATCGTATGAGATGGCAAAGCCTTCTGAAAGGCCTAAAGGTGTACAAATAGATCTCTAGCTCCATCAAAGTGAGGTAATGATGGTATCTGGAAATGTTTAGGTAATGAAACTTTTATGAATGTATTCAAAATAGGGTTACCATGTAGATCATTGGCATCCATCTAAGACTTGTAAGCTATGTTTTCCAAGGTAAGGAGATGTACTTGGTATTATAATTCACCAACTACATGCATCAAAGAGATGATCTCATGGGATGGTAGATTAGTATCTTGAAGTGGTTCATTTAATATTTGAATTTGATTGTTAATTTTAACCATGGGAATGTTACATTTATAAATTAGATCATAAATAAGGTATTTGCTCACTTAAACCTTAGGAATAATGGTAACTTGGGCCTTACTGGAGGGATGTGGGCTACCATTATCTTTTGGTGAAGAGTGAGAACTGGGTTCTATTATAGTGAGGGATAGCTTGGGAGATTCATTGGTATATATATGTTTAAGTAAATCATATTTTAATTGAGTAGAAGAATTGTTATTATTATTAACATGTGCATTATTTGAAATATAATCAATCATAGAAGTAGAAAAAACATTTGGAAGTTCATTGTGTTTGAGAGGACTGAGAGAAGAGTTAGAAACATCAGATGCATATTCTTCTTCACTATGTGCATAATTATCATCATCATTATCATATATGTAATATTTTTAATAATCATTCTCATTTTCATATTCATCATCACTTCCATCATCACTAGGGAGAGGTGTAATAGAAGAATTTAATTCTTTTTGAATATGCAATAAATTATCATTTGAAATTGGAATATCATGTGCATCTATGTTATCCATGGATGAAAGACATGCATTAATTACATGTGAAATATGAGAAGTAAAAAGAGATTTTTCATTTGAACATCCTTTTGATAAAGTAGAGTTAAGAGCATGAGATGTATTATTTTAACTATGCATTGGTAATTTGATTCTATTGCATTTATATTGTTTTAATTTGAACATTGAAGTAGAAAGAGAAAGGAAGCAAATTATCACCCATAAGAGGTTCACTTGGAATTTCATGACTAATTTGTTCATTTGGTGTATTGTGTATAGAAGAATGAGGTGAGAAGTATCATTCCCATTTATCAAAATTATTTTATTTAGAATAAGGTATAAAAGAAATGGGTTTTAGAGGAAAAGATTCATCTATTTGTGTTTCACCATATTCATTATGTATATCATCATATCCTTAATTAAAACAATAGTCATTATATTCACTATAAATGAAATCATTTTCTACATTCTTACCTAATGTGGAATTTTGCAAATTTGTCCAATCATTGTCATAATTCTAAGAAAATTTTAAAAAGTCATATATTGGATGAGAAGGAGGAATTTCTTTTGTGGCCATTTTATTTCTTTCACTAAAGATAATTTTGAAAAGTTCTATGAAGAAAATACATGAAAAAATAACTACTATCATTTAAACTTTGAAATTACTTTTGATAATCCAAACAATTTGCAAAAAATTCAAATTATTTTTCTAAAAATTGTAAGGGAGGAAAACTTGAGGTTTAAGGACCTAGTTTGGAAATCTAGGGTTTTTAGATAAGGCTTTATAATTTTGTAAAACTGCCAAATAATTTTAATTCATAAAAATAATTTTGAATAGGAATAATGCACAAAAATTATACAAAAATCAGAATTTGGAAATTAATTTTTTACACAAGAAAACTACTAATTTTGAAATTTTGAAATTATTTTTGACAAAGTAATCAATTTGCGAAATTCCCAAATGGTTTTTTAAAATTTGCAAGGAAGGAAGGCTTGAGGTTTAAGGACCTAGTTTTGAAATCTAGGGTTTCTAGCTAGGGTTTTAGAATTTTGGAAAATTATGCAATAATTTTAAATTCTAAAAATAATTTTGAATAAGAATAATGCACAAAAATTTATACAAAAATTAGAATTTGGAAATTAAATTTTTGCACAAGAAAACTAATAATTTTGAAATTATTTTTGACAAATTAATCAATTTACAAAAATTCCAAACTAATTTTCTAAAATTTGCAAGGAAGACTTGAGGTTTAATGACCTAGTTTTGAAATCTAAGGTTTTTAGAATTTTGAAAAACTATACAATAATTTTAAATTCTAAAAATAATTTTGAATAGGAATAATGCACAAAAATTGATACAAAAATGAAAATTTTGAGATTAAATTTTTGCACAAAAATATGAAGTAAAAACCTTAAGTGTAGTTAGAATTTTAGGTTTGTTCAAAGTAAGTTGGGTTCACCAAAATATTTTATTATTTTTGGAAATGTAGTGTTTAGATCCTAAATAATAAGGGTCTAGAATAATAGGAAAAATCTAGTTTAAAGGGGGAAAATATAGATTTTAAATAGGTAATTTTACAAGAGGAATAATAATAAACTTTATCTTAAATTGGGCCAAAATGAATGATTCTAGAGCTGGTAATTAAAAATCAAGACTGAGACATTATCATGAATATGAACAAAAAAAATATTTTTTGATTGGACAAGAGTGCTAGAATAGGGCACCCTGGTGTCTAGCACTATAGTCCCTCCCTGTCATTTTTGTCCTCAAGATCTAAGCTTTCTAAGTTTTATTTGTTAGGTCAATGTGAACCTATGTACCAAATATTAGGGGCTGAAAGTTAATAGAGCTCACTGTAGGTCCATTTTAGTCTGCAATACTTATATCCATCTACACACACAAATAACAAATACATCAAAATAAAAAGGGGGAAATTTTGTGTTAGGAGAAGAATTTTCACATGATCTAAAACCCCTATTGTCCTAACCATTTCCTACATTAAACCTCAAGCTAGGGTCTCAGATCAAATGTAGTTTTCCCTTAGGGAACATGCATAATCAACACATATGATAGATACAAGAATGACATTTGCCTAGGCCCTTATTTGATCAAGCATGCAAGTCTTTGTTTGATGTAGAGAATTTGAGCTAGACTATTGACTAATTTTTATTATGTATAATGTGCCAAAGTAGTAAGTGCTAGATATAAAATGTCTTGTGTAGTCCTTTATATAGGAGACTCATTATTTCAAATTTGGGAGATTTATTTACATTTGACCAACATTAGAAAACTTAGGAATGAATCAAATAAAATGGGTAAGACTCATCTTGTAGAAGAAAATGACCATTAGATCTTAATTTGACTTTGGATAGGAGTATTGGAAATTGGATACCCTAGGTTCCAACACTGTAGTCCAATCCCAGTGCTCCTATCCTATAGGTTGGGGACCATGGGGATAGAAAAACCATGGAAGACCTAACCTGGCTAAGTTGGAATGATCGTTTGAAAGGCTCAAGGTGATTAGGAATGGGTAACAAGATGATTCAAGATTTGAATAAGACCCAAATGGATAAAATAAAAGACAATCCTAAATGTGTAAAAATATCATATTCTCTAGTTAGATTCTCCTATGAAAGGACTATGAAAAGACATGATATGTGTGGTTTCTTAACCAATTTAGGGTGTATACAGGCACATGAACACATAAATCAAATCTTGGAAAGAGCTAAAAGGGTAATCAAAATTAATTAACAAGCTAAACCAAATTAAAAGCCTAGTTGAATTATCCATTTAAAATTAATGAATATCATAAAAAAGAAATTCAAAAATGAAAATATCCTAGCCTTTCATCATTCTTTTTATAATTTTTCAAGCTCTTTAAAAATATCCTAAATATCTCATTTTAGAGACCTATGCCTATCCATTGTAAATCATAATTATTTGATAATTGTTAACTCTAATGGGGTTATATTTGACTCCCTAGGTTAGTTTTGAACCCATTCCATGTTTAAATTCCACCTTGACTCACCTTGGGTTGGGATTAGATCCATTTTATATAAATATAATGTCTTACCTATTGAATTATAAGATATTTTGGTGTAAATTCATCATGCACAAATAATTTCAAACATTTGATAAGAGTAGTGTTATAATGCAAAAAAATGCCTTAAAAGTAGTATTATAATGATAAAATCTTGATTCAAGCCACAACACAAGCCATGGTGCCAAGGAGATAAGGAAATATACAACATAGGTTTCTAGAGACTCTTTGAAGCACAAGCTAAGCAAGCCACTAAAAAATGCATTTGAATCTCCCAAGGAAGGTAAAGGATTGATTGTCTTTTGCATTTTAGTTGTACTTTCACTTATCTTTTATTCATTAATCTCACCTCTAAGATCTAGGCTTGTAAGTGTTAGGATTAGTGTGTTTTTATTTGAGTTTTATTTACTTGAACTAACACTATACTAACCTCCCTTCTTAGATTCCTATGATAACATATGGCATGCCCGGTGAGACCTAAAGCATCCCATATATCAAGAAGACCAAAGTGCATCTAATGATTTTTACAATGAATGCTTGATCATCTTAAAAAATTTAGTTTTTACTTTTTTTTTAATTCTATTTTTAGTTATACACATTTTACATAGTGACAGGTATCAGTTTACCCTAACTAACATTGATCCTATCCTAATTGGCATCAGACCCTATTCAGGGTAGAACATGACAAAAAAACTTGGTATTTGTGTTTTCTTAAAAGTTGTAGGTTGTTATTCTTGGTTTTAGAAATTGTAAATTCTTTGTCTGGTTCTTTTATTATAGGATCTAGAGACTTGTTTTATTTTTATGCTTCTTTTGGCTAATAACCTTTTTTGTAGAATCATTATCTTTTGCCTACATGTTTATAGATAACCAACATTGGTCTTTATCAATCGACATTAGTTTTATTATAATGGGAATCAATATTTATGGAGCACATCAGTATTTATGTAATAACAATAGAGAAACCTAAGAGCAATTTTTCAAATCTTGTTTTCACATTGATATTTGTGCTTCAAGGTAGGCAAAAAAATTGTAAAAATTGAAAGACCTAAGCTAGTAAAGGACATAAATTTTCAAGTGTTTTATGTCTTGAACATTTCATTAAAATAAAAACTGACACTTACATTACATACTCTTAAGAGTGTTTTATTTTATTTTTGATCTTTCAAAATTATTATCTTTTTATAAAATGATTAATGTGTGTATGCTCTCCCCTTGTCCCCTTTAGGGAACTTGGGTGATCAAAAGTGATGTTTCTTTGAATTTGTACATTGTCCAAATATATGAAAATAGTATCATTAAGGCTCTACTCAAATCCATATTGTTTGGGTGATCTAAACATGACCTTAAATTCTTTTCACTTGTCATTTATTTTCATGAATCTTGGCTTGTGAGCAGGAGTTCATCACCTCCCCATAGGTTATCTAGGGAAACATTGACTCAGGAATTCATATCCTAGTATCATTTCAACCCAAATACATGGTGTGGTATAAAAATTAAGGTTGACTTGATAGGACATTTACTTAAGTAGTTAAGCAAATTCTATTAGTAAGATATTACCTATAACCATAGGGGTAACTCAAACATCACACTACACTAAGTAAGTGATGGATGTAGTGGTTATGAAAATGATAAAAAAATTTCAAAAAAATCCAATTTATGTAGATATAAATGATGTGAGCATATATTTTATTATCCATACTTAGGACCATCTTAAAATTCACAAAAAAATTAGTTTTAAAAAAAATCTCACTTGTTGTGGATATAATGTTGATGTAGGGCAAGTAGCCTAAATTTCCATGTCATAATACAAAATCTTGGGAAAAGAGGGGGCATAAAAACCATAATTTTTATGTACTTTTATTTTTAGATTAACACTTAAAATCCTCGCAAGAGTAAGTATATTGATGTAATTTGATAGTATTATTTAACCTTGTCAATTTTAGGATCTAGGATGTTACACTTAGGTGTTTGTGTCATTTTATCCTTTATTTCATGGTCTTAAGTCTAATATATCTATTTTATTTTTTATACCATGTCAAATTAAGTCTTCTTCATACATCACTTCATTGTTTTAGGAGGTGTTATGTTGACCATTTTTATCACATACCTTTGCCTTAGTCTTTTGACAATTATTTATGTGTGTGTCACTTGATTGGAAAGAGTAACATTATGTTGCCAGTTCATTTCAAGTTTTATGCCTTGGAATCTTAAAAAAAACCATCTATTAAAAATTTATAGCATGACAACATCATTACTCTACTCAAATAATTTCATAGACTTGATTTCCTTGTGTCTAAGTTTTCCATTTTTGAATCCAACCCATGTGTGCCTTTTGGATATTTATTTCATGTCGTTATGCCATTCAACTTTGTCTATCTTATCATTTGATCAAATAATCCTAGTTTCCTAAGTTGAGTTTTCAATTAACCTTGACAATTTTAAAATACAAATATTGATTGATTTTTGTTTATGCCTTGTGTAATTTGGGCCTAAACATTGATCTTTCTCTTTTAGTTTGTGTAACTTAGGTTAATTCTTTACCCAATTTGAAAACTATTGTTTGTGCCTAGATTTGGGAGAAACAACCTTTATTATTTATGTTATTTATTTCATGCTTTATGCCAATTGACCAAGTTCATATCTAAAGTCAAAATCCTAGTCTATGCCAAAGTGTTTTAGAATTATTAGATTAAAATATCATACCTTTTGTTTAAAGTCTAGATTTTGTGCTTGTTTTTCCAAAATTCCTAGCACATACCTATTTTGAGCCTAGTTTTTTACACCACATTTTACCAAAGGTCCTAGCAACTTTTATTTTCTTAGATTGGACTTGTTTGGAAAACTTTAAACCTAAAGTTTGGCATGTTGGTTTTTATTCAACCACTTAAACTTTTGTGTGAGACATTTGACATTATACATTTGATGTTAGACTATTTTGTAGCAAGTTTTAACATAAACCATTTTGGATATAATTCTCCACCCCTAGATCAAGTTAGACCAAGTTTAAACCTTTTTTCCTTTGGACATCATTTTTAAAGTTTGTAAAACTCTAGGCTTTTTTGTGAAACATTTATCATTGACTAGGATATATCTCATTACACTTATAATGGATCCATGTACAATCCAAGTTATAATAGAATGGTTGCACAAATTAACTTTATTCAAGACCCCTATGGTAAAGAAGTGGTTTGTGAGATAGATTAATATCTTCCTTACAATCCTCAATATGGGGAAAAAATCCAAGCATCGTGTTTGATAGTACCTACTTCATGTTGGTTTATGTACGATATTCTCCCTCTCATTGATCATGGCATCTATTCCCCCACATATACCATTAACCCTCCCTTAGATTATGCAAGCCACCAAGATCCACCACATCTAAAGAATACCATTTCTATACTATGAACTCATCCTTTGGCTTATGTGAGAAACCAAGCTCCATAATACCCTACCATTTTTATACTAGGACCTTGTCCTTTAACTTATATGAGCAACCAAGCTCCATAACACCATACCATTTCTATTATAGGACCTCATCCTTTGGATTGTGTAAGTAATCAAGCTTCACAACACCCTACCATTTCTATTTTAAGACCTCATCCTTTGGATTATGTGAGTAATCAAGCTCCATAATGCCCTACCATTTCTATACCAGGACCTCATCCCTTGGCTTGTGCAAGAAACCAAGATTCATAACACCCTACCATTTCTATTCTAGGACCTCATCTTTTGGCTCATGATAGTAACCAATCTTGACAATGCCCTAACATTTATATATTAGGACCTCATATTTTATCTTGTGTAAGCAACCAAGCTCCATAATGCCCTACCATTACCATTCCAGTCCATCTTCCATATGCTAACTCATTATCCCAACAAATTTGTCCAATCATAACTCAACGAGTAATAGTTATCATCTTAGACCATAAACTAACCTTTGTTAAGACCATTGTAAATAATCCTAACATTATCTAATCACTGAACATTCTTAATCCATTGCCAATTGTTCCCTACTTTAGAAAACCCTTGCCAATTATCAAACCAAAACCAAGCCAATCAGTACCTCTTTAACCAAACCAATCATTCAAAGATCAAGATATATTAAAAACTATATTTTACAACTAATTATAAATAAATTCCAAGAAAACCAACAAAACCATGATTTTTTTGTTGAACCAACCATTTATAATGAGTCAACCTGTGATGAATTACCTTTTTATCCTATACCTATTATTGAGGAGTCTCACTCTGATAAGTCAATCTTTACTAATCCACTTCTTAATTATTATAACCACCTTTTTGAAAATCATTACCTCAACCATATGCCTATTTTTAAAGAGCCTCCCTTTGACAAGCTAGTCTCTAAGGATTTGTCTCCTTACCTTTTTACCATCATTAAGGAATCTCACTTTGACAAACTAGTCACTATGGAGCCTATTATGTTATCAAAGGCTATTAATTTTTTAGAGAGTTTTCAATGATGTCATAGTGATGTCATAGATATGTTCTAGTGTGTGGATGAAGTGCCTTGATAATCTTTATGAAAATGATAGAGTGTGAAATGTGCTTGTTCTTGTATGCTTGAAGGTGGCTTAGTTGATCTTAAGAGTTTGACTGATCAAAGATGTTCAAGGATGAGTATGGTGATTAGAGCATATGAAATAGGCCCCTAAGATGTTTTATATACTTATAGAGCTTGTGTACATAATTAAAATTCATTTGGTTGTCCATAGTTTTCATCTAGACACTTTGGGTCTAGTGGTAGAAGAGTTAAGTAAACATGTTGATGAGTTCAATGTTTGCAAGAGTGGAGGTGTCAAGATAAAATGATCATATGGGTTTGTTTATTTTTATGCCTAGTTTATTTTTTCTAATTTTTAGATCATGAAATATAGCACATCAAAATATATTCATATGTAAAGTTGGGATCTCAAATAGTTTAGCTATGTTTCCCATACTTAACCAATTGTGAATGTGGTAGAAAGAGTCGAGTGAGAATTTTGATAATGTTATTTCTTACACATGTGAATATGTTAAGAGAAACTGATCATATGGTTTTGTTCAATTTTTAGCATAGATGTTTTGTGCTAAATTTGAGATCATCCACTCTATAGCATGTAAATAGTTATGCTTGTTCAAATTTGGCCTCCTAAGTAGGTTTTGACATGGTTGACTATGTGACAAAAGTTTTTTAGAAGGAATTTTAATGATATTATATCTTGCATGCATGAGGGTTATAGGAGTATTTTGTTACATGGTTGGATTATATTTTGTGATTAGATCATCTAGTCCAAATGTTAGATCCTACATTAAATCACATAAGAAGTTACTAAGGTACAAAAATGGATATGCATGCATATTGAAAGAATCCCCATGGTCATTTTTGAAAGAGTTAAAGCATGAGGAAGATTGATGGTGCACATTGCTCCAAGAAGTTAAGAATAAATGAGATGAGGATAGGTGTACAATGTTTAATGATTGAGTAAAAGTATAGGATAATGATCTAATGATGAGTGGGAATTTGTATAGATGATCGAATGGTGAGTGTTGATTGTTAAAGACCTAGTTGACCCATAGAGATCAATAGAATGCATTGAGTCAAAGTTCTCATATTGCATGAGATGAGGTCAAATTTTAGATGTTTAATTGTTAGCTTTGGTGGGCTATGAATTAAATATCAAAAAAGATCGAAGATGCATATATGATCTATGTAGTAAGTTCACAAGATTCAAGCATTTGTTCAAAGGTTAACTATGACCATTTGAATTCAAATATTTGACTTTAACATAGGAAAAACTAGAGCTATGTATTTCATCCATATCTTTTGATATAAATCAATTTTTTTGGTGCTATAAAAATAAAATATGAAGAAGACTCCATGGTGTATCTAAAGAACCTAATTTGAATATCTAAAAGTGAGCACATTCAAATATATTGAGCCTAGTAGTTGACTATGTATTCATTCTTATTCTACAAGTGATCTAAGAAGAATATTCAATCTTATATTGATGATGTTTCGATATCTCACTATGAATTAGTTATTAAAACATGTTATATACTCCATGAGGATGCTTTGTGTAAATTTTGGAGGTGTGATCAATGTATCTTTAATATAAACAATGCTTAATAAGTTGACTATGTGTTCATTCATGGTGAACACATGCACCAGGTCAATGTTTGAGTTGTTTGAGCATACATATAGGTGACATTAGTTGATTATGATCATTTGAGGATGTCTAATGGGACATAAGGAGTAGACCAATGTATTTTAAAGTGGTCTTATGTTCTTTTTTTTCTTGAGGGAGTGCTAAAAGAGTGAATGGGTTCTCATGAGACCTATAAGAGCTACAAGGGCCTTATTAAAAGGTATAGCTACTTAAGGGTGAACCATATATGATATGGACAACCTATAAAGATTGTATTGATCCATGTATTCATGAGATAGATGTCTTAAGGGTTAAGACATGCCTAATGGTTGACAAAGGTAATGATTATCAATATTACTCTATAAATAGTGGAACCAAAGATGATGGGTTCTAGACTTGTAAGAAAGAAAATAAAGAGAGATTAGAGAGAGTCTTGTGTGTGTTTTATGGATCAAAATATGGGTAGATTTCCCTAAGGATGTGTTGAGGATGTCAATGTTGGGTGAACTATCTTACTTATTAGGATTATAGATCAATCAACTTGATGTAGGTATTTTTATTTCTCAAGCTAAATACATCAAAGATATGTTAAAGAAGTTTAAAATGATGTATTGTAAGCCTATGGGTACTCTAATGATCACAAATGCAAGTTAAGTAAACTATATAACTCATAAATAGCTGATCAAACTTTGTATAGATCCATGATTGGAAGTCTTTTATAGTCTACTACATCTAGGCTTGAAATCATGAAAGATGTAGGTCTTGTAGGAAGGTTTAAAGATTATCTTAAATAATCTCACATAAAGTAGTCAAAGGGATCTTAAGATATCTAAAAGGCACCATAGACTATGGTTTATGGTATCTAAGGAGTAAATAATTCTCTTTAAAATCATATATTATTGCTGACTTGGTAGGATGTATGGATGATAAGAGGAGTACCAATCATACGGTCTTCTTCATGGGAGAATGTTTGGTGTCTTGGATAAAAAGCAATCTTTAGTGTCTCTATCAAATATAAAAGCTGAGTACATATCAGTTACCTCTTGTTGCAAAAAATTCATGTGGATGAAACAAACTTTGAAGGATTACAAGGTAAGACAAAATGGACCTTGTCCTATTTATTATGACCATACTAGTGAAATTAGTATCTAAAATAATCTTATTATACACTCAAAAACTAAACACATTCCTATTGGATATCATTTCTTGAGAGAAAAAGTGATTAATGAATGTGTTAAGTTGGAGCATGTGCCTACAAAAGAGCATCTTATAGATATTATGACCAAACCATTGTCAAAGGCTAATTTTGAGTATCTAAGATAGATCTTGGGTGTTATTTCTTTCTCTATGAAACAATATAAGGTTTATGGTTAAGGGGTAGCAACAAGTTTATAAGATTTCTCTAGATGTTTTAAAAGAAGCTATATTTTAGATGCAAGATTGGTAGTCATGGAAGTGTCTTGAGAAAGAAGGTTTGTAAGTATGTGTGGTGGTTCACCATGGTGTGTGGAAATATAAATATGCTCAAGTGTTGTAATTTCTCAAAAATATTAGGGGGAGTCGCTCTCAAAAGTTTCTTGGTGAGTTATATCATATTCTAGTTATTTTATGTATTCTTTCTTCAGTGGTTATAGTGATTGGTTGAAGAGATTGTTGGCATAGAGAAAGAGGATGTTATTGAGGCAAGATGAAGTAGGCTTAAGTTAAGGGGAGTTTTTATCATCTTTATAATATGGTCATTTCCTATTTGGTAGTATTTTATGGTCCTCAGGATCAATTGGTGCCCACTTTCTCATTTTGTCAAAGGGGGAAAAAGTTCATGCTGGGGAGAAAGTTTCTATTGTGGGAGTGTTTTGAAGAAAAAAAAGGTGAGCTATATATTTCTATATTGATGGGTGCTGACATCAATGACAAAGGGGTAGATTGTTGGAAATTTTTCCATGTTATCATAGTGATGTCATGGAGATGTTATGTTATGTGGATGAAGTGCTTTCATAGTCTATGTGATAATTACAAAGTGTGTAATGTGTTTGTTCTTGTATGCTTGAAGGTAGATTAGTTGCTCTTCAGAGTTTGATTGATCAAATATGTTCAAGGATGAGTATGGTGATTAGATTATGTGAAATAGGTCCCTAAGATGTTATCTACTCTTAGAGAGCTTATGTACATAAGTGGAATTCATCTAGTTGTCCATAGTTTTCATCTAGACACTTTGGGTCCAGTGGCAGAAGATCTTATTAATCATGTTGATGAGTTTAGCATTCACACACATGGTAGTATCAAGACAAAATGATCATATGGGTTTGTTAATTTTTATGCTAAGTTTATTTATGATAATTTTTATATCATGTAATGTAGCATGTCAAAATATATGCATATTCAAAGTTGGGTTATCAAGTAGTTTGACTATGTTTTCCCATACTTAGCCAATTTTTTCATGTGGTAGAAAGAGCCAAGTGAGAATTTTGATAGTGTTAAATATTACACATGTGAAGGTATCAAGAAAAATTGATCATATGGGTTTGTTTAGTTTTGAGCATAGATGATTTAAACTAAATTTGATATCATCACTAGAGCATGGAAAATTTTATTCTTGTTCAAATTTGGCCTCCTAAGTAGGTTTTGACATGGTTGGATCTGTGATAGAAAAATTTTAGAAGGCATTTTAGTGGCATTATATCTCGCATGCACATGGGTTATAAAATCAATGTGTCACATGGTTGGATTATCCATTGTGAGGATATTATCTAGTCCAAATTTGAGATCTTTTGTTGAAGCACATAAGAAGTTATTAAGGTGAAAAAATGGCTACTCATGCATATTGAAAGGGTCCCCATAGTAATTTTTGAAGGTGTTAAAGCTCAAGCAAGATCGATGGTGCACATTGCTCCAAGGAGTCAAGAAGTAACAAGATGAATATAGGTGAATGATGTTTAATTATTGA
Organism: Torreya grandis; assembly: GCA_037957365.1. NCBI lineage: Eukaryota > Viridiplantae > Streptophyta > Pinopsida > Cupressales > Taxaceae > Torreya > Torreya grandis. Next base: position 927,843 of record JARHVA010004235.1, on the reverse strand, counting down.
GAAAAGGTAAAATATAATTATCCAATAGTGATCAGACATTTGTATAGATGGTCAAATAGTGAGTGTTGATCATTCAAGACCTGATTGATTGATAGAGTGCATTGAATCAAAGTTCTTAGATTTCATGAGGTGAGATCAACTGCCATATGTTTAACATTTATCTTTGATAGTCTATGCATTAAATCTTGGACAATATATATGGTGCATATTCAATTTAAGCATCAAGTTCATGAGATTCAAGCATTGTGTTTGAAGGTTAACTATGACCATTAGAATTCAAATATTTGAATTTAACATAGGAAAAACTAGATCTATGTATTTCATCCATATCTTTTGATAGAAGTCAAATTTACTGGTTCTATAAAAAGAAAAGATGAAGAGGAATCCATGATGCATATAATTAACCTAATTTAAATATCTAAAAGTGAGTAAAGTCAAAGATATTGATCCTATAAGTTGACTATGTGTTTGTACTTATTATGCAAGTGATCCAAGAATGATATTTGATCTTGTATTGATGATGTTTTGATGTCTCAAAATGAATTAGATATTGGAACATGTTTTATACTCCATAAGTATACTCTATGTATATTTTGGAGGCGTTATCAATCTATCTTGAATATGAACAATGATTAAGAAGTTGACTGTGTGCTCATTCATGATGACTATGTGCACCAGGTCAGTGTTTGAGTTGTTTGAACATATGAAAATGTGAGATAAGTTGACTATGATAATTTAAGGATATCTAATGGCACATAAGGAGTCAATACATGTATTTTAAAGTGGTATTATGTTCTTATTTTTCTTGAATGAGTGATAAAGGTGTGAATGGGTTCACTTGTGAGACCTATAAGAACTACAAGGGCCTTATTAAAAGGTGTAGCTACTTAAGGGTGACCCATAGATGCTATGTCTAACCCATGAAGATTTTATTGAGTAATTTATTCATGAAATATATGTTTTAAGGGTTAATACATGCCTAATGGCTAACCAAGGTAGTGATTATCAATATTGATCTATATATAGTGGAACCAAAGATGATGGGTTCTATACTTGTAAGTGAGAGAATAAAGAGAGATTGAAGAGTCTTGTGTGTGTTTTATGGATCAAAATAGGGTTAGTGTTCCCTAAGGATGTATTTAAGATTATAATATATTAAGGATTATTTGTATGACCTATTGGTTATAATTCTATTTGGAAAATAGTGCTCTTGCAGATTAAGTGTAAATGAAGGAGAAGAGTAATAAGCAGAGGTCCATCATTAGGTGTTGTAGACATCAATTTAAAGGTGGATGTATTTATAGGTTTTATTTTGGTATCTCATCATCTAAGGTGGATATAACCCCCTTATAAGGTTAAACTTACTAAAATTTATAGTTGTTTTTACAACTCAACTAGGCATGTATGGTAACACCTTATGGGATTAGAGTCTCACTAAATAGGGATTGTAGTTCCTTGATCATTTATATATGGTATAAATTGGATCTTGTTTTTATATGATAGTCATCAAATTTTAGGTTCTAATTCATTTTATTCTTCAAAAAAAATTCCCACATATGTCATGTGTTATGTGATTGATCATGCATTACCTCTCTTGTTTATTACTATGAATGATATGTATTCTTCATGGATGCTTGTGGTAATTGGTTAAGTATTTGTAAAGATCATAATTAAAGTTGGATTATTTGGTCTAATTGATTCACCCCCTCTCAGTGATTATACCTCTAATAGTTGGTATTAGAGTAGGTCCTTAATGGAAAGTTTGACCACTTGAAGGTGATCAAAGGTACAATGGTTGGAAAAGAGGTTATGGATTATATTAAAGACAATCTATTATATGTTTTATTATAAGTGAAGACACAAGTACAAAACCTAAAATTAATTATCAAGAATTTATAGTTCATGATGATTAAATATCTCAATTAAAATAAAGTCACGACTTACTCAGATGTGTTCCTTTCAAAGGTTAATAGGGATTTTAGCTCCACCAAAATAATAAAGATTGAAAATCCATTGAGTGGTAATGGTCAACATAAAATAGGATCAAACATGAACAATGTCTTCAATGGGTATTTCTTCTCCTACAATAAATTTGGTCATAAATATAAGAATTTCTCTCTCTCTCTAGAGATCAGAAGGGATAACATAGGCTACAATTATAACCAACAAGGTCATATAGATAAAAACTATAGAAAAGCATTTTGGAAAAAGGATATACAAGTCATTGACACCATCAGATGGTTTAAGGAGACTAATTCTAAAGAAGAAAAGAAGAAAAACTCAAATAGATGACTAAAGGAAGAGTCATTATTTGTTGAAGCAAACTTACATACTCAAGAAGATGAGAATAATAGATGGTTCATAGATAGTAGATGATCAAATCATATGATAGGAGACAAGATAAAGTTTATCTCTCTAAAGAAGACCAACCTAGGTGTAGTGAGATTTGGTGATAGCAAATCTACTAACATTATTGGAAAAGGTATTGTGAGTTTGGACAATGGTCATATGAATATTCATAATGTCTTATATGTAGAAGGTTTTTAACATAATCTTTAAAGTGCCAAATGTGTAATCAAGGAAATGTTGTAACTTTTCATGATGATGTATGTGAAGTAAGAAAGGCAAAATTTGATAGATTAGTTACACAGGTTCATAAAAGAGATAACAACATGTATGTTTCTCATGAATCCCAGAAGGAAAAGTGCTTCCTGAGTCATTTGGAAGAAAGTTGGCTTTGGTATAGAAGACATGGACATATAAATTTTGAAAATATAGTAAAGATCAGCTCAAAGAGGTTGGTAAGGCATATGCCCAATATTTCTAAAATTCCTCATTCTCTTTGCAAGGCATGTCTTCATGGGAAAAAAAATGAGAAAAGATACAAGAATAATGAATTCTCTACTATAGATCCATTGGAATTGATCCACACTGATCTATGTGGACCTATGGTAACTCAAATTATTTAAGGTAATATTTACTTCATGCTTCTCATTAATGATTTTACTAGGATGACTTGGATATTATTTCTTAAAGAAAAAATTAAAGCTTTTGCAAAATTTGTGGCATTTAAAACTCTTGTGGAAAATGTTAAAGGTTCAAAGATCAAGTGTGTAAGATCAGGTAGAGGAGGTGAGTTTTGGTCTCATAAGTTTGATGATTTTTGTGATGAACATGAGATAAGAAGACAATACTCTGGTACTAGAACACCACAACAGAATGGTGTGGTTGAAAATAAGAATAGGACTATGGTTTAGATAGGTAGAACCATGCTTTAAGATGCAAAAATATTAAATAGTATTGGGAAGAGGCAACCAAGACTTCTGTGTACATCCTAAATAGATGTCAGATTAGAGTAAATGGTAATAAGACACCTTATGAGTTATGGAAGAATAGAGTGGCTAATCTTAAACATTTTAGAGTGCTTGGGAGTAGGTGCTTCATCAAAAGAGATATAATCTTTGAAAATTTGATTCAAAATTTGATGACGGTAACTTCTTTCGATTTTTTTCTATCAGTAATGCTTATATATGCTTCAACAAGAGACTTCACAATATTTTTGAAAGTTCAAATTTAAGAATAGATGAGACAAGTAGAGTCAAGAAGCCAAAATTATAGGTAAGTGACCCAACTCAGAATGTTATTGCAAATAATGATAAGTTATCTCTTCAAACAGATGATGAAGATGAAGAGGAAGAAGAAAGTTAAGATACTAAAGCCCCATCTATAATAATTTATAAAGATTATCAAATCTCTCATAATATTGTTAATGTTGGTGCAAGGTTACGAAGTAGAAGGAGAATGTTAATTAATCAAAATCAACAAGACTCAACTCTATTATCCATGACTCAACCAAAACTTTTATGGAAGCTAGCAAAGTTGAAACTTAGAATAATGCAATGGATGAAGAAATTGATCAAATATAAAAGAATGAAACATGAGACTTAGTTCCTAGACCAAAAGATAAAAATGTGATAGGTACCAAATGGGTTTTCAAAAATAAGATGAATGAGAAAGGATAAGTCACAAGAAACAAGTCTAGATTAGTGTGTAAAGGATATGATTAGTTTGAAAGAATAAATTTTGATGAGACTTTTGCTCATGTGGCAAGGATGGTAGCAATTAGACTCTTTTTGGCATATGCATGTTTCAAAGGTTTTAAGGTATATCAAATGCATGTGAAATCTACATTATTGAGTGGAAACTTATAAGAATAAGTCTACATTGAGTTACCTAAAGGATACTTCATGTCAAGTAATTAAGATTTTGTATGTAAATTGAGTAAGGTTCTATATGGTCTTAAACAAGATCCTAAAGCTTGGTCTGATAGGCTAGATAAGTATATTTTAAGTCAAGGTTTTAAAATAGGGATAGTTGATAGTAATTTTAATATTAAGACAAAAGGTAATCATCAATTGAGAGTTGTTTTATATGTTGATAACATAATTTTTTGATCTGATAATGATATATTGAGTAGAGAATTTGTAGATACTATGAAGACTGATTTTGAAATGTCAATGTTAGGAGAATTGTATTACATCTTAGGATTATAGATCAATCAACTTGATGTAGGGATTTTCATTTCTAAAGACATGATGTATTGTAATCCTATGGGTACTCCAATGATCACAAGATGCAAGTTAATTATACTGGATGACTAACCAAAAGTTGTTCAAACTTTATATAGATCCATGATTGGAAGTATTTTATACTCTACTACATCTAGGCCTGACAACATATAATCAATAAGTCTTGTTGGAAGGTTTTAAGATGATCCTAACTAATCTCACTTAAAATTAGTCAAAATTATCTTAAGATATATCTATAGACTATGGTTTATGGTATCCCAGGAGTAAATAATTCTCTTTGACATCATATAATGATGTTGACTAAGTAGGATGTGTGGATCATAGTAGGAGGACTAGTCAGGGGGTCTTCTTCATGGGATAATGTTTGGTGTCTTGGATAAGCAAGAAGCAAGCCTTAGTATCTATATCAACTAAAAAAGCTAATTATATAGTAGTTTCCTCTTGTTTCAAACAATTCATGTGGATGAAACAAAATTTGGAAGATTACAAGGTAAGACAAAATGGACTTGGTCCTATTTATTGTGACAATACTAGTGCAATTAGCATCTCAAAGAATCTTGTTATATACTTTAAAACTAAATAAATTTCTATTATATATCATTTATTGAGAGAACAAGTTATTAATCAATGTGTTAAGTTGGAGCATGTGCCTACAATAGAGTAGCTTGCATATATTATGACCAAACCATTATTAAAAGCTACTTTTGAGTATCTAAGATAGAGTAGGTGTGTTATTTCTTTCTCTATGAATCAATAAAAGGTCTATGGTTAAGGGGGAGAAAAAAATTCATAATCTTTCTCCAAAGGTTTTTAAATAAGTTATATTCCATATGCAAAATTGGTGGTCATAAAAGTGTCTTAAGAAAGAAGCTTGGTAAGTCTATGTGGTGGTTTTTCATGGTGTGTGGAGATCTTAATATTCTCAAGTAGTGAAATCACTTAGAAATCTTAGGTGAAGTCCCTCTCAGATGTTTCTTGTTGAGTTATATCATATATTAGTTCTTTTTTGTCTTCTTTCTTCATTGGTTGTAGTGCTTGGTTGAAGGGAGTATTGGCATAGAACAAGAGGATGTTGTCAAGGCAAGTTGAAGTAGGCTCAAGGTAAGGGGGAGCTTGTATCATCTTTATAAGATGGCCTTTTCCTATTTGATAGTATTTTTAGGTCCTCAAGATTAGTTATTTCCCACTTTTTCATTGTGTCAAAGGGGGATAAAGTTCCTGTTAGGGAGAAAGTTCAAGTTGTGGGAGTGATTTGAAGAGAGAGAAGGAGGGTTATATATTAATATAGTGATGGGTGTTGACATCAATGACAAAGGGGGATATTATTGGAGAGTTTTCAATGATGTCATATTGACATCATGAATATGCTCTAGTGTGTAAATGAAGCTATTTGATAGTCTGTGTGATAATGACAATGTGTGCAATGTGATTGTTCTTGTATTCTTGAAGGTGTCTTAGTTGATCTTCAGAGTTTGGCTGATTAGAGATGTTTAGTGATGGGTATTGTGATTGGAACATGTGAAATAGGTCCATAATATTATATCTATGCTTGGATAACTTATGTGCATAAGTTTAATTCATTTGATTGTCCATAGTTTTCATCTAAACACTTTGGGTCTAGTGGTAGAAGAGTTGATTAAGCATGTTGATGAGGTTAGTGTTCACACGTGTGGAGGTGTCAAGACAAAATGATCATATGGTTTTGTTCATTTTTGTCCCTAGTTTATTTTTTGTAATTTTTAAATCATGTGATGTATTTAATTATAATATATTCATATGTAAAGTTGGGCTCTTAGGTAGTTTGACTGTGTTTTCCCATACTTAGCCAATTTTGCAGTGTGGCAAAAAGAGCTGAGTGAGAATTTTGATAGTGTTATATCTTACATGTGTGAAGGTGTCAAGAGAAATTGATCATATGGGTTTGTTTAGTCTGGAGCATATATAGTTTACACTAAATATCAGATCATCTAATCTATAAAGTTGTAAAATTTATGCTTGTTCAAAGTTGGCCTCCCAAGTAGGTTTTGACATGGTTGGCTTTATGACATAAGTTTTTTAGAAGTCATTTTAATGGAATTATATCTCACACATGTGAGGGTTCTAGGAGTAATGTGTAACATGGTTGGATTCTCCTTTGTGAGGAGATCATCTCATCTAAATTTGAGATCCTGCATTAAAGTGTTGAAGAATTTATTAGGTGCAAAAATGGCTACTTATGCATATTGAAAGGGTCCCCATACTTAGTCATTTTTAATAGTGTTAAAGCTCAATCAAAAATGATAGTGTGTGTTGCTCCAAGGAGTTAGGAAGAAATAAGATGAGGATAGGTGTAAAATTTTTAATGACTAAGAAAAGGTATAGGATAATGATCCAATGGTGAGTGGGTATTCATATAGATGATTAAATGGTGAGCATTAATTGTTAAAGACCTGATTGATCCATAGAGATCAATGGAGTGCATTAAGTCAAAGTTCCCAGATTGCATGAGATGAGGTCAACTATCAGATGTTTAAAATTTATATTTGGTGGTCTATGTGTTAAATCTTAGATAATATCAATGGTGTGTTTTTGATCTGAGCAGCAAGTTCATGAGATTCAAGCATTATGTTCAAAGGTTAACTATGACCATTTGAATTTAAATATTTGAATTTAACACAAGAAAAACTAGAGATCTATATTTCATCCATATATTTAGATAGAAGTCAAATTTGATGGTGATGTAAAAATAAAATATGAAGAGGATTCCATGGAACATCTAAGGAAACTAGTTTTAAGATTTGAAAGTGAGTACAATCAAAGATATTGAGCCTAGAAGTTGACTGTGTGTTCATGCTTATTTTGCAAGTGATCCAAGAAGGATATTCGAGATTATATTGATGTTGTTTTGATGTCCCATAATGAATTATATATTTTAACATTTTGTAGACTCCATGAGGATGATATATATAGATTTTGGAGGTGTGATTAATCTATCTTTAATATGAATATTGCTTAAGAAGTTGATTGTGTGTTTGTTTATCATGACTATGTGCACTAGGTCAGTGTTTGAGTTGTTTGAGCATATGCAGAGGTGAGATAAGGTTAATATGATCATTTGAGGATGTCAGAGGGGACATAATGAGTGGACCCATGTATTTTAAATTGGTCTTATGTGCTTTTTTTTCTTGAGGGAGTACTAAAGGAGTGAATGTGTTCACATGAGACCTATAAGAGCTATAAGGTCCTTATTAAAAGGTGTAGCTACTTAAGTGTGACCCATAGATGTTATGTCCAATGTATGAAGATTTTATTGAGCCATGTCTTTGTGAGATAGATGTATTAAGGTTTAGTACATGCATAATGGTTGACCAAGGTAGTGATTATCAAGATTGCTCTATAAATAGTGGAACCAAAGATGATGGGATCTAAACTTGTAAGCGAGAGACTAAGGAGTGATTAGAAAGAGGATTCTATGTGTTTTTCAGAGTGAAGGAGGCATATAGTTCCTTGAAGATGTGTTTAAGAGAATAATATATTGGGGACTTCTTGTATGACTTGTTGGTCATAATTGTATTGGAAGAATAGTGCTCTTGTAGATTAAGTGTGAGCAAAGGAGAAGAGTGATAAGCATAGGTCCATGATCATGTGTTTTAGACATTAGTTTAGAGGTGGATGTTTTTATAAGTTTTTTTTGGTATCTCGATATCTAAGGTGGTTGCATCCCCCTTATAAGGTAAAACTTGCTAAAAGTTATATTTGTTATTGTAGCTTACCTAGATAAATGTGGTAGCACCTTATCAAATTAGAGTCTCACTAAATAGGGATTGTAATTCCTTGATAATTTATATATAGTCTAAATTAGATAATTTTTTTATAGGATATTCATCTAATTATAGATTCTAATGGGTTTTATTCCCCAAGAGGGTCTCCCATATATGTCATGTGTTATGTGATTGATCTTGCATTATCTCTCATATTTATAGCTATGAATGATATGTATGCTTCATGAATGCTTGTGGTAACTGGTTAAGTATTTATAAATATCAAATTTGAATTTGGATTTTTGGGCTCATTGATTTACCTTCCCCCTCTTAGTGAATGTACCTTTAACATACTTATCCAGTACCAAACATTCAACAAGACATCATTATAGTAACATCCACACTAGATGAATAATAAAAATTGAAGTTAGGTTATATTTTTAAAATGATGTCATATTTAGAATCAAAATTAGAATCAATGTCATTCTTAACATCAGATTCAGAGTCTCTTGAGTCAAAATCAGCTTCAAAATTAGAATACATTTGTGGTTGTTATAATATTTCTTACACATGCCTTGTAGACCAATTTAAATACATTTGTGATCTTTCTATGATTTTTGAGGATGATTACTTTAGATTTGACACAAATTATTCTAGTATCTTATATGAGGATTGTGTTGCCTCTCCCCATTCCATTACCATTCCACATGCCATTACCACCAATCAACCTAGTTATTTTAATAACCTTCCACCTCTCACAAGTGTCAATTGGGATGGATAGAATCACACCTTGTTGAACTACATCCATAGTGACATATAAATTATAGAATATTAGGGGGGAACAAGACCACATTCATGTAGAAGAATAACAATCACCTAGTGAAACTTTTTTGGAGGTGCTAGGGGAGAATGAAAGTCCAAACTCAACATCTCCTAGTGAAACCTTTTTGGAGGAACTAGGGGAAAATCAAAGTCTAAACTCAAAATATTTTAGTGAAACATTTTGAGAGGAAATATAATACAATTAAATTCAAAATTCAACAATCCTTAGTGAAACTTTTTTGAAGGCACTAGGGGATAATCAGGAAAACTTCATTGGTGAAAACCTCATGAAGGCACCACTAGCTAAGCATAATAGTTCTTCACTTCTTAATGAAGACATTGTCAAAGATGAAATTATTATAACTTCCAATATACAACATAATCATATGGTAGGTATTATTAGGCCTAAACAATAGAAAAATATAGTGGTTCTATCAAGATCACATTCAAAAGTCTTCAACCTTGCCACATCCAAAATTATATCAAATCTCAAATCATTAACATTATGGGTGCCTAAAAATCTTTATATTCATTTATTTCCCAACCATTATACATTTCATTATCATCCACATTTACAACACAAAATCAAACCTATCATCCATTATTTATCTATACTTACCATCTCTGGATACATTTTCCTTTAAAGAGGATATAAAGACATATTTTCTTGACATTTGAAGGAAACTAAATCAATGACCAACAAAGATCACAATAACATTTTTAGAATCCAAATATATAGTAGGTTATTGATAGAGTATCTATTTAGATGAGGTATGGGCTATAAATTTACATGATTAATTATTTTGGTTATATCATATGTTGATCAGGATGTGCATCTTCATATCAACAAGAACAATATAAAATGTTACCTTGGTTAGAATCATATGCCTTACCTTTGCCAAAATGCATACCTTGACACAAACCATACCTTTACCCTTGGCCAAAAACATTTAACTTGCATTCCTCTTTCCATTGTTTCATACCCAGCCACTTACCTCACTTTATCACTTGGGAGTAACCCTCTTACCATTTTATCCAATTTTCATACCATCATCATCCTAAACAATGTCATGTTGTTTATCATTTTATCATTCCTTTACTATTGATCAAAGCCTATTTTTAGTCATCCTACCAAATATTTTTTTGAACTTGGTTCCTTTGGTTCTTTCCACACCTTACATGAGGGGATTCTAATCTAGTTTCAGTAGTTTTATAATTCTTTATTTAAATGATAGTTTATGAAAGTATTGTGATAGTCGATATGGTCAGTTATATTTATTCACATTTGATTGGTGTTGTTTATTATAAACACCTATGGTAAAATCAATAGCTTACCTTTTGTTACTAATTATAACTACCTGTGAGAAAATTAGTATAATTGACATATGCCATTATTTCCTAATTATAACCATCTATGGGTAAATTAAGAATAACACCTTTTATAATGCATTATCATATCACCTTGCCATTATTATTTTCATTTACCTTTCCATTTGTCTTAATTTGTGAACTTATTATGACCTAGTTGGTTATTACCACCTTTTATGTTGGTATATTACTGTGACTTAAGGTCTTAATGGGATTAGGTAGGTTGTGCTCAATTCACATTGAGGTCAGCACAGTCTCCCTTTTCCATATGCTCTCATCATTTTGAGAGAAACCTAAGCCAATGCTCTTGACATTTTTCAAGTGGCATCTTGTTAATCTCTCATGAGTTAAGATACCTCAAAATTCCAAAAACATTTAAAATTTTTAAAATCCAAAAACATCTATCACATCTGCTATGTACCTAGGGATATGATATATTGATGTATATGGGATGATGGAGATGTCGACATGTGGCACACATCCCCTTATTTAGTTATATGGGCACAATATATTAGGATAATAGAGTAACTTATGGAAGTAGTACATTGGGATTAGGAGGTTACCCATCCATGGGTTAGATATATGTATATATATAGGAGATGATTATCATGGTAAAGATATCAAGTAAGCATTGAGTCTTCTATTGTAAGAGGATATTGGAGGTTGTCCCCTTAAAGAGACATTATGGAGTTATTCCTTCCTAAATGAGTATTATATGATGTTTCCCTAACTTAAGGGTATTTCTACATATATTGAATATCAAGTTCTTATCAAGTGGTATTAGAGCTTCAATTTGGGCAATTTGTGGAGTGAAACCCTAGTTTTTTTTTGAATCATCAATAGCTTTTGATTGGTTGCAAATTTTTCCACAAATTATTTAATGAATATGGATAATATTTCAAATAAGCTATAGTAAAAAACTTGATATTTTTTATTCATTTTGAGGGAGTTATTGCTATTTTAGGTTCTATAATAATTTCTCTATATCTTCTAAAATAGAGGGAATTTTTATTCAAAATTTTTACTGGAGATGTAAACAGATATAAGAGAAGCACAGTCAAAATTTTATAATTTTTTGAGTTGTTTGAAGTGATTTGTTGTGATTTTATGGATTATTTTTAACATTTTAGGGTTTCATGAACCTTAATTTTTTTTTGTGGATCATGGAGTTGCAAACATTTTCAGGGGAAGATGATATTGATGCTAGAGAATGGTGGCTCCTTTTGGAGAATCATTTTACAAAAACTTTTGGGCAAAGATGATTACTTCCTTTTTTGTCTAGGCCTGCACTACATTAGTTTGATTAATTGAGCTATATAGAAAGGTTTTCTTCATGAAACAAAATGGAATAGATCTTTTTAGATCATTGGGATATAAAACAAGAAGTAGAAAAAGAAGAAGCAGTAGAAGAAGAAGAAATATAAGAATCAACAAAAGAAAAAGAAGAAGAAGAAGAAGAAGAAGTAGAAGAAGCAATAGAAGAAGAAACAGATGAAGAAGAAGAAGAAGAAGAAGAAGAAGAATTAGATGATAAAGGTTCAAATTATTTGGCTCTAAATAAATCTAAGTCAATTTTTCAATTTCATGGATGCATTCAAAAGAAAAGGGTTATTGTATCCATAAACCCTACCAGTAAGTATAACTTCATCAACATGAATGTGTCCAAGCATCTACATTTTCAAGTAAAGAATATCAAAGAGGTTCAAGTAGATTGTAAGAATATTTCAATGTTTGAAGATCTGAAGCTCATTATGGAAAATATGTTTTACATTCAAGTTTTTATGCTTTGGATATGGATGATGTGGATATAGTTTTTGGATATCCATGGTTAGAGACTTTGGGAACAATGACTATTGATGTTCAAAAAAAGTTCATGAAGTTTGGTTTAAGAAAATGAAGATCACTTTACAAGATATCATAGTGAAAAAGGCACCAATAACAATCCAGGTAGATCGTGAGGATGAGATTAAAATAGGTGATGAAGATCATGATAAAGATTTAGATGATATAGATAAAGACACAATACAAATGAAAATTTCATCTACTCAAGAGACAAATAAGGAAAAGGTAGAAGAGGTAGAAGTAAAGGTGGATAATGTCAAAGTATTGGAAAAGGTTGAGGTATATAGACACCCACATCATCATGAGAGGAAAAAATCATGGAACCAAGTGAAAAAGTGTCTTAATAACAATCATTTTATCTATATAAGAAATAAAATTTCCAATCATTATGGATATGCATGGAATCCAAAGAAAAAATACTATGGCACATGGAATGAATGGGGAAATAATTATGACTATGCATGTAAGAATACCTACTATGGTCATAGTTGGAATTAGAGAAGCACAATAGAAAATGGTACATGGAATAAAAAGAGGAGTAATTATGTTGGGACACCAAAGCAATATAATTATGATCATGAATGAAATCAGAGGAGAACAATGGATTTTGGACACAAGCTTGGAGAGATATCACTTGCCAAGATCACATATGGATGGTTAGATGATCGAGATTGGAGACAAGTGTGCAATGATTTGAAGCACACTCATTATTTGGTTTCTTCCTATGTTTCAGGAATGAAACATGTCAAAGAGGGAAGTAATGCTATGTACCTAGGGATATGATATATTTATGTATATGGGTTGATGGAGATGCTGACATGTGGCACACATCCCCTTATTTAGTTATATGGGTACAATATATTAGGATAATAGAGTAACTTGTGGAAGTAGTATATTGGGTAATGGTCAGCCTACATTGGGATTAGGAGGTTACCCATCCATGGGTTAGATAGATGTATATATATAGGATATGATTATCATGGTAAAGATATCAAGTAAGCATTGAGTCTTCTATTATAAGAGGATACTGGAGGTTGTCCCCTTGAAGAGACATTGTGGAGTTATTCCTTACTAAAGAAGTATTATATGGTGTTTCCCTACCTTAAGGGTATTTTTACATATATTGAATATCAATTTATTATCACTATCTAAACCTAGTTCGTCATCATTGATACACCCTACTAGGGTAAATCCATTGTTAGGATGCTTTATATTGATTTTTCTTTTGATCTTTTGATATGTTTGTTTGCTTAGTTATTTATTTGTTTGCTTACCTATTTATTTGCTTTCAGTATTATGATTTAACTTAGTCTATGAGTGTTCATTAGGTTATTCCTTGTGCATTATTCTTAAATCTATCCATATTCATACATCAACATTGTCATCATAGTTTTTATCATTGGTGCATTATTTTTAATTATTTATTAGATTGAGAATCAGTCCTTATGTATATTTTATCAATGTCCTAATGATGTTCTATCATGAGGCATACCATCATCTACTATAGTAAAAATTAGCTCAGTAATTCTTACAAGAAATGGATCCACAAAATTTTCAACTTGGTAACTTGGAAAATCCTCCCACCCTTTTTGATCGAATCAACCCATTAACCATTCGTGTTATATCAATGCTAATAAGGATGATCATATTCACATTGGTAGGTATAACCAAATAATTTCCATTGATCAATTATTATTTTTATATTTGTCTCTTTCATTGCATTATACATCCTCATGTGTCTGGTTATTTGTGGCTTCTTTAGTCATTAAACCATTACATCTATGTTTGTGTTCACTCATCTTTAATCTATGTAAAAAGTAATATCCTTTAGTTATTATTAATAATATACCCTACTATGGCATCATCATAAACATATTTATTCAATCTCATTCATCTTAATGATTATAATTGTTTATGGGTAAATCATTACTTTGAATCATTATTCCTAACTATGGCATATGCATGTGCCATTGATTATAACATCCTTTGGAAAAATTAGTGTCTCAACCTTTTTTATTGATTATTACCACATTTTGTTAAATTATTACTTTTTAAATCAATACATTCAATCATTTTATTGATTTGATTAATCTCACCCATGGTTTAAGTTCATTCTTCTTCTTGCTTCATTTTGAGGGATCATCCATCAACTATATGTGTCAACCACTCCCTCAAAGGGGCATCATTATAGGCTTCCCAAATATATTTTGGAGCTTATTTTTTAATCATCATTTTCTTTCTAGCCTAGTTCATTATTTGAGAATACATTATTGTGCCTATAGCTTGTAATATCTTCCCAAATAAGGGTAAACTATAGACACCTAAAACTAGCCACAACTAGCTTCCAACCAGACTTCAAATTGATTCTTACCAATCATTAAAAATTAATCCTAAGAATCATTGAATGTCCCAAATTCTCTTGCACATCATTCATCAAATCTCATAATCATGTTGAGGCATCCCTAATTGGGGTATCTTATTGTATGTAATAATATCCTCTCATATATTCATCCCTAATCATCATGTGACATTACAATAGTCAATTTGGCCTATGAACCTATTGATTGGGGCACATGAACACATAAATCAATTATTGGAAAGAGATAAAAGGCTAATAAAAATTAATTAATAATCTAAACCAAATTAAATGCCTAGTTGAATTATCCATTTGAAATTAATGAATATCATAAAAACGAAATTCAAAACAAGAAATATCCTAGCCTTTCATCATTACCTTTATGATTTGTTAATCTCTTTGAAAATATATCCTAAAATATCTCAAGTTGGAGACCCATGCCTATTCATTGAAAACATCATTACTTGATATCTATTAAATTTACAAGGGTTATATTTGACTCACCTAAGTTAGGTTTGAAACCATTCTATGTTTAAAATCCACCTTGGCTCACCTTGGTTTGGGGTTAGATCCATTTTCTATAAATACAATGCCTTGCCTATTGAATTCAAATCTATTTTGGTGAAAATTTATCATTCATAAATGACTTCAAATATTTGATAAGATTAGTGTTATAATGTAAAAAATTACCTTGAAATTAGTGTTATAATGATAAAATCTTGAGCTAAGCCACAACACAAGCCATGGTTCTAAGTTGAGAAGGATCTACACAACCTCCATTTCCAAAGAATATTTGAAGCAAAAGCTGAGAAAACCACTCAAAAATTCATTTAGAGCTCCCAAGAAAGGTAAAGGACTCATTATATTTTGCATTTTAGTTGTGCTTAAACTTATCTTTCTTTCATTAAGATCACCCCTAAGATTTAGGATTGTAAGTTTTAGTGTTAGTGTGTTTTTGTTTGAGTTTTATTTACTTGAACTAACACTATACTAACCTCCCTTCTTGGATTTCTATGATCACAACACCCAATTTATGTGGGATTGGAATTGTCAAGTGGCATTTGATACTCTTAATAAGTATCTCTTTATCTCCCCCTATCCTCATTCCACCAAAAGAGGATAATCCCTTTTACTTATATGTCTCATCTATGGATCATTCATTTGGTGCCATGTTTACTCATCAAGATGATATATATAGAGAACAAATAGTTTATTATATAATTCATACTTTAGTTGATTATAAAACTTGTTACATGCACATTGAAAGACTATTATTGGCCCTAGTGTTCATAGATTCCAAAATTCACCACTATTTTATTAATAATAATACTTATTTGATTACCAATACTAATCCTCTTAAATTATTGCATTCTAAACTCTATCAAAATCAATAGATGGAGAGATGGATGATGTTACTGAGTTTGATCTTGATTTCCTTACCCAAAAATAAATTAAGGGGCATATCATTATTGATCAATTAATTGAAGCACAACTTGATGATAGTCTACCATATAGCCATGAATTTCCTAATGAAGCAATAGCCTCCACATCCCAGGAAGATCTTGAATATCAAATGACATTGTTATTTAATGGATCTAAATGGGAATATAGAGGGGGTATAGGGATTTATCTAATACCAATTCAAGGCATTCTTATCCCCCTCTCTTTTAATCTTGATTTTTATTTTACTAATATATGGTAGAATATGAAGCCCTAATCATATTTCTCCAAATAGCTTTGGCTCTAGTAATTAAAATGCTTCATATTTTTTATGACTACTAATTGGTAATTGATCAAATAACTAGTATATATTAGTATAAGAATAGAATTCTTTAGAGTTACAAAACATTATCATAGTATTTATTATCTACCCTTAACTATGACATCATCCATACCACTCCATTAACTAACAAGTTTGTTGAGACCATGGCTTCCTTATCCTCCTTTATCCCATCCTCTTCCTAGGCGTCTAAGTTATTTTTCCTTATTCACAAGTTTAATCAACCTTATGACACCAAAAATAATATTCATTATATTCATACTATAAAGAAAAACCATTTGTATTTGTGGTACACAAATATTTTTGATTATATGTCTAAAGGCATCATCCCTTCAAATCTATCCAAAAACTCTAAGTGTGTTTTTTAACATAAAAATTCCAAATATGTAATACTAGGGGTGTGATTTATAAGTGGGGATTTGATCGTATTTTCCTCTATTATCTCCAAAATTCTAAATCAAATATCTTGATCAAATAAACTCATGATGGACTCTATGGTAGACATTTCAGTGGTTTAACTATCACCAAGAAAATTATGTGGTTAGGATACTATTGGACCACTTTGAATTGAGATGTTTTTAAACATGTCAAGAAATGCGTGAAGTATCAACAACATGATAATTTATCCCATATACCTAGTCATGAATTATAGGTATCTAGGGACTTTTGGCCATTTTCTCAATGGGGTTTAGACCTTATACGGTAGATTAATCCTAAATCTTCCATATGACATAGCTTTATCATTATTGCTACTGAGTATTTCACTAAGTGGTTGGAAGTTATTCTCCTTATTTCAACCAAAGAAAATAATATTGTTGATTTCATTAATCATCACATCATATTCATTTTGGTGTCTTGCATAAAATCATTATAGATAATGGGAAATATTTTAAAATTAAGCAAGCCCAAAATTTGTGTGATTCCTTTGGTATTAAGATGAGTTTCTCATTACCTTATTATCTATAAGCCAATGGACAAGATGAAGCATTAAACAAAACCATTGTCAAGATTAAGTTGGAAAGGATTGGTATCTTTGTATACCTTTTTCTTTATGGGCTTATTAAACTAGTATTTGAACACCTACATGGACTGCCCCTTTTTCTTTGGTCTATGGGACTGAAGTAGTTCTCCCCCTTAGATTCCAAATTCCTTCCCTTAGAATCTATCTAAAAGATATCATTTTTGAATAGGATTATCATCAAGATTGATCATCATTGCTAGAAATTTTAGATGAGCATTGAGTTGTAACCCTCAATCACCTTCAATTATATTAAGAATGAAGAAAACATTCATATAATCAACATTTATAGGATTGAGAGGTTAATATTGGAAACCTTGTCCTTAAATAAAATAAACATGTCACAAATATGGAAAGAAGTAAATATGGAAATTTTGTTCTTAATTGGTTTAGACCCTATATTATCACTCATAAATATAGATTTGGGGCATATCATTTGGCCTTATTTGATGTAAAACTATAATGTGAGCCTCTTAATGCTTTGCATTTGCATCTTTTCTTCTATTAATAATCCTATTAAAAAAAAATTATCAACATAAATTCTCCTAAAAATCCTATCCCCTATCTTTAACATACCTCATAATGATTAATAATCATGTGGTTTTCTAAAAGTATACCAGTTTTATCCTTAAATATGAACACCTTGGATCTATTCATAGCATGTTCTCATGGATTGGATCTATTTGAAAAAAGAACAAAGTCTCAAATCATTATCTCCTAACAATCCATCACCCTAAAAAGATTATTGTAATGGAATACACATGGCCCTATTTCTTAGTTTATAAAAACACTTTAAGTTTAATCCATGACAAAAACAAGGATTAAGATATTAAAATCAAGAAAAGATTAAAAGATAAACTAATCCCTTGAAGGACAACTATTATCAAAATCATGTAAAAGGCAAAATTTTAGATTGATAAATCAAAGTATAGCTAATAAGATACATATATCTAAATAAATAGACCACTTCCTTGAAGGATGGCTATGTTCCTATGTTTCAACAAAATTCCCACATTGATTAGTTTTATATTAAAATAAAATCATGAAAAAATCTATGAAATCAAAATTATATCCCAAAAAAGCTTCTCACATTGATCAGCTTTCATTTTTAGACTTCTCGCATTGATCAGTCTACATTTATCCATGAATTAGCTTAAGGTTAAAAATATTGAAAACATAAAACATGTGTATTTTCAAAGAATTAGGTATTTCCCCATTCTTATAATCCCCTTTATTTAAAACCAAATATTTATAAATTTGGCTAAAAAAAGATATTGATAAGGACTTTCATTATCATTAGATAAAAGGGAGTATATGCAAAAGAAAAAAGGGGTCTAACATTCCTTAGGATCGTATCCAATTATAAGTCATACATCCTTAATCAGTTATATAAACATTCTAATCCATGTAAAATTTACATAATCCATAATCAATCATATAATAAAATCCCATCCATATAATCTAATAAGTATAGTCAAAAATAAAAGTAGTATAAACACCATACATGTAATATAACATCCATAACATAATATGTCATTAATACATTATCACATGTTAATAAAAAAATCCATAATCCATCACCAATTCATTTTAAGCACACACATATGAATCCATAATCAAGATAAAAACTACATCACATAATTTAAATATCATTATCCATGATGACACTACATAATCAATATAATACATGATGCAACTAAAATTACATGCCATATAAATGTAATCCATATAATCTAAATCCATAAACATGTAACATAAATCTCATGTAATCAATATGAATAAAACATATAATCATGAATATATATCCACAAATCAAATGTACATCATAAAGTGTCATAATATGTTATATGTACAAAGATCCAATCCATATGGTAGCCATATACATGACTACTAAGTGAACTAGATCTAGATTAGGTAGATATCTAGCCCACCTCCCCTACTCTCCCCTCCATATCCTCCTTCATCCCTCATGTCCCTTTATGATATACTCCCCACACTAGTTTTAGTCATTTTTTCCCCCCGTGGAGTTTGAACCTACCTAGCTAGGTGGTTGGCATATCTAAAAATCTCTGGTAAATAGTTTGTAATAATCTTCTCATAATATTGTAGTTATACTAACACCTCCTCATATTTATCCAAGCTCACACTCCTTAGAACTCCCATCCTTCTTCCTTATCTCACTCCTCCTATAGTGGACCCTGACATTGCTCCCCCAATTGCACTTGATAGTATCTAGAGCCTCTCACACTGCTTAGGATATATATCCTATACTTAGCATGCTTCATCATAATTCTAATTTAATTAATAATAGTGCCCCTATAACTCTAATATTTATGCATATAATTGGTCATGCTCAAAAAACACTCTAGATTATTGTGCCCTAGTCACATCCCTCTCAACCATGATACCTTATATATCCCCATCCCTCTCCCCATCTCCTCTTATAGCCTCTACATCTTCCATCTCCACATCCTCTACCTCCCACATCTAGTGCACCACACTTAACTCACCCCATCCATGTTGATATACCCACCACAATAAATGTGCATCCATCACCCCATCATCATCTATCTCCTCTCCCTTTGGGTTTTCCTTTATTATCTACTCTAGCCCTATAACTTATGGCTCTCAGAGCTCCACCTATAAGTCATATCTCCTATAAACCTAAGGTGCCTCAGGTAGATCTTATTTTATCTCAAACTTCCATCATATGTACCCAAACTGAAAGAACTCCATATACTCTAGGCATCTCCCATATAACCACCTAGATCATTGTTCCACCATTAGATCCATCTCCATCCCTGGCCATGTTAGGAATATGATATATGGACTCTATATAACCTCATCATCCTCTATCTCTTCCATTAAATATCTATAAAAATATAGGTCTCATACTCTCTCATATCCATGAGGATGGGCAAAGTCATCCCTCCATCTCAAAAAACTAACACTAAAAGCAAACTAGTGCCAGTTCATCCATGGTAGCCCTAGTGGTTGCACTACTCAGATGTCTCATAGGCCCATCACTACAAAACATAGTTAATATCAAGTACATAACATCATTACATCTACCACCCCCATATATCCATGTATATCTATGCCAATAAGGTTAGATCCCCTACAAATAATGTTTGGTTCTCCCACATATCTACTAGCACCCCTGTCATGCTCCATGTGAACCCCACTCCACCTAGGTCTAGTAATGTATATCAAGAGATGGAAAACATCATCATGTTCATAACCCATCTCCCATCCTGATATTGATTATACAAAGCCTTAAAATTAAATCTTTATACTATGAAACTAATGTCTTCATCATTATCCTTACATAACCATGTTAAGGTAGTTTCCCATCCTCTCTTATTTATTGGGATGATCTTTGTACCCTTTATAGGTATCCAAATTATCTTATAAATGTCCTCTAGGTTCACAGTCATCTCTTTAGTTAGGAGATAAAAAGTCTCAACATCTATATCCCATCATAAAAATAGTGCCACTAATAGACTCTAATCTAGGTATACCCAATAATAGTGGGTACAATCCTCCTAAGTTGACCACCTTAAGATGCTCCTAAGATGAATCTTCCATAACCTCTCACAAATGCTCCAGCAAAGGTGGTACTTTATCTCACATCACTAGTAGTATATGTTCATACAATCCCATATTCCCCCTAGATTCATTTGGTTTTATAATAAATCATCCTATCCTTTAAATTTATTTGACCCTTAGAAATTATTATCGACCCTTACTAGATCAATACCCATTAGTTATGGATCATTGATGACTTTATGATCTATGTTGATCCTTAACCACTTGGAAGATGATCCTTAGGGAGTCGGTATCGATCCTCTTAGGATCAGTGTCAATCCTTACAACAAACCTAATAATCCTAAACCCTACCACTAAACTAGCTTAAAATTAAAAAAATCACAAAAATCACTAAAAATAAATTACCCCTACTTCATCATGTGTTTATTGTCATCATTTTCCACTCTCACTATCCTCCATCATGTATATCTTGCTCAACCCCATTGAAAGGTGTCAGATGTTTTAGCTCTAGATCAAATCATTTAATCTCATTTACATAATGAGCATTGAAGCCATTTGATGCCCTATTTATAGCCCTTTTAGATTGATAGTGATTCTTTCATGATCAACATTGATTCATTCCAAATCAACATTAACCTATTGATCAATGGTGATTTGGTATATTTTAGGCTCCTTAACACTACTTACAAATCTCGTATATCTTGATAGCCCTATTTCAAGGCCACTTAAGTAATCCTTTATCACAACTATCCTGCCCTTTATTACCTAGAATTACTAGCTTATGGATGTAGGCCTCCTGATGGTCCCATAGCCTTTGAGAGGTGTACATTAAATATCAATGTCTATCCCCTATGGATCCTAAAATTTTACCTCATCTTAAGAGCACTATGTCCCTAGGTAATGCACATATACTATAACACACTAAGTGCTTTGGTCAACCCATCATAGCCTTTACCCTCTTGACTACCTATATTAGAGCCCACACATTCCCAGTTGTGGCAATCCATTACTTTTTTGCCTTGGGGAATTCTTATTTAGGATATCCAATATCATGTTAGTATAGAATTACACTTTTCCTATCCTTACGTCTTCACTGCTCATTTGTTATTTACCCTATCCATTACCAATTTGTTTTCAAACCAATCTCCATCTCATTATTCTTAGTCATCTCCCAGTTTGAAAGGGAATACCTCTTCACATTAAAACTTGGGGAATTAGACCCATCTTAGTTTTTGTCACATGGTAGGTTATCACAAACTTCTCAACAAAAAGGGGTAAATGTAAAAACTATAAATTTACACCATTTTATTACAAAAAATGTGTCTTACCCCTTTCTTACCTTTATTATGCTAGTTAATTTAGTTTTACAATTTATTTTCTAACATTATGTAAATAATCTAATTAGTTACCATTTTACCTAGGTAACTACTTTATTATCCCTAAATCTTAGTTAAATCTCTCTAAGCCTAATAAGGGTAAGTTCTTTAACCTTCCTAATAACCTCCCCATACTGAGCCCTTTTAAAACCAACTTGAACTAAAATTTTATCTGATATCTTGAGTTTTTGGAACCAACAACTCAAACTTTGACAAAATCAATAATGTTTCCATGATCATCACTAATATTCTTAGGATTGGCATCAATTTATAGCCAGACCAACCTCAGGTTATGGATCTTAATTTTTGCACACCATAATGCTAAAAAAGTTCCCCTAAAGCACTATGTAAAAATGCCATCCCAGTTGCATTCTACCCACACTCTACCCAAAACCAACCATATACCTATCAACAAGGTATTTATCCACAAGCCAAAATTCTTTTATAGAGGTAATTTTGTTGTGTATTTGATTGGTTTCATATTATTACATTGTTCCTTTATATTTTATTTACTGTCATAAGTCTATTCAGATAAATTAGTGACTAGTTTAAGAATCTTTTTAGATTTGTTAAATCCCTCCTTAGGCCTAATCGTAAGTCTTTTAGTACCTACTATAAGGATCAGCCATGATTCTTTATGGATCAACATTGGTTACCTGATCGATACTAATTTTGAGATAATTGACATCAATCCATGTGTTTTCATTTTTATTTTCAACTTAATACTAGATTAGAAATCATAAATATTTCCAATTCACTATTTTTAAGTCTTTAAATCATTTATTGCTATCTGTAGATGACCTTGCCTAGTGTTATGCATGATGTGGTCTTAATTTATAACTTACCCATAGTTCCTCATCCTTATTTGTCGATCAAAGTGACATCTCTTTCAAGTTAGGACTTTATGTGATTATCTTTGACCCAACTATAGAAGCCATCACTAAGTAACTAGAAGCAATTTATGAACAAGAGGACTTAGTTGCAGCATATTGGAATGAATATTTTGATAATATCTATATATTAGATTGATTAGCTTCATTTTAGTTTCATAATCTTATCACATGCTTTATTGTAATTTTTCTTATTATATTATCTACTTGATGGCATAAATAGTGGATTGACATCCCTCTAAGGAAGTGTACCACTCCCTAGAATTGATCTTGTATCAAGAATTCCACCCTTCTCTATTATTAATCAGTCTTATCCAAGTTATGTTTATTGTGTAGGTAGTCATTCCTAGTTAGATAGGAGCTCCTACCTTTTTGGATCAATGATGTACATTCCCATCATAGGTATTCCTATTTCAAAACCTTGTATCATTTCCATTTTTAGTAAGTTATTTTTATTAAGAAAATGAACCAAAAAAATAATAAAACACTAAATGTTTCTATAGTTGATATGGGTTGAAGCAAATGTCTCTTGTAGTTGAAATATATTTAATTAGATGTCTCTTACAATCTATATATATTAAAATAACATTCTACCAATTATATGGGTTGGGTATATAATTATTATGGGTTGTCTAATTAGTTGTTATAGGTTATTTTTTGGGTCCTTATACTGCTTAACTCATCCTTTAAATATGAATGTATAAAATTATTAGTATAACCAATATATTAATGAAAATATGTGATGCAAAAAAATTCATAAAATAACATTTTTAGACATAGAACATAGAAATATATGAACATCATATTCATCTAGTAATAATCATATAGAGGAGGATAGATTGGAATAAGGTAATTAAAAAAAGTTTCAATCAGGTCATCCAATGGTTTATTTCTCAACTCATCACACCACCCAAATAAACTTGTTTATATTACTTGAGCAACCTAAACCTATGTAAATGGGACAATATTACTCATAAATCAAATGATTTTGTTATACTTTACCCTTTCTTTGTTTATAACACAACATTGGTTTCTACCTTTGTCCATATCTTATCTTTGTATCTTTCATCAAACTAATCTCTTCCTTTCTAATTCAGAATAAAGAACCATAAATGATGGGGTTTATATTTTTTAGCTATCTAGATTAGTCTTTTTCTCATTAAAACCTCAATATATCTAGTTATTTTTTTCAAAGCTTCCCTAAAATTTTATGTTTAAAAGGGCTCTTTCTTTAGATTTTTTTGTGTTGAGATCATTTTATTTGATTATCCATGCATTGAAGGGTTCTTAGATAGTTTGTGTCATTAATTTTAGTTATTTGTTTTGAGATTCTATTTAATCCTTCATGGTTATTATAGTTAATTATCTTATTTTCATCCACTCAATCATGTTTGTACCTATTATATTAGGTATAGTAACTTCTCCTTTAATAATCAATGCAGCTTATTTTTTCTTCTCATGATATTATACTAGTTCCTTACCCCTCTTTTATAATTATAAAGATAGTAGTAAATATACCTAAGTAGTATATCCCCACATACAAATTTGGTTTCCATTCTAGGTCAATAGGCACAACATAGTTGTGCAGATATAACTCACATAGTTGAGTTTGATCCTTAGGAGTGATACTACCATACATATTAAAGAAATAATGAGATTCACTTACCATTTTGGTTAGATTAAAATAAATTATCAGAAACTAAAATTTTAACCACTGATCTTCAAATAGATAACATATACCCTTGTAGGTGATCTACTATCCATGAGTTGAATAATTAATGGAATCATTTCCTCTAGTATCTCTTTTAGTTTTGTGATTTATCACTCATTTATTTGATATTTTTATTCAATGATATATTTTCATTCCTAAATTAGTATAACTTATTATATCATTTAATTTTCATGGTCTATATATTGACATTTATTTTTATGAACATTTATTCCTAATTTGGCTCATCTTTTGAATAACAATAGATGAAAAAATATTTTATATGCTTCCTTTAGCCATATGCAACACTTATACTATGGTTTGATATGAAATGGATCAAATATGACCACTTTATACATATGACACTCTAGATAGGGTGTCTAACCAATTCTCCTTTCTCTCAAGTTCCTTAATTTTTTCCCTTAATGCTTTATTTTTTGTAAGGGCTTCTATCATTTTTGGATTTTATTCTTACTCTAGTTGAACATGTTTTATTGTCCTTCCATTTACTCTTCTCTACTAGTGGATTATTCTTCCATTGCTTCTAATATTACTACATTATCTCCTTGATCTTCCATTTACACATATACACCAATTGTATCTAGTCAAGTACACCTATGTTATATTTCCCCAAAGGATTGAATCTCAGAGATAGATGAGGTAAAGTTTCCTTCTCTAGATCCACTCATAGTTTGGTCTTCTTTATTGAGTACTTCTTACTTCTCATATTATTCTCAAAATTTATATGTGAAATACAATGTGGGTCACATAGGTATGTTGGTTTTTTATTATACATATAATTACATCTAATTCTATGTGACTATATTCTATGAGCTTGTGGAGTTGGAACCATTTTATTCTATCTAGGTCCTGATGTGGAAGGAATATATTCAGTCCTCTTTTTTATTTTATTTTTGATATTATGAGGAATAATTGGTTATTATTAACTTCCTTATTATTCTTATTTTATGCCTCTATACATTCCTTCTTTATAAATTATCTTCCTTCTCTTTAATATCCACTTCTTTCTCCTTAACAAACACTTATTATTCTTCAATTTATTGTTCCTCAACAACATTGCCTTATTGATATTCATTTAGTAGCTATTTCATTTTCAATAAATCATCCCATGATAGGTTAATTATTTATTCCCTTAGACATTTTTCATAATTAATCTAATTAAATAGTGATGGGACAATAATTTTTGCCTTCCCTTCTAATATTCTTCCAACATACTTCTTAGCATGTTCAACTAAAAATTGGGTACATTTACGCTTATCCCATGCCTATGATGTTTAAAGAATTTTAAATGAACTGCATATGATATTTAATTCCTAAATTTATAGGTTACATACATTATGATGCAAATGTAAACTTATTTCCAAAACATAGGCAATGAATATCATATTGTACCTTGGTAGGATTCTCACTAATAGAATAGCTCTCTTTCTATATCAACATTGGTTTTTATTTTCCATAATTCTCATGTGTGTAGTAAACTATTTACTTCTTTTATTAATTATTTATTAACCTATACTCATAACCTTATAATAGTAGCTACATCATTCACAAAGGTATTTACAAATTCTTGGGAAATTTCATCATCATATCTTCTTAACTTCTAAAAATAGTCCATACACCCTACATCTTGGAAGATATTAGCAAAATATATATTTATTATCAATTATTTAAGGTCTATGGGTTATATCCTAAGCACATCTCCTCCCATTTTCATATCACCCAAAAAGGAAATATTTTACCATCAATTCATCCCATAGCATTAGAAATAACACTTAAATGTTTCATGATTATGTAACTTATAAATGTTTAATGAAAAAACATAATTATTTTTTGAAATATATGTCATCATTACCTATTATGCATTAATTTACTAGTAATTTTGGTTTTTACTATTTTTGATGATTAGATGTTTGCCTGAAAACTTGCTAAGTGGTCATGTAGTGTGCAATGAAGGATGTTTTCTTGGATGGAATATAGACTATAGGGGTTGAGTAGAAATAAGTGGTCATGTTAAATTCTTAGTGGATATAATAAATTTAATTCCACTTCTTGTAGCATAATTATTATTATTTATGGAGAAAAACTTACATATTCATGTAGAAAAGATTATATTATCCTATAATAGGTGGTTAATAAGCATCTTATGAGAAAAACTTGTTGGATATGATTAGTTAAAATCAATTAGAACTAAAAAAAAATTGCCTTTAAATATGTATGTGTGTGAAATAAATTTATAAGTGATAATAAAATAAACTAATCCTAATCTAAGCTAAATACAACCTATGGTAGAGAAACAAACAAATAAAACAAGAAAACACAAACTTTATGCTTCAAATGTGCAAGCTTTCTCCATTATGAGTTACATTCAATTTTCTCTTTGAAAATGTGGTGCTCACTCTTCTAATGTAAAGGAGAATGTGTATATTTTTGGTACAAAATGAGTATTTGATTCAATTTTATTCACTTGTGTATATAACTCTATTAGCATAAGTCTAGATTTTAATTACTTGATTGTGATTGTGATCCTTGAAAATGAAGTTTTCTAAGTTTATTTATAGATATTTGGAGAAGGGTCTAATGGTGTAGGATCATTTGGACTTTTCCATTGATCCAAATGATCAAAGGTGGATAATGAGTCCTCACCTATGAGTATGAATACCCTTTTAAAATGGTTGATGTAAGAATGGAGTTGCTTAGTTAAGTCATCAGGACTAAGTCAATTTTATTGACAACTCAGGGGATGAGTCATAGGAGATTGAGAAAGTTATAGTTTCGGTTGGGATGAGGGAGAAAAAAGTGGGATGTGTTTGAATGAGGTATAAAATCTAGATTTTTATATTTAAAATAAGGATTTAAGTGTGCACAATTGACTAATGTGAGTTATTCAATTATTTGAATGTGGAGGGAGATGTGATGAATTAATTTAAGAAGAATTATTAATAAATTTAGGTGCATTTCAACACTAAATGAAATTTAGGTGTCTACAGGGATCATCATGATGGTTGTGTAAACCACCATAGAATTTCCATCATAGAATGGTAGTTGTGTATTAAATTAAGGGCAATTTTGTAAGGTATAGTAATGGTTTTTTTCCCAAAGGAAATAGTTATGTAACCATCCCTATAAATAGGCATGGATCGACACCATTATTTCATCTTCTAATTTTGGTCTGCATGATTCATTCCTTAACATTTTTTGCATGCTTGTTGTCATTTTTCTTGATTTTTCCACCCAATTTTGCCTACAATTAGGCCTAGCTCACTCTCTCTTCTATTTACAATCATTTTTAGTTCTTCCTAAGTTCAAATCCCAATTCAACTTAGTTAAAATACTTAATGCGAGCTCAATTTCTATTTTAAAAGTAAACCAATTTTAGATTTATTTTGGATTCAAAATTTTGAACTAGAGATTACATTTTTTGAATCCTTCATATCCAAAACTTGCTTTAATTTCTTTAGAAATTTTGCTTTGATTGCTTTCATGTTTGACTACAAATTTACAGATAGGGAGAGCCATTATTCTTGCACCTAGATATTTAAAAATTGTGTCTTTAGCTAATCATAGTTAGTTGTTCCTTTTTTATATTTTTATTTATTTCATTTTTCTCCCATATATGAAATTCATTTATTGACCTTCATTGTTAGAGAGTTCCTGACATCTTCATTTGATTAAAAGGAAGCAACATACTAAGGACCATAGTGCAACAAATATCTTGCCTTCAACTGGTCTACATCAAGATTAGGTTGGGGGTTATTAGCTTAGATTTATTTTTTATATTTAATTGGATTATATTAGATTATTATTCATATTTATATTAACTTAAATCTTTATTTTTGAAAAAATCAAGTTTTGATAGTGTTAGCAACTCAGTAAGCACCCTACTGAAGTCAAATTGTTATGATTTGGTTCATATTTGGACTAAAATTAGAATGTTTTAAAGTGAGGTATATGTTATGAATTTATATTTTCACCATTGGTGAAGAGTTATTTAGGATCCTCCACTCCTATTCACAATATGGGAACAACCCCAAGTTGTGGGTATCTTATGGTGGAGTTAAACCTCTAAAGAATGCCAACTTCCTTTTGATGGATTACATAAAGTAATGTTACTACTAGGAAAATGGTTAGAAAGTGGGAAATAAGGATCCTAATAAAGTTAAAAATGAGATGCACCAAATTTAAATGAGGCTCTCATATGCTTGAACCCACACTATATTTGTATAAGATAATACTAGCTCACATAATCTCATAAAAATAGTTAGTTGCATAAGTATTTGATAAATTAGGTTTAGGAAGCAATGAATGAGAAAAAAATATGAGATATAAGACTCACACTGAGCTTAAATAAATGGTACAAATAACACTAATTCAGACCTAAAATATCTTGAAAACACCTTAGAAGAGGCAAGAAAGAAGGACACTAGATTTGGAAAAATTTCCTTCATAAGGCCATCATGCACAACTCACTAAACACTAATCCAAGGTAAGATATAGGTAAATAAAGTCTTTTATAAAATCAAGAGGTATTTCTTTAAAAAAATTATATGGTATAGCCTTATCAAATGAGAGTCTCTTCTCTTCTATAATTGAGAGAGAATTTCTTATTAAAATTGGAGAGCTTACAATGTGGAAGAAAATAAGAGATATAAGAAAAAGGAGAGAGAGGGGGAACACACCATCTGAGATCATTAATTGAGTTTATACCTTTCTTAAATTTGAACCATTTTTTATCCAATCAATAATAACCCTTCATCAACAAGCTAACATTCATTTTCTCCAATAGTCTTCAAGCTCTTCTAATTGGTTGAGAAATGCACTAGAAGATAATAATCTATTTTGTAGATGATAAGTCATGATCTATTAGGAAGGAAAACCTTAAAGGTTATGTAAAAGAATTGAATGTTAAATTTTAATTTCCAATCCCCAAATCCCCTTTATTTTATCTTATACACCATCTCCACTTACTTTCATTATGAGGACAAAGTCCTCATATCTATGAACTTGATAGAGCCATGCTTAAGTCTACTTTTAGGAATTATAGGTAGCTAATTGTCAAAGCTATAGATTTGTATAAATATGAGACACTTAAAACCTATCCCTACTCCAACCTAAACATATTTATTTACTATATATTGAAATCCAATCCAATTTATAGGTTTTATTATAGTTAATATGTCAATAAAAAGCCTACAGGCTGCATAACCTTGTTTTAAAATAAAATAGGTTTAAATAAACCTATTCTACCTCTAAACCCTATGGGGGTCAAGAATACACTAAACATGAGGATATTCATTATAAAAATATAAAAAACCCCACTAATAGAATGATCCTATAACTTATAGAGAATGGGGCCAATAGGTTCTAAATTATCGATCAGAGGTCCTGTCTGAGTTTAGTGGTGTGGAGATTTACTATTAAGAATCCTGAATGTATAGATATCTAATTTAATGGTGATTAAATAAAATATAAAGGATACATATGACCTTTGAAATAATTTCCCTAGTTTGACCTAAGTTACACTCGATCTCCATTTGAAGTCTTCTAGCTTTGACCTTTAATATCAGCCATTAATCTTAATCTGGCCTTTAGATCATTCCACTTGTTAGCTCTACATCAATCCTTAAGATATTTCTATCAGTTTTAAAATTTAATATTATTTTTCCATATTGAAGCCTCACATTTATTCCTAAGATCCATTGAATCATTGACCTCTCACTTGTCATTGATCAGATTCCTCATGATTGAATGTGCACCATTGGATTTGATTTATCATGATTAAACATGGACCATTGAATCCTTAGTTTGCCTAATGGAACATGGATAATTTATTTTCTTTGGATTTCACCATTATTGATACTCTTATCCTCATAAAATTCATCCTTAGGATTTTTTGACTTATTGACCTCCACTCATCATTGATCTAATGGACCCACTAATTTTGTTAATCACCTGCATGTCATTAGATATTTATATGGGAACCCAATATCTTACCACTTTTTATTTACATGTTCATCATTATAACATTTTAATTCAAATGGCTATTTATTATAGCTTTAACTTGATGTCCTCGCACATGTCCCACTCTGCTAGTTCAACTTTTAAGCTTTATATCTTGAGATAGAAAAAAAATCAAGATATGAAATTTGTAGAGGATGTTTATGAGATATAAATAATAATATGCATGCATTATTTTATCTCTATTTTACCTCCTAAGTGCATTTATCAAATGTGCAACCAAACTAATCAGTTCATTCCTGCATGACATGTTATAATGGTTTGGTCCCTTAGACTTGTTCATGACATATTTTGATCTATTAAATATTTGAATAACCCTTTAAGAATTTTATAAAACCTGATCCATACCAGGAATTATATAAAATAATCCATCCAAGTGAGTTTCTATATGTGGACCAAAATTGGCCAACATTTCTAGTGACATCTTGGGATTGCATGCCTGCTATGCAAAGGCTAGTGGCCTTAAATTGATCCATTAGGAATATAGAGTCTTGAGTCTTTTATTTTAGTTGATTGTGAAAATGATACAATGATTCCCCTTTTCCATAAAACCTCCTCTTGAAATAATAAGGACCAAAAGGAAACAAAACAACAACTATGCCAAAGGCACTTATTGAAAGGGAAACACACAAGTAAAAGGAAATAAAATCAAATCACTTAGAAGAAAGCATATATATCTATTATAATATGTTAAAATATCATAAAATAGTTATATACTCTTCTAATAACAAATATTTAAATTAATTCCATTTACTATGATGGGTAATACCTCTCCATCCAATTTGGCAAGCTAAAAAGCATTATGTAGTTTACATCGATGGATCAAAAAAGGACCACTACACAAGCTATCAAACTTGGTATGGTTTCATGGCTTGGAATTATTTGAGTTATATTTGAGGACTAGGTCCCCTTATTTTAATTCCCTTGTTATGTTTCTCTTGTCAAATACTTTTTTTACTTGAGCTTGGCGTGACTCTAATGTCTTGATTGCAAGGTCCTTGGTTTCTTCAAGATCCATGAGATCTATCATCCTCACATTCATAGGCTCACTCTTCATCAACTCAAGCTAATGGGCTAACTCAAATGTAGGTATTTCAATAGAAATGGGTAATTTGGCTTCCCTTCTATATACAAGGACATATGGAGAATTTCCAATGACAACTTTTGGAGTCACTCTATCAACCCATAAGGCTATCCTTATCTTCATATGCCACACTCTTTGATTCCCTTCCACTTTCCTCTTGATAATCTGTATCAAGTTCTTATTTGTGTACACTACCAGTCCATTGTCTTTAGGGTAGTAATTGAAGGATTTACTAAGGTAGATGCCCAACTTAAGTTCCCATTCACTTGTCTTCATGCCCATAAATTCTAAGGAATTATCTAAAATTATAGTATATCAAATAATAAACCTCATCACTATGCTATCATAGAATTCCATTAATATTATTTCATTAGCTTCTTTCAAGGAAATTACTTCCACCCACCTATTGAAGTAGTCAGTAGTAGTGAGTACCCATTTATGCCCTACACCTAAAGGTGGATTAATCATTCTTATGAAGTCCAAACCCCACTGTATGAAGGGTTTTTCCACCAATATTGGGTTGAGTGGAAGAGTTTCTAATCTTTGTTTGCCTATAAATAGAGTACATTTCTAACATTTCCTGGCCCATACATAGGCATCCTTGAAGAGGTTGGGCTAATAATAACCAGCTCTCATTGCCTTTGTTGTTATTGTTCTTGGAGAAAAATTTCCTCCTAAAAGTCTATCATGAAATTTCTCAAATATATTTATCACTTGATTATCATAAATACACCTAATAAGTACCCCATTGAGGCCCTTTCTAAATAAAACCCCATTAATAAATGCATAAGGTATTGACTAAAGTTTGAAATAACTTAATTTTACTCTATCCAAACCTTGGGGGCATTCTCCTATCATCAATAAATGTGTCATATCTTGGATTTAGCTATTATGAAGTTGAGGTGCATCTATTTTTGAGTCATATTGTGTCACCAAAATAAATTATTTATCTCCTTGAAGGTCATCCACCATATGCTCACACAAGCCTTTCCCTCTTATCATCTTGGTGAGTTTTATATTACAATCATACTTTATGACCTTAGTAATCCAACCTGCTCTTTTCTCATTCAAATCCATGTTGAGGAGAAATTCCCTTACCCTAGGATGAGACACCATAAGATTAATCTTTTTGTTGGAAAGCATTTGCCTAAAAATTTTGAGGCTTCTCAAAACTAAAAGAACCTAGTTTTCTATAAAAGTATATGTCACCTCATATCCCTTTAGTCCTTGACTAAAAAATACAATTGGTTTCTCAAGTCCTTCACCATTATTTTTAATTAGCATAGCTGATATATTGTCAACATTAGCAAAGGTGTACAATATTACATCCTTTGATAAATTAGGATTCATGAGCGATGGTGTTTGGGAAATGACTTGCTTGATTGTCTCAAGAAGTTGATTTACCTTCATTTGACCAAGAAAACACTCAACTCTTCTTCATCATGATAGTTATGGGTTTGACCAAGTTTACAAAACTAGGTATAAACCTTCTCACAAAGTTTTTTTTGCAAGGAATCTCTAGATTCATTTCTTGTGCTTGGGTAAAGATAAGGCCAATATGGCACTTATTCTATCAAGATCAATGGATAATCCCTCCTCTAAGATAATTTTACCCAAAAAAATTCCTTCATAAAAATAAACCACACATTTCTTAGGATTTAAAGAGATCCCATACACTCTGCATCTTTAGAATATCAACCTCATATGATATAAGTGTTCTTTGCCCTTCTTAGAGAAAATTATGATGTCATCTAAGTAGACTAGTGTTATTTGATTCAAAAACCCTTGGAAATCCATGTCCATTTATCCTTGGAAAGTTTCCCCAGCATTTGATAACCCAAAAGGCATTTTATCGTAAGCATATGTGCCCCACTTAATGGTGAAGGTAGTCTTATACTGATCTTCTTCTCTTACTCACACCTAGTTGTATCCTAAATACCCATCTAAAAGAGAGAAATGTTTTGAACTAAAAACTATCTGAAGGAGTTGATCCATGAATGGAAAGGGATAATTATCTTTAATGGAGACCTTTTTTAGGTCCCTAAAGTCAACACACAATCCAATCTCCCCATTATTCTTCCTCATAGGCACTAGGTTAGCAACCCATGAGGAGTGCTTGATGGGAAAGATTCTCTTAGAATCAGTTAGTTTAGTCAATTATTTCCTCATAATCTCTTCAATTTTATGTTGTATAGGCCTTTGATTCTGCCTGATAGTATTATCATTAGCCTCTACTTCTATAGTGTGTTGGGCCACCTTGGGATCAAAGCCTCTCAAATCACTATATTCCCAAGCAAAGATGTCTACATATTCTTTACAAAGTTCTATGAAAGCATGCCTCTCGGCTTTAGTGCTTAATTTCCAAGATTAAGGAGTTTGTCCTTAAAGATAAGGAATCTTTCATAGTTCTCTTCACTTAGTGACATCACTACCTTATCTTTTCTCATATGATCTCCCTTATGGAAAATAACTTCAAGGGTGACCATCACTTTAGGAAGATTTTTGGATTTCAATTAAACAATTTGCTCATCATACTAATGTTGAAATCTATCTTGGTTTACTAAGGAGAACTTTGATTTTTGATGCAAGAAATAAACAATCTACTCATCACTATTAAAGACCTACCAATGAGCTTCCTTGTCTGGGACTAATGGTCTTACCACCACTTTGACATGTGTCTACACCTTATTCTTTTTTAACTCATTTGGGATATCGAATTGAGCTCCCACAGCTACCAACCTATCAACATGGTTGTTTTAGTTCCTTGGTACTGCTTGGATGTTAAAGGCCTCAAAATCCTTAATTATGTCCCACACTCTATGTTTGTAAGACTTCATGAAGGGATTCTTGTTGATATTATTGCTTCTAACATGGTATACTATCAGTTTATTATCCCTATAAACTTGTAATTATTTAATTCCTCTCTTATTATCCCATTTAAGGCCATGGATAAGGCCCTCATACTCTACTACATTATAATAGTAATTGAATTGGAACCTATAAGAAGAGAAACACTTGTCATTGGAGGGGGATACTAACATTACACCTATACCCACTCCATGTTTACTCCTTAAACCATCAAAGATCAATTTCTATAAGCCACTAAGATCTTATTTAGGTCTAATGAGGGATGACATGGACTAATTTTCTTCATGTTGGTAGTAGACACCCATGTCCCTTTCTTCAACACCTTCCAAGAGATCAAATAACTGATTGTTACTCCATAACTCATCTAGAAAAATATCTGGTATCTCCTCAAGATGAGTATTTAGTTCTTAACTAGATATGAATTCATCTTCATCAAGGATGGTGAAATTGAGTTTTATGTTATCTAGACCATAAGGTTAAATTTATAATTATGAAATGGGCTCATCCTTTATAGACACTTTAGTCCCATATCTTGTTCTAAATTCTATGTATGACTAGTCTACTACTAGATAACATCTAATCTTTACTATGAATTTTTGTATAATCATAGGGAAAAATGAGGAGGCACATAAAGGATCAACACATCTTGAACCACTGAGACACTAGGACAAGCATGCAAGGTCAAGTTAATATCTCTGATTATACTAGATGTATTGGTGAAAGATCTATCTAGCTACAACACTCCTTTAGATTAGGGCTTACACTTTAAACTAAGTTGATCAGTTATGGACATTGGAATTATAGAGGTGCTAGATTCAATATATACCAAGTAATTATGCACTAAAGTGTTTTTAATGATCACTAAAATATAGAAGGGATGAGTTTTGACCATTGAGATTGATTTTTCTTCACTAGGTCCTTTGGCTTCATTGGTGAGAACCACATTTTATTTGCTTAGTTCCTTCTTAGGAACCTTGATATTTGATAATCATTACTAAAGGATATCCATCTATATATTAATGGATAGAATATCCCACATTAGAACTCTCACATTGGAGGTTTTCATTCGTTACACAATGTTGATGGGTATACTACCAACCTTTGGTTGTGATTTGGGAACCACAATTGTGCTCTAAACTTGTGAGTTTTGGGGAAAAAAGGGATTCCATTGATTTTGATTCTTTTGAGTAATTAGAACCTTTGGAGTAGAATAAACCTCATTTATATTTCATATTGGAGGAGTAATGGTAGGAAGTTTTTTGACTATTTCCTGATTACCATCGATGTTCCTTATTTTGAACCTTGTATTTGTTGGTATTAGGATGGATGCCTAGCTAGAATATGCCTACTAATTGAGTGCATAACACTCTTCTTACTCATATTTAATCATTATATCACCCAATTGTCTTGATCCTTGATCAATCCCTTGAGGTTATTGAGGCTCTTCTAGTTTTATCATCATGGGTACCTCTATCTTCTGAGCCATAAGAGTTTGAGTGTACCCATAATTAGCAACTTGCTACCATTGATCATTGAAATATTGAGTGAAATCAATGGTTGGAATAATGGAATACAAAAAAGACTAATTCCAAGGCATGGTACCCTTAGCTTCTTGAGTGATAATATTTTAAACATGGATCAAGGTGTTGGAAGTGCTTGAAGAATTTGGATTATAATTACTTTGTCTATTATAGCTAGGTTGCCCTCGTCCTTGGCCTTGAACTTGGAAATTTCCTTTGTAGGGTGGCCTATTTTCTTGATAAGGTTACTACTAAGGTTGATATAAGGCTTGGTAAGGCCTATTTAATTAGGATTTATGTATTTTCACATTCACCAATTCATTTCTCAAGGATTGGAACATGCTCTTAAACTCTTGAAAGTTTCATGTTCTTAGGAATAATTTGATTGACTAGTGGAAGCCTTTTCTTATTTAGGTGAAGGTATGACAGAAATTTTAAGCACATGAGGAATGATAAAAAGGGGAGGAATACAAATATGAGGTGGTTGTATCTCTAGAAATAAAGGTATTGGTGGTATAGGTGTTATCTTTCCATCTTGGATTACCACATCATATGCATTTGGCAATATATTCCCTCCCATAGACTGGATCATTACTACAATGTCATTATTTAGGGCCTTTAAATAGTAAATAAAGGAAAAAATAGGATTAGGCCTAAAAAATACTAGGATCATGTCCCAATTATTTTTAAACCTTGTGTTGAAGTCTTGCATGACTTCATGACAGGATCTTTTAATTATGGTTAACTATTTTGCAAGTGACAAATGGTCACTTTTATCTTCAAATCTCTTATACAATGCATCTCCTAATTGATCCCATGTGGTAATGTAATTATTATCAAGGATTCTATATGATTTTAAGGCTTTAACTTTGAAAGAGATGTATAATAACTTGATTACCACATTTTCCTCATTGATATCATGAATGTTGTAGAAGTTAGCTATATCCATGAGGTGTTCAGAAGGGGTTATAGCTTGTTCTCTAGTAAAATAAGTGACACTTTTGAGATCTACTATTGGAATAAGATCATACTAAGGGAGGTCCAGAGGAATTTGTCCATTAAAGGCCATAAAGGGAAAGCTCTAGGGGATACCATGGCAATGAAATGGTTTAACAAAGATCTTCTTATAGGGGTAGGCCTTGAAAGTGATTTAATAATAAAGTTTTATTTATATGGGTGTTTATTAGCAAATCTTAATCTTTTTACTGAGTTCAAAGAAAATTCAAAAAATTAAATGGTAATACCTTTAGAATATGATCTTATAGTTACCTTTGGCATGAGATGTAGTCACTCCTCTACTACCAGAATGTTAAATTTTGTTTTAGAGTTGCTAGATGTTATTGATTGGAAGCTATACCTATTGCAAATTGATCAAACTGGCATCAAACTTTGACCAATATTATTTGAAATTAATTCCCATTGGGTATGCCAAAAACTATTATGACTTGATATTTTGACCCTTGTGGAAGAGTTCTTCAGGATCATCCACTCCTAGTCATAATATGGGAACAACCCCAGGGTGTGGGTATCCTATGGTGGGGTTGAACCCATAAATAAGGATGGATTCTTCTTGATGGATCACATAAACTAATTATACTTCTAGGAAAAGAATTGGAAATGGGTAAATAGGGATCCTAAGAAAGCTAACAAGGTGATGTACCAAATTTAAATGAGGCTCTCATATACTTGAACCCAAACTAGATCTGTATAAGATAATACTAGATCACACAATCTCATAAAACTAACTAGTTACATAAGTATTTCATAAACTAGGTTTAGGAAGCAATGAATGAAAATAAAGTGGAATCCTAAGACTCACAATGAGCTTACATCAATGGAAGAAAGAACACTAGTTCAAATGTGTAATAGCTTAAATAAGAGGCAAGAAATAAGGACAATGAATATAGAAGAATCTCCTTCACAAGGCCATCATGCACAACTCACTAAACAATGATCCAAGGTAAGAGATAGGTACAAAAATTATTTTATAGCATCAAGAGGTAGTTCTTATAAATTTTGATAGGGTCTAGCCTTATCAAATGAGAGTCTCTACTCTTCCATAATTGAGAAAGAATTTCTTATCAAAAATGAGAGAGATTACAATGTAGAATAAAATAAAATATATAAGAGAAAGGGGAGTGATATGAGCAACATTTTAGGTGACAATTCAGGTGATGGTTCTACCCCAATTGGTGGTAGAACTTTTAGGAGCCATAACTTTTGCCTCATAGCTCCATTTGAATCCCCATTTGAACCATTGGAAAGCTAAGAATGAGGAGAATGTGATGAGATATCATGGAGATATGCTTGATGGTTTTTGATCTCCAAAATCCCAATGGAAGTGTCATAAATTTCAATTTTAATAGTGTATTCTAAAAATAGTAAGTTTCTAAAAATTGTAATTTCTCGAATTCTATAATGTTGTATATCATGAAAGTCAAACCACTTCATCTCCCGTGAGATTTGTGACCTTCCAAAACCTCCTCCTACCTTCAAAGTTTGTATAAAAATAAATGTATCCCAAAATGGAAATCATGCATCTCTTTTTAGAGATAGGCATATGTTGTATCTACAATTTTGAGTAATAAAACATCTCTTCTCAGAGATAGTATTATTATTTGTGTGTTCTTGAAATATTCTTCAACCAAAACTTTCAAGTTTTGGATCAAGGAGAGAGGGAGGAGCACTCCATCTGAGATAATTAATTAAGCTCTCACCTTTCTTGAATTTTGAACCATTTTTTATCTAATCATGACTAATCCTTCATCAACAAGCTAACCTACATTTACACCAAAAGTCTTCAAGCTCTTCTCATTGGCTAAGAAAAGCACTAGAAGATAAGAATTTGTTTTTTAGATGATGAATCATGATCTATTAAAAAGTAAAACCTTAAAGGATATATAAAATAATTCAATGATCCACTATACTTCCAATCCACAAATCCCCTTGCTTTGATCTTCTACGCCATCTCCTACTTGATTTCATTATGAGGACAAAGTCCTCATATCCATATACTTTATAGATCCATGCTTAAGTCTACTTTTAGTGGCTACAGGTACCTTTTTTTTGAAGCTATAGCTTTATATAAATATGAGACACTTAAAACCTCCCCATAATCTAACCTAAACATAGGTCTTTACTATATAATGAAAATTAATCTAATTTATTAGTTTTCCTATAGTTAATATGTCAATGAAAAGCCTATAGGCTGCATAACCTCATTCTAAACTAAAATAGGTTTAAATAAACCTATTATAATTCTAAACCCTTTGGGGGCCAAGAATAAATTGCACATGAGGATCTTCCTTCTAAAAATAGAAACAAAACAACCAATGGAATGATCATATAACTTTTAGAGAATAGGGTCGATAGGTTCTAAATTATTGATTGGAGGTCTTATCTGATCTTAATGACAATAGATCTTTATTATTAACAATATTAAATATATGGATGCATACTTTAATGGTGCTCAAATTAACTCTAATAGTGGCATATTCCCTTTAAAATACTTTCCCTATTTCAACCTCAATTGTACTCCATCTCCTTTTGAATTCTCCCAGCTTTGACCTTTAATATTAGCCATTGATCTTGATCTAGGATTTAGATCATGCCACTTTTTATCTCCACATTGATCCTTAGGATCATAATATTAGTTTCAATGATTATTTGAATTTTTCCACATTCCATCCTCACATTCATTCCTAGGATCTGCTAACTCATTGACCTCTTGCTCAGTGTTGATCAACTTCCTTATGATTGAATGCACACTATTGGATCTGATTTCACGTGATTAAATGTGCACCATTGGATCCTTGGTATACAAAATCAAACATAAAATATTTATATACTTTGGAGTATACCAAAATTTATACACTTTTCCTCACTATGTTCATCCTTCGGATTTACTGACTTGTTGACCTTCACTCACTGTTGATCTTTGATTACATGATTTAACATGCTTCATTGATCTAATGGACCCACTAACTTTATTAATCATATGCATGTCGTTATATATTCATATGGTCACTTGAGATATTTCCAATTTTAAGTGATGTATTCATCCTTGGAACATTTGAATTCAAATGGATATTTGATGTAGCTTTAAATTGATGTCCCCACACATGTCCCACTCTTCTAGTTCAACTTTGAAGCTTTATATCTTGAGATAGAAAAGACATCAAGATATGAAATTTATAGAGTATGTTTATGGGAATAAAATCATCATGTATATACATTATTTTGGATCTGATTGACCTCCCAAGTGTATTTATCAAATATACAACCAGACTGATCAGTTCATTCCCACATGATGTGTCATGATGGTCTGGTCCCTTAGACTTACTCATGCCATATTTTGATCTATTAAAGATTTCAAGAACCCTTTAATACTTTAAGAAAACTTGATCCATACCAAGACTTAAAAAAACTCATCCTTATAGGTGATTTTTTGTATGTGGGCCAAAATTGGCCAATAGGACACTTGCACTCAAACCAAACCTCTAGATTTGTGAGGCTAGATCCTTTGATGTATCTCTGATGCTTAGATTAATAAAACCTACTATAATTTTGGGATAAAAATGTTTATAATTATTAATAAAATTAGGAAATACTATTATACTAATGGTGATACACCTATATTATTGGTTCATCCACTCTATTCAAGCTCATAAAATACTGATAAGACAAGCAAATCATTGAATCCTACAACTCCAAAGGACTCATATGCAATATTATTTCATATATAAGTTCCATTAAGTGATCAAAGTATGTGTTTAATGATGGTAGGCCTGATTCAAGACACTAACCAATCAATATATCCACTGTTAGCTTAATCAAGCAACATCAAACACTGTATATGACCTACATAAGATGGCATACTAGTAACTAGGTGAGATCAGTACTTGCCAAGGGAGAAAATAATACCACATGTGAAAATAAAACTAATATAACACACTATACCAGCATATAAGAATATAAAAATAGTCATTTTATTCATCCCTAAAGGTTAAAAAGTTCAATCTTGGCAGAGTTTAATCATGCCTAAGAGAGGGATCCTAAAAATAGGCCTAAAACTTGAATATATAGAATAAGAGAATACAAAAAACCAAGATATTAGAATAGAAGAGATAAAAATAGGTCAACTCCCATTAAATCAAGTCAAAATTAACTTTAATTTGCACCAAATAGTCCTTAAGATATCTCTTTTGTTAAAATTCCTTGTATGGGCTTCTTGCATGAGCTATTTGGCATAAAATAGGGATAGAGGGACATCTTGACTTGTAAAATATCTTGTTGCATGTTTTCTATGACATAAATTGTCTAAAAACTCCACTTAAAGTGAGTTCAATGTGTTTGAAATACCTCTCCTTGCATGAAGACGATGGAACATGCCTTATAATTAAAACATGTAATGATTGGCACTTAAGACTAATCAACTCCTTCTTAAGCACTCTATTTCATGAATTAGAACTTAAAGACTAAAATTTCATGGAAACTCCACTTGAAGGCTAGATGTGA
This sequence comes from Torreya grandis, assembly GCA_037957365.1. Taxonomy (NCBI): domain Eukaryota; kingdom Viridiplantae; phylum Streptophyta; class Pinopsida; order Cupressales; family Taxaceae; genus Torreya; species Torreya grandis. The sequence goes on along the minus strand of JARHVA010004235.1, from coordinate 885,780 downwards.
AGCATGAAAACTCCATATTAACAATTTTGATAGCCTTTCAATGTCATTTTCACTTTAATTGTTTGATCAAATAGGCCTACTAAGTTAAATAGGCCTAGTATCCTAACTTATTTCACTGATGGCCATTATAAATTACATGGAAACATTTAAAACCTTCAAATATCATGATTATAAGACCTATAACAACCCCTTATATCATGAAATCACTCCTTTTGATGAAGAAACACATGTAACTTAGTCAAACTAGTTGACTAGTTCAAACTACCTAAATTTACTATAGAGTGGTTGTTTTGGATGACCTAATAAGGAAAATGTCAAGCATATTTTTTATCATATGATGATTTTGTATGAATAACAAGTCTCATGCTTCACCCTCCATGGATTGGAATCCATTAAATTGCCTTGTACATCTCCTTTTAGCACTTTTTCTTTAAAAAACTTTTTTTTATACCATGATCCATATAATTCCATACAATAAATTACCATTTTTGTGACCCTCTCTAAGTTTACTTCATGTTTTAATATTTTTTAGGTTGATTTATGAGTTTTTTATTGAAATAAAATCACCTTTTCTCAAAACTGTTCATTATGAGGGTTTGTGAGGGTTTTGGAGGTGAACCTTCTTAATGATGGTTCATAAAGTACAGTCTTCTAAACCCAAACTTCTTACCATGAATATTTATTCTATATACCCCCTCAACTTCTGTAATAATATTGAGTTCCCATACAAAAGTTATTAAAATATACCTATGTAAAGAAGTTTGCCTATAGGGTTTTGAATGCATTCTAGACATGCTTATGCTCGTATCAATTGTTCATAAAGTAAAACACCTCAAATAATATAAATTATTCATTAATTATAATTTCATAGGGTTCCTAAAAACATTCTAATATCATTTGATGAAACTCTTTAATGGTGAAATATATGAGCACTTGATCAGGTGGCTCGAATGGGTGTCTTAACTATAGAATTTGAATTTGCTCTAAAGGACCAATTTGATCTTCCTTCCTTCTCTTATTTTATTTAATAAACCTTCATATGACCTATACCATCTCATTATAAATTAACATGATGTCATCTTTCATTCTAAAGGGTTTATATATGTTTTTTGGTGTTATAGGCCTTATAGGTCTTAAATTGGTTTTTAGGCCTAATTGGCCAACATTTGAATATTGGAGTTCTTTTGAGACACCTGTAAGATGATATTGGGACAAAACAGATTTTTTTCATTCACTTTCCATCCCTATGACCTCTCTTTTATTTATTATGTTTCACTTTGCCTTAATGCCTCTTAAGACTACCTGTAGGGTTTCTTTGTTAATAAACATGTATTACCCTTGATCACTAAGTTTACCTACTTTCTCATTTTTAGTGAGATTATAAAAAAATTATAACATTTAAAATGTCATTTAAACCCTAATATAATGTATATACATCTTTAACAAGTATCAAAATAAGCAAAAGTTTCCTAATAACACACAGTCTTATTTGATTGCTTTAGCCCTCGAGGGCATGTATTGATTTGAAAAATAATTATGGTCCCCTCTTAAAAGGTTTATGGAGATTTTAAAACACATTCTCATTATTTTCAAAACTTCAATGAATTTCCAACCCTCTATCAAAACTTGAAAACCTGCCAAGGACCTCTTCTAGCTCTATCATGACTATCTTGAGACAAGTAGGGGACTATGTCAAAATAGTAATCATATACACTAATAATCTAACCTATAGGACAAAATTATAATATTTATCAAGTTTTAATTATTATATTCACAAATTTTTAGGTCTTAATTCCACCTTTATGTGCCTAGAAACCTCAAAATGCTCTCAAGAATGCCTTATAGGCATTGACTGTGTGCTTGTTATATTAGGCATGACTGTGTTTGTATGATTTACCACCTTGGATTTTATTATACCATGATGAACATTATTTATAATGTCATTAAATTCCCCCTTGTAGTGATCTCATTATCCATTTATTAGCTTTCAACCTCTATGTCACCTATGTATGACCTTAGCTTCATCAAGAACCTCATTATGACTATATGTTAGCACTCTTGAAGGTGATGTTCTAAGGTTTAAAGTTTTTGGTATCCATATAATTATGAACTAACAATTTAAATTACCCTTAAAACATTTTAAACCCACATCTCATCTTTCCCTTTAACATATTGTTCTCTAAAATAGTGTTTTCTAGGCCTACATGTCACAGTCCGTAAAATCAGTTTATGTAGTACATCTTCATGAGCTGGAAGTAATGTATATGATCTTGATATAGGTCTTGGAGATTAAAAAAATTCACTTGAATTTAATTATCTTGAATGGCACTTTGCTAATGTGTGACTGTATCAAAAGAACTTTGTCATTTAGTATGGTTGTAGGTGTAATTTAAATTAACCTTAATTGTCTTAAAGTCCCTTGAGGCCCCTCATGATGTCTTGACATCATTATCATCAATAATATTTAACCATATCTTTTCATTGTATATGAAACTCCTCATATACTACTCTGCCAACAAATCAAATGATCTTAGAGTAGGCCTTTAGCCTCATGTGGCTATAGGTGTAGTTTTAAGGTTAAAACCTGATTGTAGTTTGATGTGCTTGGTAACTCTCTCATCCTCTTGATGAGATTATAACATCATGTTTCACTCGATAACTTCTCTTTAAAATTAACCTAAACATGAAACCTTGTTTATATAGCATTATACCATCAACTTGCATGAACTAGCTTGAAAGAGAGCATGTATCCTTAAATGGTTGTAGGTATACATTTTCTTAGGCTTATGACATGAAAAGAGTATGGTTATTCATTTAAATCTCATATTAGTCCACATATATGCATTTATTTTGAATAACATGTCTTTTTTCACACTATACCACCATCATTATGAAAATAGACCTTCTCTTATATAGACCACTATGCATGATGTAATGTCCTTTGTATGGACTGTGATAGGGTCTAAAGATGCTTTGGGAGTTTTGACAATACACAAGGTGACAAGAGGTGTGAATATTATCTTCATTTGTCAAATTATCTCAAAAAAATATCATTACCCTACTTGAGAGTCTATACCCTTGAAGTTTCCATTAAGCATGGTTCACCTACTTGGTTGGAGGTCATCTTTGAAGCTAGTTGTAGGTGTGATTTTGTAATTTTTAGCCTTATTTGAACCTCAAATGTATCCTTCTTGAGTTATTTCTAAAGTTTATTCATCTCAATATTTCATGTATGAACTTGGAAGTGCCTTAAACCCCTTTCATCTTGATAGGCTTTTTGATGAGGTTGAAACCCATACTACTATAAGTTACTTATATAAAGGCCTGTATGTGGAGCTTAAAGGACACTTGATTGCATAATGATGTTTCATAATCATGAATTAAGCGTGAATATGAACAAGAATGATTCACTTAACAAACAACCTTAAATCATATATTCACACCATGATATCATCTTTCAAAAGGCTATGTCTTTTCCCATTTTTAGATGACTATGTATACCTCATTTGTAAAGATAGAGTGTATACCTAGCATTAAGGAAGCCTCAACACATCATTTCATCATTGTCTCTCTCTTGTTTTAGTTTTATGTGATAATTTTTTCATATAAAATTAAGAATACATCCTCTCAATCTAACTTGGCTTATGTTCTTTCATGACAAAGCTCATGATTGTAGGTTCCATGACTTTAGGTCACCTTATTGGCTATATATGATGCTTTCTTGGTGTGTATAACCTCTATCTTCAATGAAGATGATAACCTTTCCACTTTTGACTCCTTATAATAATGAAATCATGATATATAGGTGATTTTAAGGTGAGAAACCATAAATGGAGGATGGGAAACTTGAATGAGGGTGAAAATGTAGCCTTAAAATAGTGCAAAGGTAGTGTATGATATTGTATATGGAGATGAACCAAAATGGAGGTGGAAAAGGACATGAGGAGCATGTCAAGACCAACTTTAAGAATATAATTAAATAATGACCATATAATTAAACACATATATCAATTTTAAGGCCATTGGAGGAAGATAAGAAGGTAAATTTAAAACCTAAGAATATGCTAGGAACCTTAAAATATGTTGATAAACCTTAACATTTGATAAAAGGGACTTTTGAGATTCTTTTGAGAGCCATTTATGAGATTTTCCTATGAGTTTTTTGAATAATCTTTTGAGAAACTTGAATGAGGTACATATTAATATGATGAATATCCCTACCAATAAGAAAACAATAAATTTTGAAATAATTTCTCTCATAGATCGTACAATTCTTCATCTTTTGCTTGTAGAATCTAGAATTTCACTCTTTTGCCTTCTTGAGATTTTTTTCATCTTCATACGTGTGGAAAAAAATTTATGGATATCATGGAATGGTGAGTCATGTCCCTAAAAATCCCTAAAAACTTTAATTTTCTTGATATTATGCCTTGATGAGGAGAAATTGTGGAAACAATACTACCTTCCTGGATGCAAGACTATTGATGTATGCCTTGACTTCAAATGGATGATTCATAAAGGAGAGATGACCAATTTAAGAACCAATTACTCTAGTAGGAATCTATCTGAGTATAATTTCTTTGGACAAAATTATAGACCTAAATTTTCTCTCTCCTATTTGTACCACCTACAAACTTGAAAGGCTCTCCTTGTGTGCAAACTAGTAAGGTAAATAGAAGAGACTAGGTTTGAACCTATTTTGCATCCTTTTTCCATGAAATTATTATGAAACTCTTGTTATTACATTTTTTTCTTGATCATGATCTCTACTATATGGAATGGTCTATACAAATCTGTACTTTCTTGAAATATGCATGAAATATCCTTCTCTTTGCCTTTTATTCATAAATTTAGTCTTCCATTACCAATATTATAGCATGAGGGAGATAAAAATGAGTATTTTACATGATAAAATAATAAATAAACCTTTTAACATGATTTTGAGGCTAAATTTGGCATGTGGGAGCTTAAAATGGGCCCTTTTAGGCTTAAACATACATAAAATGACATTTTTAACTAATAAAACTTATTACTAAGGCTAATGTCATCTAAATGAAAGTATTTTAAGGTAATTTATATGTTTTAATGATTTTTTTACTTCAATTTAATCATTAAATGGTCAAAACTTAACTATTTTAGGCTAAAATACATAGTTTAGACCACCTTGAATAGGCTTATAATAGTACCCTAAGAAGTTTTGGATTATAGGGGTGGCATTTGCCCTTGACAGGTCAAATTTCCAATATATAGGGAAAATATTTCTTCTCTCTCTCATCCTTGTAAAAAACAGTAATTAATTTTATTTTTTACTTTTACTCATTTCAATAGATTGTTTCATACCAAAATATTTCATTTAAACCTTAGGTGAATGTTATAAGGTAGATCATGCATTTCCATCCATTAAAATAACTAGTTTAAATTTTATAACAAGGTTTTTAATTCTCAAAACAAGCAATTAATGACTATAAAAAACCTTAGACAAACATGTGTAAATAAGAAGTGACATTGTGATTCTAATTTTTATTGATTTGATCAATAGAACATGGTGTTTTAATTAATTTTTCTCAAAACAATAAGAGATCATATCATTAATTTTCATTTCAAATATATTATTCATACCTAACATCCAACACCTAGAAATGCTAAAACTTGTTCTTGACTTGTTTGGGTGAGAGAAAACTCTAGGAACCTCATGATATTTGTTGTTTGAAGCTTAGATATGTTATTAAATAATTTACATGTTAAGATAAAATAGTCTACATAGAATATCCATTCACATATCAATCAAAAATTACAAAAAAACCTCATATAACCTACATATATAAGGGTTAAAAATCATCATTTGGATAGCTAAAATAGATCTATCTCACTCTCAATTTGTATGCATTAAAAATTAATTGGTAAAATAAAAAAAAGGTATTTGTTTATTTGGTTTTGATTTTTTTATTTTATTATAATTTTAATTATTTCATTTTAGCAAGTAATTATTTTTCATTTTATGTAAACATTCAAAAAAATAAACAAAAACATTCCCCAACCATGTAAGCCAAATAAATTCTTACTTATAGCAACACATTAATTCATTACACAATATATCTAGATAATATTATATGCTTATACATATCCTAATACCTATTGAATGACACTTCCTAAAACACCTAGTCTTGTTAGAAAAGGTATTTTCTGTAAGGTTAAATCACTCGGTCCCATAGTTGGCATACAACATGATATTGATACTGATCTTAGGATAGAGGTATTACATTCCACCCCAATCCCCCACCTCATTTTTAAATATATAAAAACTTTATAGGAAAAATAATGAATTGTTGGTCCACCAATCATTTTCCTCACTCTAAATAGAGGCCATCATTATAACATTATTCATGCCTATTTTCCTATTATCACATCCTACTTCTCCTCATGCCTAGCCTCATCCTATATCATTATCATTTGTGGGTGACATTGACTAGGAATAATCAACCTGATAGACTATATCTCTTATCATTATTCATTCATCCTAATCTTCCTCATTTACCTAGTTCTAATATTAACCAAGAACTTTACCTCCTCATGATCTCAAAGACTGAAGGAACTTGGAGCTCTATTTCCACATATCTTGATGAGAATAATGATGATGTTAAGGTATTTTGGTTCCATAAAAATAACCCCTTTCCACCACCTATTCCAAATCCCATTCCACCCAATAAATATCTTAATCCATAGCCTACCCATTACATTGGTTGCCTTGACTTAACCTCTAGGAGTTGAGTGCATAGTTTAGTGTGTGTTAATTTTCATGTACATAAATTGGTAAATCAAATGTGAATGAATTCCATCATTTGTGTTTTCCTTTTCTTCTTATTTTAATTTATCCTTCTCCCTTCTCCATTTAATCTCATCCTTCCATTTATTTATGGGTATTCATATAGCCCCAAAATATGTATGGACAAGACATAGGAAAATCTCTTGGCGTAGAGGGATAAAATAGAAGCCAAATAAACTCTAGTGATCCATCATTATTTAATTGGAATAACCCAATCTTTGAAACCAATGTATATTATAAATTATATGAATATTCTCATCCTTACACCCAAACTAGGGTGGGGTCTCTATTTAGGAGATATAAGACATATCTAAAACTATCAGTAACCAACTTGACTCCAATGTTATGACATTCATTAGGGACCCATTGTTATTAATCACATGACCACCATGCCATCAATTATACTATAAATCATGGATGTAAAAAGTGTTACTAAAAATGATCATTATATGTAAAAAACCCACCACTAAGAAGATGAGGTTAATTGTATGCAAGCGAATTCACATCCCCCTAGTAGGAAACAAGATGCCTCCAACCCACTAGTGTAAAACACAACCACTAATTATAGGGATATTTATTAAACCAACCTCTTCAAACTAACCCCTATCATGCCTCTACTCTTCTTATGTAAGATAATTTTATGTCTAACACAATCACTAGCCTAGACCAACTCATTATGACCTAGTGGGTCGCATTTGTGACCTAGAGAAAAACCAACAATCTTTGGCTTAGGGGATGAATCCAAATTCCCTTCCATAATATCATCCCTATCCTTCTCACACACAAACAATGATTCATCAAACACCATATAAGTAAACCTACATGATTTCACTATAACAAGATCATGCACCCCCACTAAATTATGTCTCTAACCAACCCCTTTGGGACATCTTTACCCATGGGGTCCCCAACATAGACACTTCTAAACTTCCTCCATCCTATAAAAATAATACTCAAACCTCCATGTTGAGCATGTACACCTACACTCTACCTTTTTAAAATTATTTTGTGGTCAACAACCTACCATTCTTCACACCTCTAAGTTACATGATTCCCATGTACAATCCTTATCCACAATAAATTTATATCCCACCTTATGTGTCTTCATAATACATGTAGACTACATATAATTTTTTCAATAAACCATCACCCCTCCTACATATAACAATCTCCATATTTATATTCATATTTATTTCAAATCTAATCAATCAAATAACTATTTTTTAGATTATTTTACTCCACCTACCAAGCTTCCCCTCTCCCTCTAAGTGGTTACCAAAACTAACCCCTATATGATCCCACTTTTCCACTCTAGTACTACTAAAACAAAAATAGACATTAGTAACATGGGGACTTATTCTAAGTACCTTAAGGATCCTATTGATATTAGCATATGAGGGGTTCCTTTTCTTTGTCCCATACCTAACCTTCCTAAGTTAAAAGGGGAAGAAGATCAAAATGTACAATTTAAATCTTGAACTATGGATATTAGAGAACTCCTACCTTGGAATGGGGTTATTCCAAAAAAAAACCCCAAAAACTTAGATATAATAACAATTTAATTTAATTACCACCTCCTTAAGGGGTCTATACATTATTTTCACTAATTCATGGTTGAGTTTGTCAAAGCTTTTGATATGAATAACTGCCTAAATAATAGTATACTAGATTTCTTGTACATCAAACATGAACATAATAAGTTTTCTTCCCATCTCATCATAAGATGGTGTAATGTATTATATTCCTCTAATAGTGTACCCCACATGTATCAAAAATATGTATGTGACCTCTTCTTCCACCCCCTTAATAAGGATGCAAGGGAAGATGTTAAAAGATTCACATATTGATCCTTTATAGAAGCTCTTAAGATCACCTTAACTATTGAAATAGTAGCGATTAATAATGGTTAGTAAAATTACAATACCAATAGATGAATCATCAACCCAAACCAAAATAATTGGGGATTTTAAAATGTGAGTCCAAAAAATACCAACAACCAAGGTTATAGGTATTAAATCAAAATAAGAATGCCACTAAAAATGGCATCATTAACTAGAACAAAAATCCAAACCCTATGAATAACAATCAATATCAGCCCATGAGCAACACTAATTCCATTATTAATGTGGGTTATTGGAGCTAAAACCCCCCTCCTACCATTCACTCCATTGAATTAAAACCAACCACCACCATGAAACATGCAACACCAAAACCATAATCAAAATTAGTATCAAAATGTCAAGTAATTCCCTTAGTTTTAGAATTAAAATTATTACCAAAGAAATAATCCACAAGGATTTGATTAATAGGGGTAAAACATAAGACATAGGGAATGTGATCCCAATGTCTATTTCTTCTTCCATTAGGTCATCAAACATGATACTTGGAACTGTATGGATTATAATAAACGTATCCAAAGATACTAAAAATATCAAAGGCAAACATTTGTTGATATGTTCATGGGGAATGTCAGTACAAATACTAAGGCCCTTTGAATTGGCCCTATCACCCTTAGAATTAAAAACTCCAAATCTACCAAAATAACTTTCCTAACTACCATATGCATGTTTGCCAAAATCAATAACTAGGTATCCCATAGAACTGCTTGATTCAAAATAATCAACCCATAATGGTATACACTCATGATATCAAAGCCTCCACTTATAGATCTCCTAACCTTGATGTTGATCCTTAGTTAGGAGTACATTTTAGAACTAAAATTATTAGAGTTGTAGCTTTAGACATTGAATAAGAGGCAAATATTTTTACTCTCACTAGAGAGTATTATCCTATGACTCTTCACCCCTCAAACATTTTAGAAACTGAGTCTATCACTAAACCCTCACAAAACATGTAGGAAACTATGGATTGATCTTAAATATAACCAATACATTATCCCACATTTTATTTATTGATTTACTTAATAACTTCCCCACCCATTGATTAACCGTATTTTGTTCCCTAAGACTAGGTCATATATCCATTGTTACTCATATGTATGCTCAGATCAACCACATCAATCTAGATATGTTATCCAAGGGGATATTAAATTTTTATACATGTTATAATAAACCATGCATAAGTATCCTAGGTTACACACTAATTACCATCTATCTACCAATGGGGTCACAAAATCCTGATAGCTGGTCAATGTACTAAACTCATGAAGCTTAAAGTGGATATCTTAAAGAAAGGGGAAAAAATAACCCAGACTCTATTAAAACATGAGTTATAATATAAATACATATGGATGATTTAAAATGTTTTTAATCCAAAATTAATCACTATTCCACTAATTTATACCCTATCTATAGTTGAGATCATTAATCACTTATAAAATTACATGTTGTTAGTCCTATTTGACCCATAAGGAATGAGGACCTATGACTTATCTAAGTCTCAATGAATCTAATAACCTTAAGAGGGGTTAGTAAGTCCATGTGATATTTTCATGATAGAGGTATCAAATAATGGATAAGTCCCTCTTCATGACAACCATTTTAGCAACAACCATTGTTATTGTCCAATTCTCAATTACATAGGGGCAAGTTACACTTCACATTCTACTCTTGTTAATTTTGAGCCTCTTCAAAGAATTCTCTTGTATCACACTATGAGGGGACATTAAAAAAAATTATATTTCATAATCCATTGGTTTTTCTTCCTCTTGAGATGTTAACCATTATACTTTAGCATGTGCCTAGTTTTACTTCCCATCATGTTCTATGTTCTCCAATAGGCAACTATACCATTCACTATTCCCGTCCATGTCAGTGCTCAAGGAGAAGATTTATACTATGATATAAATTAACATTTGAACACATTATTATCCATGGATTTATAAATGGGATCCTATTCCCCTTCCAAAGAGAGAAGACCCCAAAAAGTCACTTAATAAATTATTGCAAGATTTCCCACATATAACAATAGGATAAATAGTACCACCCATGTCTTATCAATAGTACTGAAAGCTGCATAAATATGTCTACATACCTCCTATACCAAAATTAGATCTTAATTTTGTTGTCATTCTCGCCACACTAAAACAAGATCCTAACTATGATTGCATGCTACCCACACTAAAGAGAAGGTCTATTAAGTATCTTTTTGAATTTATATAGGTGCTTACCTACCCTAACTTAGATATTAAAAAGAAACCTTTTGATTTCCCATAAATTCTTCCCTTCCTTCATCCACATCACAAGATCATAACTTTTGAATTTCTATAAATCCTTTATTTTTCACTATAAATAAGATAGGCTCATTATTTATCAATCCTAAGACCATGAACACCAAATGGGGTTGCCTAAAATTATTTACATCCATATGGTTGAGATATAAAAATACCAATGAACTTCACTAGATAATTATCCATCTTCCAGACATGATCATTGGGTCCTCCACTATGATGGGGCCAATTGACACCTAGGTGATAGGGTATGAGTTATTATCATTTCTCTTGATGGATGAATCATGTCTTTTGGTTTCAAGATAAACTTTGAGTCTATGAATAATGGAGCCAAATATGAATCCCTATTTCTTTGAAATTTAATTGAAAAATGTCTAGTATTTCAAAACTTAAGGATCCAAGGTGACTCATAGTTGGTTGTGAACCAAGTTTATAAGGTCTATTAAATGAAGGCTAAGCATATTTAATTATAAAACACTGATGTACATGAGATTGCTAAATATGTTTACTTAATTTTTATATAAATAGTCCCTAGGGAAAGCAACTATCTTACCAACTACATGGATACTTCGTATTCATGTTTTGACCCTCATCCAACTATACTAGGTTTTGATTTCATAGTGTTGGTTTTGATGGAACCTCTTGTGTGCAAAGCTCTTAATGGTGAAATCATTGCCCATGTCAAAAAATGATGATAGTCTATTAGTTCTTAACTTATTTAAGAATGATTAGAATATTCTTGAGTTAGTATGGTTTTAATATGACCTCATGTCATGCCACTATTAGAGGGGCTTCTCCCTCACTTGTTATCCCACATCTACCCTTAGGGAAGAATATTTTTATTATTTCTTCCACAATGAGTATTGTTTATCCTCTGATGATGGACACAACATTTTCAATACATAGGGTGGTTATCTTGATATTCTTCAAACCCCTAATGTGTTTAAAGGGTGCAATGCCTCCCTCATTGAAGAAACCATTGGAATTAACATTAGGACTAAGGAAAGTCACAAACTTTTCAAGATTGGGTCTTCACTCTTTGTGTAGGAAGTGGAAGGCCATAGATACCTCCTCACCAATATATCAAAATTTTTCTCCTTCTATAACATTATACATGGTAGGCATCAAACCCAATGTGGTTTTCCACAACTTAGTTATAATACCTAATGAAAAATTAATCAATAAAAAACATAGGCCTATTAAGCCTAATGTTGCATTGATGGTTAAATAGGAATTTATCAAAATTTTAAATGTTAAATTTATTAATTAGAATAGACTATTCTAAGTGTATGTCTAATATTTTCCCCTTTATCAAGAATAATGGAAAAACTAGGATATGTATAGACTTTATAGATATCAACAAATCGTGTCTAAAAGATGAGTTCCCTCTCCCATCCATTGACATCATTATTTATGCTACCATTGTATATAAATTACTATCACTCATGGATGGATTCTTAGGAAACCATCAAATCTACTTTTATGATGAGAAAAAAATCAATGCATCATTTATTATGCCATGGAGGACATTTTTTTATGTCATATTACCTTTCATCTCAAAAATTTAGGGGCAACAACATATCAAAGGATGATGACCCACATATTCCATGATCTCATTCACAAGATAGTGGAGGTATACATAGATGATATTTTAGGAAAATTGATATGCTAAACAAAATATTTAGAGGTGTTACATATCATCTTAACATGTTTAATTGTATATGGTATTACCCTTAACCTATAAAAATATTTGTTTGGATTCACCGACAAAAAACTCCTAGGGTATATCATCTCCTAGTATGGGATTGATATTAACCCTACCAAGATTTTAGAGTTTTTTTTAAATTCTCCCTCTTGTAGATGAATCAAGCATCAGACCATTCTTGGGTAACTTGGGATCCATTCAAAAATTCATTCCTGATCTCACCTACTTCATTCATCCTATCAAAAACCTGCTTGAAATATGTGTCTTAACTTGGATAGATTATTTTTAAGAGGTGTTTGAATCCATAAAACACTTCATTATGTCTCCCTTCACACTAATTATACCTAATATAGATAATCCATTGATACTTTACATTATAGTGATTGATGTGTCCCTTGCCTAGAAGTTATCTCATAAAAATGATATTGTCATAGAATGCACCATTTATTTCATTAGTTTTACCCTTATTGATTATAAGACATGATACAATTGAGTACAAAATGAATTTATAGCTATATTGTTTGTAACCAAATATTTGTGACATTATATGTTCAATCAAGATATAAGAGTTATCATGAGGTCTCAAGCTCTATATACTTTTTTAACCCATTCAACTCTCTCTACAAAGGATATGCACTTCATCACACTTATAAATGAATTCAAATTAACTTACATTAACCAAAAATACATTAAAGGATAGATCATTTTTTATTGTATAAATAACTCTCCCTTGAAATTTAGTGACCTCATTGATACTAACTTTATTGATAAATTCATCTACTACATAGAAAAGCTTAAAATTATTTTTTCCTTATACATAGATATTGTTAATTACCTAATCAACCACATTTACCCTGAAGGTACCAACTCATAGTATAGATGGTGCCTTCATATCATCACATGCAAATACTTTATTTTATAAATGGTATTTTATGGTAAATTATTCAATGACATGTTACTTAGGTGTGTCAACCAAGAGAAGTTAGAAAGGGTTCTCTTTCATTGTCTTAGTGGCATTTATGGTGGACACTTTGGTATCCACACGAGTAATCAAAAATACACATGATATGATATTTATGGCCCAATTTAGACTATTACTCCATTTATTATGTGTACAAATGTGAGGATTTTTAACATGTTTCACATAAAATACGTATTCCCACTAGACTGTTGCAACACATAGTCACCCCATGGCCTTTTTCCATGTAAGGTTTAGAATTAGTGGGTAAGTTATCCCTTGCTTATTTGTATGGTCATAATTTCATTGTCATGGCCACATAATATTTTACTAAGTGGGTTTAGGCTATGTAATTAAAAACTTTCATAGATTTGGTCATTACAAAATTTATCTTGAACTAAATTATGTGTTAGTTTGGGGTCCCTCAAAAGTTATTATTGCTAACAATGGGTCCCCTTGAAAAAACCAAAAGATTTTTGAGCTATGTAAAAAATATTATATATCACACCACTCAGCCTCTTTGTATTACCTACAAGCTAACATCCAAGATGAGGCCACTAACAAAACCCTAAAGTTAATATTAGTCAAAATGGTTATAGATTCTAAATAAGATTGACACTTACAACCCTATCCATCACTCAAATTATAGAAAAACTAGAAGACACCTATAATGTAAACTCACTAATCACTTTTTTTTAAATCTAAAGTGATAATACCCTTATAGGTAGAGATACCCAGCCTTAAAATTTCCCTCTAAGGTCTCCTTGATCATGAGGAATACAAAGAGGCACAACTAGTTGAATTATAAACTTTAAATGAATGTCATATCATTATTGTGAACAAACATATTTATTATTCCAATAATATTGGTAGACATTACATTCATGAATTCATTTAGGATACTTTTTCCTTAGACTTGACATTCAAATTGATAAAAAGAAAAGGGAATATCACAATTTCAAACCTAACTATTTAGGCATCACCTAATGACATAAGATTTCAAAAACATAGCCTATAAGTTAAGCACTCTAGAGGATAATATTTTTTGTGAGTATATGAACTCTTTTCACCTAAAATAATTCTATATCTAATACTTTCATAACACATTGATCTCATTTGCATTACATTTTCATAGATTGTAGGATTGTCTGCATATCAGATGTGTTATTCAGTGATTATTTGATTATTAGTTCACAAAATGTAAAAACATAGAATGTATCATATCACATAATTCCATTCTCACATTACCTTATCATCCCATATAACACATTATCAAAATTATTATTACATCAGTTCTTTCTTTAGTTATTATGAGTAGAGTACATTTATATTCCATAAAACTTCCTGCATAACTTAGAAAATGCTAACCTATAGTATAATATATAATATTTTCCTTATCATATTCTCCTCTTATGGTACCTTATAAATTAGAACATTATCATGCTCAAAAATGGGTAACTTTACTCACCTATATATATCTTCGGTGATGGGTCCTTACATCTTACTATTTGTATGAGACCAAGATTTTAGGGTAAAGGCCTTAAAAAAATAGACACTCTTATGAAAATAAAAATCTTATGAAAATACAAAAATTCTAATTCAACATCTCTCACCCTTTGTTGGCCTTTGATGGTGATCCCTCACATCTTACTAGTTGCTCAGGGTTAACATCAGGGATAGATGTCCTTACCTATATATAGCCTTTGGTGATGAGCCCATGTTTCTTCCTATTCATATGAGGTTAGGTGTAGGGGGTCAAAAATAGAATAAAAAATATAAATGCATAAGGAATATCAAATAAAAAAATTCTAAATAGAAATTTCTTCAAAAATATTGCTTACATGCATACATTTAAAAGGGAAACCTTTTCCCATTCTCTAATTCTATCAGGACTAGTTATCTCTAGATGAAACTAATAAAATTAGTATTTTTTAAGTATATAAAGAATAAATTTTCCCCTTTGCTTATAAATATTAGGTAATCTTATTTTTTCCTATAAAATTTTGATTTATGGTATTCATCCTCTCACATTTACCCTATTCTCTTTTTCATATCTTACTACAAATTAAAAGTCATATGTTGTGTAAACAAAATAAATATGTTGTTATCGATAAAATAATTTTTAGTGCACTAATAATTTAATACATGTTCTAAATAATTACATAATTTTCCATAAGCATTATATCAAAATCAAAGAGATGCATGGTGCATCATCACATGCCTAATCATATAGAGTGCATAAACTAAAAATTATAACATAGAAGTTAAATCCACGAAATATTAATGAAAATTCATTAAGATAAGCCAATATATATATAAATATCATAATAACTATCAAGTTCACACAAAAATGATGTCCAAAACAAAAACCTCTATGGAGGGCCAATGTGCCTCAAGGCATATAAAAAAGAATCAACATATACAATGGTATGAAAAAAACATGTATAAAAAATCTCAGGATCCTATCCTCCTCCTATCATAAGGTTTTTAGGTAGAGGAATGTTAGGGGGTTTCACTCTAGTATCATCTCATACTAGTACCTCCCTCAAAGGCCACCTCACCCTCTCCAATCTGAAAGATAGTATGGTAGCCCCTATTAGCACCTCCCTCTAAAGTTTTCCTCTAGGTCATATGATTGGAGGCTATACCTCCTCCACCCAACATGATGTATACCAAGTCCTCCTCTCTCATCACTCTAGACAACAAGGTATTTTTACCTATCCTCAGTGTTGTCACCATAATAATGCATGGTATATTGGAGTAAAGTCATTGATATACTAGTCAATCCCTATATGAATTCAAATATCTATCAGAATTCAATCTCTAATTAGGTTGATGCTCATCTATAATATGTTGATCAGGGTGTCCCTTATCATGCTCTACCACCCAATCATAGTATCTATAATCATAGATGAAAAATCAATGTCAGATCTAGTCTATGTAAAAATAAAAAAACATGTAAAATTAATTAAACAACTAAACTATAAAATGAAGTAAAAACTATAAATATAAATATGTAAATCAACATTTTACATGTGTCCAACTCACACTAATTAGGGTAATAATCATCATTTATGGCCTCCTCCTCAACATCGAAGTCTTCCTCTAGATCAATGTACTCTAGAGCTTCATTGTCTAAACCTATGAGATGTTGTTGGTGTGTGGGGTCCTCCTAAGTGAGGTATTATTATGGTTTTGGTTTTGGTGGGTCATTCTATTACACCCTATCCTCCTCCCCTAATTATCTATGTGGGAGGTCCTTGTGACACTCCCAACTAGACTAGTAAAGTGATGGGCACCCCTTTCACAAGTAGGTGTCATGCCAATCATCCTAGTTTTGTATATATCACCTCTCATATACCTGTGTAGATGACCCCAATGATGGGAAGGATTTTTTCATATGGCATGCCAAACTAATATGGTACCTTATCTATATATTATACCTTTACTTGAAAAATACTATCATGAACCTAAGTGACCCCGATGGCTATTTTAAATAATCCCCCTCATTGGCCCATTTCCCAACCATGTCCTAGTAGGGAATGGAAATAAAGTCAGTCACTTTCAAAGTCCACTCTAGGTTTAAATCATGGAATGGCATCACATCTATCCATATGATGGCTCTAATTTCCCTAGGCACTCCAATCGACACTCCCCTCAAATAAGGGATGATCTACTCATAAATCTATCCCATGATAATTTTTATGTGGATGAACTAAAGGTCCCCAAGATGAGCCACATGGTATAGGTCCCTATAGGTCCAATAAAATATCTCTTGGATCTAAAAGTATCATGTTACCCTCTCTTTAATACACTGCACAATCAGTAATGACATAAATAATATCATATTAGTACCCTTGTCTCCCACTAGATGGGAGGTAAGGATGTTAATAGTGGCCTTCCAAAGTTTGTGGATTAATGATCCCTCAACTTGAGAAATTATCACACCACACTTGACACCCACATCATGTGTGTTGTCATCTTTGGAATCCTCTACCCAACTATGATCCTCATAGCAACTATCATTAGCTCAAATAGATACTAACCAACCAGGCGTATGAAGGTCCATGATCTAGTAAACATCAACAAGATTGATCATCCACACTCTTGGGTATTGTGAGAAAATAAATGTGTTTCGATCAAGGTACCAATAGGTTAAAATTTCAAAAAATAAGTGGCTATAGTTTAAAATAATATTTGCTTGCGTATTCTATAATATCCTAGCATGATCAAGGATAGTTAGCTCATGGGCCATCAAAAGTGCTAAGACTTAATGGGATACACTCCTACTCACAAGCTCTACTCTAATTTATGTAAGATACCTAAAATAAATAAATGAAACTCTAATTCATCTCAAATACCAAGTCTAACTATCAAAACAAGAAAAATTACAAGTTTTAGAGTTTGGTTCTAGCAAGCAGAATCACCCCTATTTACATGTGATGGTTACACAACCATCATAGGTAGTTATGTAACCACCATAAGTGATTATGTTTACTCCCTTAAGATTATTTACAAAAATTATCCCTTGTAGATAGTGGTAGTTTCAAAACCACCATAGTGTCTATGTAACCACCAACCTATAGAGGCTAGCAATTTTGTTCGTCAGTTATGTGCCCTCCAAACCCCCCATAAGCCCCCAAATATACCAAAAATGAAAAAAATTATAAATTTTCCTAATATAACCTTCCCCATTAATATTTTAAAACTATTTTTTTAAATTGACTGGATTTATATTAATATTTGATCAAATTTTGTAAAAATGGGGCAAAGAAAAAATGGGCACAAACCTTACTTGATCCTACCCCTCATCTCCTCCTATTGGTATATTTACCATCCTCTCATCATCCTCTTATTTTTGACTACTTTATCACTCAAAATGGTCATATTCAATCCAAATCTCAAGAAATATCATAATCAACTAACACAAATGAATTAGTTTTAGGCAAGTTTTTGAATATTATGGGCCCAAACTAGTTGTTTTAGTTTTAAAACTTTCCAATTTTGGCTTATTTTCTGATCTTACACATATTTTCATATTTAAAAATTATATTCTTGATAAAATTTATAACTCATTTTTCTAATGCCTTTCTACCTTTCATAACACATTTTATGGTTTTACAAGTCCTAAACTACTTGATGCCAAATTTAGTCCCTAGATTAGATGGTTCAGGTAGTATGATATTCCTTGCATATACAATATGTGTTTTTCCATAATTTTATTAAATATTGTTTTTATGATTTCTCTTCATGTTTCACTTTATTATTAACTTTTGTTTGCAGGTTGTGTAGGATCTTAAATGGATTCACTACATCACCAAGGTAAGTAAGGTAAGTATTTATAACTTCTTATTTCCCTTAGGAATGTCATTACTTAGGACTACACCCTAGTAAATTCATGACAAGGTGTCATTTTTAGGGGGAAATATGTATGCACATAATTTTTTCACAGTGCAACATTCTTGACATGATAGGTCTAATGATGATGTAACAACCTCCTAATAATTCTCAACTAAGAACTCTCGAACATTATATCCTCTTTTTCTTCCCTCTCTCCTAGGTCCCTCATAATCCCATTTTTTTGGCCCTTGTATCTTCCCTAAGCATATTTTTTAATACTTCTCATTAGTGATAGAACCAACCTATCAGGTAACAAAATTACCCTATAAGGTTATAGAACCACCGCATTGGTGACAAGTATGATATGGTGGTTATGTAAACCACTATGGTGATTCCATCTAAGAGATAAGTTATGTATTAAATTAAGGGAGGTTTTTTAGTCTATAATATTGGTTTTTTTCCCAAATTTGGTGGTTACATAACTACTCTTTCAAATAGGGGTAATTCTATAACCATTATTTCATCTTCTAAATTTGGTTTTTGTGATTCACTCCTTGATGTGTTTTACATGTTTTTTGTCATGTTTATTTATTTTTACACATAAAATTACCATAAAATTATGCAAATATCACTCTATCTTCTATTTACAATTATTTTTACTCCCTCCTAAGTTCAACTCCTAGTTTAACTCAGTTAAACACCTTCATGCAAGCCCTATTGTTCTTCTACAAGTAAGCCAATTTTGGCTTTATTTTTTATCAAAACAATTGTATTATAGCTTGAAATTTTTTAATCCTTACAGCCAAATCCTAATATAATTTATTTATATATTTTTATTTTATTTATTTCATGTCAAGTACACAGTTACAGATAGGGAGAGTCATTATTCTTACAACAAGGTCTTTGTAAATGGTGTCTTCATTTAGCCATAGTCAATTATTCCTTATTTAGAGCTATGTTTATTTCTTTATTCCATTTGTTATAGTCATTTATTCACCATAATTATTGTATAGTTCTTGAAATTTTAATTTGAGCAAAAGGAAATAGCATATTAAGGACCATAGTCCAATAAATACCTTGCCTTCAACTGGTCTATATCAGGATCAGGTTGGGGGTTCTTAGCTTAGATTTATTTTTTATATTTTAGTATATTATATTATATTTTTATTTTTATTTTTATTTTTATTATTTTAACTTTTTATTTTTTAAAAAATAAATTGATGATATGAAAAATATTTCTTCTCTCTCTTGTGCTTGAATAGAATTAGTAATTAATTTCCTTGTTTACTTGTACTCATTTCAATAGATTCTTTCACACCAAAATATTAAATTTAAACCTTAGGTTAATGTTATAAATTATATTATACATTTAAAACCATTTAAATAACTAGCTTCAATTTTATAACAAGTTATTTTATTCTCAAAATAAGTGATTAGTGACTAGCAAAAACCCCAAACAAACCTAGGTGAATAAGAAGTGCCATTGTGATTCTGATTTTCATATAAATCAATTGGAATGTTATTTTAATTAATTTTTATTAGAAAAATCATAACTTGTATCATTTTTATTTAATTTCAAATACATTTTTAATAAATAGCATCTAATACTTAGAAAGGATAAAACTTGTTCTTGACTTGTTTGGGTGAGAGAAAACTTTAGGAATCTCATAGTATTTGTTGTTTGGAGCTTAGATATTTTCCTAAATAATTTTCATGTTAATTTAACATAGTATATACATTGACATCTCAATAAAAATGTACAAAAACAACTTCATATAGCCTACAATTAGAAGGGTTAAAAATCAGCATTTGCATAGCTAGAATAGATCTCTCTCACTCTCACTTTGCATGCATTAAAAAGTAATTAGGAATTTTTTTTAAAAAGGTGTTTGTTTATTTTATTCTAGTTTGTTTATTTTATTATAGTTTCAATTGTTTATTTTTATCAAGTAAGGTAGATACCATATTATACTTCCCTTCCCCTCAAAATGGGGGCGCATATCAATGGGGGCATGTCATAGAGTCATGACTCCCACATTTTCACAGTTTCATATTGCAATGGGGAAATGTCAAAAAGGCATGACCTCCAAATTTATTCAATACTCATCATATCTATATTATAGTGGGGACATGTTAGGGAACCATGTTATTCACATTTAAACCAATTATTAGATTCTATAAATTTAGTTGGAGTATGCCATAGAAACATGTCCTTCACACTTTAATTGATTTAAAAATTCACCAAATTTCATAGTTATATGATTTAATTATATATTTTTGGTAGCATTCTATGCATTGATATTGTTATTATACCTAGGTTTCAGCTTGAGACATATATGAGGTGCATATGGCATGCAAAGGACACCTAAAATTACAAAATCAAAATATTATCTAGATTTTAGATATCATTATGGATTGTTATCATACCCAAGATGGACTGTTATTGATTATTATTGAGACAATTTATTGTAGTAGTTGGTTCAACTTTGGAAGGTTGAGTTGATTAAATTTTTCAATCTCACCAAATCTATAAGTTAGATTTAAATAAATCATCTAAATTTTATAGAATTATAGGTTATGATTAAATCCTCCACACACACACACACACACATTATATAGTGTGTGTGTGAGAGAGAGAGAGTTGATTAAATCACTTACACTCACCAGATCCTACACATGTTTTGGTTTCATGATTGAGATGAAACAAGCTCAATGGTCATGTTGTGGCTCACCTTTACATAAAAGTTGGGGGCATGTTTATTAGAGAGTTATCAATGATGTCATGGTGATGTCATGGAGGTGTCATAGTGAGTGGATGAAGTGCTTTGATACTGTGAGTGACAATGACAAAGTGTGTAATGTGCTTGTCCTAGTATGCTTGAAGTATGTTTGGTTGATCTTTTGTTTTGGCATGGTTAGAGATGTTCAAGGATGAGTATGGTGATTTGAGAATGTGAAATGGGTCCTATAAATAGTAAAATAAGATTGGATATCTTATGTGCATGAGTTTAATTCATCCGGTTCATCATAGTTTTCATTTAAACATTTTGGGTCTAATGGTAGAGAATCTGAGTAGGTAGTTTGGTGACATCATTATTGCCACGTGTGGATGAGTCAAGGGTAGTTGGTCATATGGTTATGATAAAATTAATCCCTAATTACTATGCACTAAAGTTAAAGTCATGAAATGAAGCGAGATAAAATATATGAAAGTGTAAATTTGGGCTCCCAAGTATTTTGACAAAGTTTTCCCATACTTAGATAAATTTGCATGTGGCTAGAAAAGTTGAGTAGGCATTTTTATGATGTCATATCTCACATACGTGAAAGTGTTAGGAGAATTTGATAATATGGGTTTGTCCAATTTTGTAACTAATTTTTATGTTTCAAATTTTAGGTCATTTAATATAGTGTGACAAAATATATGCATTTGCAAAGTTGGGCTCTAAAGCATTTTTGACAGTGTTTTCTATGTTCAAATAGAGCCAAGTAAGTAGTTTATTGACATAATATCTCACACATGTGAAGTTTTCAAGATAAAATTGATATATTTATGAAATCCCATATGTGAGAGTATCTTATTCACTAAATTTTAAATCATGTGACTAAGCGTAATGAAAGTTATGCAAGATCAAAGTTGGCCTCACAGGTAAGTTCTAAGCATAGTTGGCTCTATGATAGAAGATTTTGAGAATAAATTTTAATGGAAATATGTCTAACTCATATGAATATTTCAAGATTATTTTTGGTATATTTTTGGATTCATTTTTTAAAGGTGATCATATGGTCCAAATTTCATATCATGTGTCTAAGCGTAGAAGAAGTTATTAAGATTCAAAGTTGGTTACTCAAACAGATTATAATGGTCCCCATACTTAGTCTATTTTATATGAGTTAAAGATCAAGACCAAATAAAGATACAAAATTTCATGGAAGATCATATATTTTTTATCTAATTATGAGTGTTGAGTGATATGGTAAGAAGTGCATGATGCTTGACAGTTAAAGTGCTCAAAAGTGCCAAGTGTCATGATCATAGGGGTTCTAAGCAAGATCAAATGGTGAACACTATAAGATAAAGACCTGACTAATCCATAGAATTTGATGATGTATTTTGATTCAATATCATAATATTTCATGACATGATTTCAACTATTCAAGGTGTAATTGTGACTATTTGAATTTGAATATTTGAATTTTGTAAAGGAAAATACTAGTGTCTGGTTTTTGTGCCATATCTTTTGATCTATGTAAAATTTTCTCATGGTGTAAAAATCATAGTTATATATGACTCTAAGGAACATCTTTAAATATGAATTTTAAGGTCTAATTTTATGTACAAATAAATATATTGAGATTCAAATTTGATTATGTCTTTGATTATGTTTTGTAAGTGACCTGAGAAGGAGGTTTGAGCTTGTGTTGATGCTAATTCAATGTTTCATGATAACTTAGCTATTTGGGAGTGTTTTAGACTCCATGAGGATGATCTATATGGTCTTTGGAGGTCTAAAAAATTGAAATTTAGTATGAATAATGCTTAATAATTTGACTATGTATTTTTTCATGATGTTTAGTGCATTAGGTTAGTTTTTGAGTTGATTGAGCATACACATATGAGTGTATTTTTGACTGTGATCATTTGAGGATGTATTAGGGGTTATAAAGAGTTAACCCATGTATTTAAAAGTGTTCTTTTGTTATTATTTTTCTTGATGAAGTGATAAATGGATGAATAGGTCTCCATGAGACTTATAAGAGCTACAAAGGCCTAATTGAAAGGTGTAGCTACTTAAGGGTGACCCATAGATGTTATGGCCAACTTATAAAGATTGTATTGAGAAATTTATTAATGTGAGAGAATATTTAAGGGTTAATTCAAGTCTAATTTCTACCAAGAATCTATTTATCATGATTTATCTATATATAGTGAAACTAAGTTAGATGGTTTTTAGATTTATAGAGGCTGGTGTGAGTATAGTATTCATTAAAGGGAAGAAAAGAGGAGACTGAGTGTACCTAATGGTTGGGTTGATGAGCAGAGAAGATTGAAAATTTGGTGTGTAACTTATAGGTCATAATTTAGATGGTATAATACTGCTCATGTAGGTTGAAGATGAGTGAAGAGGCTTATGTGAGTGGAGCAGAGTGAAGAGTTGAGGAGCAAAGAGAGGAAGTGTGCCCAGTGAATGGGTTAATGAGTAGATTTGGTTCGTGATTATGTGTATGACTTATAGGTCATATTTCTATGTCATAATAAATTATCTTGTAGGTTTTATTATTTTAAGTGTGAGTGAAGGATAGGTGATGTTTATGTGATCTTGGAGGTTTAATTATGAGGCTAAATATAGTATGGTCTATGTGAATGACTTCATGGTCAAGTTGATGTTATGGTGAAGAGTTTTTTTAGGTATGTTAAAGTGAGTGTGAGTGAAGAGTTAGAGATTAGGGTTAGTTGGGATATGTAATGTGTCCTAATTGATCTTTGTGTGTTGGTACAAGTATGTAATGTGCTTTGGCCAAGAAGGAGCATAAGGTGAAAGAGTGAAGGTGAAGATTGATAATCATAGTTCCATCATCAAGTGTTGAAGACATTAGTTTTAAGGTGGAGGTGTTCATTTTAAAGGAGGGTTTAAAGGACTTGGTCTTCCTTAGGTTCAGTTGATCTTTATGAAATAGGTGTTTCACTAAAGTTAGGTGGTTTAAAGGAGTTGATCATCTTAGGGGTAGGTGCTTCTTATGAAATAGGCATTTCACTAAATCTTGGTTAGGAGTATTTGACTTGTCTCTGGTTTGTAATACATTACAAGACAAGTAGTCCAAATGTTTGTAGGCTTGAGAGTTGGTTTTATTCCCCAAGAGGATTACCCATGTAGAAGATGTGTTTATGTATTGTATGCTCTTGTTCATGATTTAGATAAATTTACTTTTATGTTTATTTTTCTAAGATCAATTTGATGTATGATGGAATGGTGTTAGAATTGAATGTGCATTGGTATATACTTATTCACCCCCCTCCCTTAGTAGTTAATTCCAATAATTGGTATCAAAGTAGGTCTTTTGGAGGAAGCTTAACATCTTGAAGGAGATCATAAGTAGCATAAGATGGCTAAGTAGTTGAGAAAAGAAAATCTTGAGTTGATATCAATGGTCAAAAGTCTTGAAGAATAGATTAGTCATATTAAGACTAGGAATAGTAATTATATTCCTAAGGATGATGAGCAAGAGATGAAACTTGAGGAGCTTCATGAATAGAATCATAAAATGAGGAAAATGATCAAAGTTATTGAATCACAAGTTAGTTCTCTTGAAGGAATTTTTCTAGGCAAGGCCAAAGAGGATGAAGAGAATATCAATATTCTTGAGGATTAATTAAGGACTAAAAATGCAAATCTGAGAACTAAAGAAGATGAGTGTACTTAGTTGAAGGTTGAAATAGATTCATTGAAAAGTGAGAATGAGTGGGTTGTGAACAAGTTGGAAAGGAAGCATGAGAAGCCTCAATAAGTGAAGGAGAATACAAACTTGAAGAGCAATGTTAGAAGGTTAATTAGACAATTTAATGTTGTAAGGTATGCTAGTTTATTTCATGGTCATTTTTATGCATGTAATAAGTATGGTCATAGAGCTAAGGATTATAGAATTAAGTCAGTCAAGTATGGACATTCATGGATCTATGATAGGTGTTTTTGGCCAAAGATTGATCATAGTTCAAATCTATCAAAAGGTATGAATGATGTTATTTATTTTAGTTATCATAAGAGTGGACATATTGCTATATTCTATCCAAATGGTGTTAAGAGATATTAAAGGTATGTCAAAGGCTATAGAGATCATATAAGGTCTAAGATAGGACAAACTCAGGTATGAAAATTGAAGGTAATCATTGCCAATTATTTTATTCATAAGGTTGATAAGAAAGCTAGAAGGCTATATTACAAATTAGGATAAGCTCAAGGATCAATCAGGTAAGATGGTTGTAGAAAATGAGAAGAGTCAAACTATGGTATGGATACCTAAGGTAGTAAAGACTAAGGAGATTAACCTTATTGTGTCCAAGAATCTTGATGGATTGTTTGCTAAGGTGGAAAAATAATCAAAAATGAAGGAAAGTCAATAGTTTATGTTAATATCATTTGTTAACAAATCTGAAGTAAAGAATGAAGTCAATAATCCATTCAAAATCAATTAGATGATGAGGTAGGATTTCAAGTTAGAAAAATATATGGAGATATGGGAGTCTCCTAAGTTTTAGGACTTTTGGTCTCACTATGTCAAAGGGGTGTCTCTATCCAGACTTCAATGAGACACTTATCAGTCATAGGAAGTATGGTGGCTATCAGATATTGTTTGATGAGATGGTATGAAAATAAGGTATGTTTATTCTTTTTTTGTATCTTTTGTTGGAGAAAAGAAGCTTGTGAATAATCTTAATGGTCCTATCTTGAGAAGGAGTTATCTTGTTGATCATGGTTTGGATGCTCTGGTATAAAGGTAAGTTTTAAATATCTATCTTCATATCAGTTTATGATAGATGCCAGGTGAACCTATAATTTTAAGGCATTTCTATTATACTTAAGTTCTAAATCTTTCTAATCATGTTAAAGGCTTGTTGAATAGTTGTGTATGCCATAGAAGTTCACAGTATTCTAAAGATGAAGTGTCTCTATATGAGTATTGACTGTGATTGGATAGTATTTAAAGAGTTGTTAAAGATGTCATTCTCTAGGTAAAGATTGAAGTTAGGGGGATATTTTTAATTATTTAGGTCCTAGGATCAGAGGACTAATAATCTTAATCCAAGAACTAAGGTATGTTGAAGTCAAATTAGATATTTTTGTTTGCTCTTAGGTTTCCCAGTTTATGCTTAAGAGTATATAGGTCCTAAAATGGGTTATAGGATGTATGGGTTAATAAATATTTGGAAGCTCAAAACTTAGTCCAAAAGTGTGTAATGGTTGTCTTCAGGTGTACAATAATTTTCAAAGGTGGATGTTGATTAGAAGGTGTTGTGTTGACTCTATTTGTTTTGAGATTCTTGGGTTTTAGGTTATGCTAGAAAAGTTTCCTTCCTTATGAGCTGAGATCTAAGTATTTTTAATAATTTTAATGGGATAAATGGGTTATAAAATAAAGATTCATAGAGATTTGAAGGTTTGTGGTTTTCAAATTATTCATGGTTTTGTCAAGATGGAGGCATAATTGGCAAATTGGTTTGTGAAGGAAGTATATTTTAGAGGATGAAATAGTTGTATAAAATTGGTGTGCTTGAGGGGTCATATGATATTTATCCATGTATAAATTTTCAAGTCTTGAAGATGTGTCTAATAAAATTTGTGGGCTATGCCAGTTTCAGGTAGGGTTACATGGAGTCTAGATAGGCTTAGTAATTAGATTTGATGTTTTTGCTTAGTGTTTCAAAAAGAGAAAGGTATTTGTGTTTCAAATAGAGTTATCAAGTTGTTTTAGAGCATGTTTTATGTTTTGTGAGTGACATGAAGTACTATTGGTGGTCCCTATGATAGCCTAATATAGAAGGTAAGTAAGTTTATATGGTGGTTCTTCATGGTATATGGAGATATGAAGATGCTCAAGTGATGAAATTGCTTAAAAATATTAGGGGGAGTCCCTCTCATATGTTTCTTAAATATTTTGATTAGATTTTAGTGCATGGTTGAGAAGTACAAGGTGGTATGCACAGATTTAGTGAGAGCTAACTTAGGTAGCTTGAATGACTTGAGGAGATTTGCATGATGTAATAGGAAGCATATGTGAGATTATTTAGTCATATTTAAGATCTGGTTATATCTACTATAGATGATATTTCAATAAAATTGGTATGATGACTTGATCAAACCTAGTCATATTTGTGTGTTCTTCTTCATTGATTATAATGCTTGATTGAAGTGAGTATTAGCATGAATCAAGAGGAAGTTTACAAGACAAGAAGATGTAGGCTCAAGGTAATAGGGAGTTTGTATCATATTTATAAGGTGTTCCTCTCCTATTTTTATTTTCTTTTTAATTCCTTAGGATCAGTTGGTTCCAACCTTGTCATTGTGTCAAAGGGGGAGAAAGTTCCTATTATGGGAGTGCTTGAAGAGAGAGAAAGAAGGTGAGCTATATATTACTATATGATAGTTGTTGGCATAAATGAAAAAGTGGGAGATTATTTTAAATTTTTAAATTATTTCATGGTGATGTCATGGAGGTGTCCTCGTGAGTGGATAAAGTGCCTTGATAGTTTGAGTGAGAATGATAAAGTGTGTAATGTGTTTGTCTTAGTATGCTTAGTTGATCTTCTATTTTGGCATGGTTAGAGATGTTTATGGATGATTATGGTGATTTTATAATGTGAAATGGGTCATATAAATGGTCAATTATTATTTTATATATTTTTTGTATGAGTGGAACTCATTTGGTTTATCATAGTTTTCATCTAGACATTTTGGATCCAATGGCAAAGAATCTGAGTAGGCAGTTTGATGACATCATTATTACCACATATGGAGGAGTTAGGGGGAATTGGTCATATATATATGGTAAAATTATTCCTTAGTTTTTATTTATTAAATTTTATGTCATGCAATGAATAAAAACAAAATATATGTAATGCAAAGTTGGGCTCCCAGGCATTTTGACAGTGTTTTCTATGTTCAAATAAATCTAAGTAGTTTATTGATGTCATATCTTACAAGTGTGAAGTTATAAAGAGTATATTGATATATTTATGTAATAAAATATGTGATATTATATTATTCACAAAATTTTAGATCATGCTACTAAGCGCAATGAAATTTATGTAAGATCAAAGTTGGCCTCACAGGGAAGTTCTAAGCATAGTTGGTTCTATGACAGAAGATTTTGAGAAGGAATTTTAATGGTAATATATATCAATAATATTAATGTTTAAAGATTATTTTTATATATGTTTGGATTAATATTTAAAATTTTATCATATGATCCAAATTTTAGATCATGCATCAAATCACAGAAGAATTTATTAAGGTTTAAAGTTGGCTACTCGGATAGATTGTAATGGTCCTATAGTCTATTTTACACAAGTTAAAGATTAGGACCAAATGAAGATCCAATGGTTCATGGTGATCATAAAATTTTTATATAATGGTGTGAATTGATTTATATGGTAATAATTTCATGATGTTTAACAGTTAAAGTGCTCAGAAGGCATGCAAAGGTGCCAAGTATCATGATCATGGGGGTTCTTAAATCGAATGGTGAGAGATATAAGATAAAGACCTCATTGATATAAATAAATAAATGGTTCAAGTTGATTAAATATTTAAATATTTCATGATATGAGTTCAAATATTTGAGATTTAACTATGACCATTTGAATTTGAATATTTAAATTTTGCAAAGGAAAAGACTAGCATCTAATTTTTGTGCCATATTTTTTTATTTATGTAGAATTTGCTCATGGGATAAAAATAGAATTTGTATAAGATTCCAAGTTACGTATATGAATATAAATTTAAAGGTATAATTTTATGTACAAATAAATATATTTATCTCTAAATTTTACTATGTGTTGGACTATGTTTTACAAGTGACCCAAGAAGGATGTTTGAGCTTGTGTTGATGTTATTTTGATGTTTCATGATAACTTAACTATTTGGGATTGTTTTAGACTCCATGAGGATGATATATGTGGTCTTTAGAGGTGAAAAAAAATTATATTTAGTATTTAAAATTCTTAATAATATGATTGTGTATTCATTCATGATGTTTTTTTGCACTAGGTCAGCATTTGATTTTATTGAGCATACGAAGATGAGTGTATTGTTGATTGTGATCATTTGAGGATGTCTTATGGGTCATAAGGAGTGGACCCATGTATTTTAAAGTGGTCCTATGTTATTTTTTTTTCTCATTAAAGTTATAAATGGGTGAATAGGTCTTAATGAGACATATAAGAGCTACAAGGGCCTAATTAAAAGGTGTAGTTGATAAAGGGTGACCCATAGATGTTATGGCTGACCTATGAAGATTGTATTGAGATGTGTCTTGATGTGAGAGAATATTTAAGGGTTAATTCAAGTCTAATATATGACTAGGAATATTTTTATCATTATTTCTCTATATATAGTGAAACTAAATTAGATGGTTTCTATATTTGTGGAGGCTAGTGTGATTACAATATTCATTGAAGCAAAGAAAAGAGGAGATTGAATGTACCTAATGGTTGGGTTGATGAGAAAAGTATATTTAGGATTGTGTGTATGATCTGTAGTTCATAATTATGATGGTAGAATAGTGCTCTTATAGATTGAAGATGAGTGAAGAGGCCTGTACAAGTGGAGTAGAGTGAAGAGTTGAGGAGCAAAGAGAGGAAGTGTACCTAGTGGATGGGTTGATAATTAGAGTTAATTCATGATTGTGTTTATGACCTGTAGGTCATATTTCTATGTCATAAAAAATTCTCTTGCAAGTTTGATGCTTTTCAGTGAGTGAAGGATAGGTGATGTTTATGTGAGCTTAGAGGTTGATTTGTGAGGTAGATCAGAGTATGGTCTATGTGAATGACCTCATGGTCAGGTTGTTGTTATGGTGACAGAGTTGTTATAGGTGTGTTAAAGTGAGTGTGAGTGAATATTTAGATAGTGGGGTTAGTTGGGATATATAATGTGTCTTATTTGATATTTTCATGTTAGTACAAGTGTGTAATGTGTTTTGGCCAATAGGGAGTATTGTGTGAAAGAGTGAAGGTGAAGAGTGATAATTAGATATCCAACATTAGTTGTTGAAGACATTGGTTCTAAGGTGGAGGTGTTCATTTCAAAGGAAGGTTTAAAGGACTTGGTCTTCTTTAGGGGTATTTTCTCCTTGTGAAATAGGTGTTTCACTAAAGGCAGGTGGTCTAAAGGAGTTGATCATCTTAGAGTCAAGTGTTCCTTATGGAATAGGTGTTTCACTAAATCTTGGTTAGGAAGATTTGACTAGTCTCTAGTTTTTAATACCTTATATGACAATTAGTCAAGTGTTTGTAGGATTGAGAGTGGGTTTTATTCCCCAAGAGGGTTTCCCACATAGATGATGTGTTGATGTGCTGTATTCTCTTATACATGCTTTGGATAAATGTAATTTCATGTTTATTTTGATAAGATCAAGTTGATGTATGATGGAATGGTTTTAGAATTGAATGTACATTTTTGTATACTGATTCGCCCCCCAGTAGTTACTTCTAACAATGTTTCTTCCAATATATGTATGTATGTCTGTATGTATGTATGTATGTATGTGTGTGTGTGTATATATTATATACATACATACATACATGTATGTATGTATCTATGTATATGAACTTGTAGGTTCATTCTATTAACACATAGATGTACTCATAAGCTTGCTCTTCTTGGTTTCAAGTATTTAACATTCTTTCAATTTTAGATTTAATACACTGATTATATACTATAACATGCTTTTAGTTATAGGTCAGTCACACATATATGCATTTATTTATTTTAAACAATTAATTTACTACTAAATTAAATTGGGGGAATGAAGATACTAAAATTTGGCTTATATATCATGTTAGTCCTGTACACTTGGAAAATACCTATCATGGATGTACCTTTCATTTAAAGATATGCCCATTATTGAAAGGCATGCATTCACTCTCTTTTTTCCTAATTATTTATTTCTTAGTCCAACCATTATTATTTTGATGACTAGGCCTTATATACTATGTGAAAATATCTACACCTAATTATGATCCTTTACTACCAATTATGGACCTATACCTTTTTCTATCTCCTTGGATACTTTAGTCCTAGATAGACACTTATGACAATGCTAGTGTCCACTTTTCCTATAAAGTGTATAGTGTCCAAAATTCATCTAAATTTTCAAAATAAATGTAGCCTAAATGCCAACCTAATTTATTTAGTGTGAGATATTTACAAAATGGATTGGTATATATATATAATATCAACCCTCATTCATTCCTTCCCTAGAAATCACTTGTAAATCACATATGACTCACAAGGCCATATACCAAGAAGAATTTAATCAAGCATTCAAGTGATAAAACTTACCCTATTCATCTCTATTTATATATGTCATAGCAATAGTATTTATATAGACTTGAGGAATTCAAATATCAGCCCATGATCCATATTTTCTGAGTTATAAGTTAGGTCATTACATGTCTTTTTTATCACACATTTCATCCTTGTACCCACATAAACTGACATGTAGGGGAGAATTACATAATTTTGAGGCCCTATTTAGTGTATTAACTATGTAGGCAGTGCCCATTAATATAGGATCCTTTTGGGTAGCTCAAAACTATGAGCCCACTAATATTTTTTTCCCACATTCACTCTAAAGGTGAAGAGTTAGAGTTTGATCATTTCACAAAAAGTGATAACATGTGAATGTGATCTAAATATATCATAATAAATGTGACATAAAAACCTAGAAGGCTCCATGTAGTTGCATCTAGATCTAATTAATATTTTATACAAGACACTTATGGTAGGGTTAGACACCTATATCGATACAATTATCCAAATATAATACAAGGATTTAAGGCCACATAAATAATATTTCAATAATATAATGATTATTCCAAGATCATCTTCCAGTCCACTTATATTTTATTCTAGATCAAACCTATATGTGCATATTAAACCAATTAAGTATCATTTATTTCCAATTCATTATAATATATATCAATATAAATACTTGTTATTTTTATTAATATCAGTTTTATAAATTTAGAATATTATTTGTCTGAGTTTTATATAAATTGGCTTGCTCACTAGGTTAGTTTACCACCCTTGTGTAAAATATAATCTATTCCCTTTAACCCTAGATAACCCACCACATCTAATACAAGGTTAAAAATTATTGTGCCCAAGTTTGTAATCCATTTTACTCATAAAATAATTTCTAATCCACCCATGGGAATATAAAACATGGGGGAATCTAAATTTTAGTCTCCCATATCAAGTTTGATACTATGGCATTTCCCTAAATAATTAATTAAGCCACCATCTTCAACCATGACCTAAAATTATATAAGTAGGTAAATAACATAGTTCAGATGTACTACCAACTTATTTTTGATGAAATTATGTATACTCCATTGTTAAATCAATAATGTCACCTTCTACTTCTTGATGAAACCCATGGCGTTAAGGGTTTATGGAGTACTAATACTGTCAAGTGCATGGCATGAGATAGTTTCTTGGTATGCTTCTAATTTTGATTCTAGAACCTATTATACTTCACCAAATGCTTCATCATTTCCATATTCCTCATTGGTACCCTCAATTTAAACAAAACTATTCTCATTAAATTTATGTCATTTTCCCCATTTTCTACCACAATTGAAACATATATTTTTTTCTTTTCTCTTCAATTTATTAAGGAATCAATATGGTAGGCTAAGGGAAGGAATGAATTGGAAAAATGGGATATTTATTATTAATTAAATCCCTCCTTTTAATCATATCCATTTCATCTATTTTATGCTCGCATACCTTTGATTTTGATACATAGCTTAGATTAAACATGTGAACATCCAATTGGATGATATCCTTGAGTCCAACCAAGAACATATCATTCAAGTTGGCTTATATGATGTTATCCATGTGTAAATAAAGGTTCTCAAATTAATGAATATAATCCTTAACTACCCATTTTTATCACATATTTGCTAACTAAAAAAATTAGTTCTTTGTTACACTTTTATGGCAATGCATTTTCAACTCATCTATGAATGTTGACCAAGTAACAATAAGACCTTTATTTTTATTTTGAACACAAATCCATCTATACCAAATGAACTAATATGGTTCCAAATATAAACATTCCATAACCACATTTCGATAACATGGGGTCTGATGTAGGTTAAATAAATTCTCTATTTGGTTGATCTAAGTGACTGGATCCTTACCATCAAACTTGTACACTTCCACTTTTGGTATCATGTTCCTTACACATATGTTTTGGATATGATTTTTATGGTTAGGAGAACCTAAATGACTAAAATTCATGTTATTTAGTGGTGTATTTGGACTTGGAAAGTATTCTAAAATATTTATCATTTGAGCATGCATAGTGGACATCATATCTCACAGCAAGGTCACTTCACTAGAGATCTTATCTAGATATTATTTTTTATCTATGGTTTGAATATTTACATAGAATTATGATACAATTCATTATAAATTAATTTATAAGTATCTAACTCTATGTCATCTTTGTTAGGTGCTTTTCTTAGAGTGCCTTTCCCCTTCCCACATTCTTGAGTGTTTAGTCCTACCATGCACAAACACTAGGGTCTCAAGCTTGAAAAATGTATAGTAGGGAATTATACTATTGTGATCATATTGACAATATGAATCCAATGACTACTAATTTTCAAAAGGGTGATAAAAAATCTAATTTTTTTCATTTAAAAAATCTAGAGCAATATATCATTGATGAAAAATATAAATTCTTCCTTGATCACAAGTTATGTTTTCTTAATCCTTCAACTCACAAATAAACACTACACTCTAAAAAAATATGCTATAAAATCTTGACCAGATATAAGCTCTAATATCACTTATAATTAAATTTCTTAGATATTTTTATAATTTTAATAGTGATAACAAATCATAAATAATATATTGTATAAATAAGAGAAGAATAATCAAATCCACAACAATAATTGACAAAAGAGCAAAATTACTAGTAAGTATAACTGAGCCACTTTGAGGGTAAAACCATTACACATTGAAATAAGAACATAATTCAAATGATGATAAAATTACTACCTCCTATATATACCCTACTCTATCCATGGTTATTACATAGGATGACTCTACTAATAATATAAGATTATAGAGAAATGTGATAAGATAAATATAATGATCATAGAAGCCACAAGTGGGCCATGCATATCCCTAGACACTCTAGTTTAATGGAATAACATTCATATAGTTAGATATATGATATTAAATAGATAATTCTTTCATTTTTTCATAATTATTCTTATTTAATTTAATTGCACTTTGTTGGATTCAATAGTTTTATTTCATTTTACTTATCACAAGTTGATGCACAATATTATGTTTTTATTCAATTCATTTATCTAAATTAAGGTTAATCATCACATTAATTATAGAATATGATAAAAAATATGGATCATGACACTCAATCAAAATTAACAAGCTCAACAAGCACACAAAAACAACAAAAATAATATTATACAATAAGGTCATAAACAAATATAGACATAAAATTAGTCATTAAGTGTTTGAAATTGTTTAATCTTGACATCCTTCCCTCACTTATCCCATTCACCATTCCTCTAGCTTATAATCTCTATGGGAGTATACACTAATCTAAAAAAAATGTCTTTAAAATGCTCAAAAACATCATTTAGACATTCTTATTTGTAGACACTATTTATGAATTATATAGCACCTCAGTCTTGTATAATTATAAAATATAGACCTTAGTTGTTACTCTTAGTTATAGACCTTTACCACTACCAAAAGGCTCACATTTACTATATATTTTTTCTCACTATTGATCTCTTAATTTTCTCAATGTCATTATGATGACCTAGTACTTGACAAAAATGTTGTAAACCTATTTATCTTCCATCTCTATAAGTTTTGGACCTATACCTACTTTTATACTTCCCAAACACTTACGTCATCATCATATGCCTACATCAATGTAAGTTTCAATTACCCTAAAGTCATTTAATTTACAAAATAAATGTATTATTATAGTCAACCTAATTTCTTTAATGAAATATATTTTCCAAAGGGATTGGTATATATACAATATCAACCCTCATTCATTATTCACATAACATAGAGCTAGCAACTTCTTACCTACTCACAAGGCAACTTACCAAAGACATTCAATCAAGCACTCAAGTAAGAAAATATTCCTTATTTTCTCCTATTTCCATATCACTCATATGGATTAAAAATCTACATGTCTCAATGATTGAAGGATCATCCAATGATCCACATTTTCTAAGTTACAATGTAGGTCACCTTATGTACTCACTTATCACATATTACATGATACACACACAAGCTAATAGGTAAGGGAGAAATACATAAGTCTGAGGCACTCATTGATAAAGGGGTATTTAGAGTATATCAACATCATGTGCCCACTAACCCATTTTGTCCACATCTAATATGAAGATTAATAACTAGGGTTTTTATATTTGATAAGGAGCGATAAACCATGACCCAAATCTAAATGTACCAAAGTGAAAGCAACACAAAACCCAGAAGCATCTAAGTGATCACATCTAGTTTCATTAGCTACTCCATATTAGACACCTACATCTGATCTATATATAAGTGTCAACATAGTCATCCTAGGATGACACAAGTGTCTATTGTTATAAATAATAAATTTCCAAAATTTGGTCTCTGATAAACAATATTTAAATCTACTTTCTACCTATTCTAGATCTAGATATGCATTAGCATCAGAACCAGCTAAGTATCCTATTTTCATTGTCATTTTAATATCTATCATGGATGTACTTTCCATTTCTAGTATATCTCAACATAATACATTTAGTATATGTTTTATCTAAGTTTTACAATTAATTATTTTGTTATATATTTATTTATCACCTTTATGCTTATTCATTTCTATATTATTAACCGTAACCCTATAGTATCTTCATCCAAACTCACTATAAACATGTTTTGAACCTGATGTTTGGTCCCCAAAACCTTATATTTTCATCTAAGGTTTTATGATTCTCTGTTGTTGATTTCTCATTTCTTATTTAAAAAGACACACAAACTAAAAATAAGCATTCACTTTGTTATAAATATGTGTAATATGAATGAATTATAGTCTATTTTGAGCTCCAATTTGTAAATTTAGTTGTGATTCATTACTATGATTTCTTAAAAAGATCTTTTCTTTAATTAAATAAGTAAAACTATCAATATCATGAAAGGGTTTTAAGTCAAAATAATCATTTCATCTCTCTTAATAATTCATTTTACAATGTTTATAACTAGTATTAAAACACACCAATGTGCATTCTCTCAACCATTTGTTCCACCTAGATCTTATTCAAGTTAAATCTACCATCGAAAACCCATTATTCACCAAAAATTATAATAGATTTTATGGTCCATATTATCACTACTTGAAAAAGTAAAGGTGTTCAACCTAACCTGACACCTATTAATATACAATATGTGCCTCCTAATCCAAATATTGTAATAAAATGTAAGGAATGTGACCTTGTTGGCCAATTGAGAAACAAACATGCTAATATTTCCATCCTTGAACTTCTAAATTGATCTACTATCTATAATGGTATCCTATACAAAGCATTGCATGAAACCCAACTTTTGAGTGATACTGAGCTAGCTTAAAATATAGATATCATGAATGATCTCAAAAAAAATGCAAATTCATCACCTTTTATCCATCAAATTTACCATCTAGATATTTTACTAACCAATATTTACCTTTTTTCATACAAGTAACTATACATAATAAGGGTATCAAAAGAGTGTTAGTTGATGATGGATCACGCTTAAACATTTGTATCAAAAATTTCTTAACCACCATGGGTATTAGTACCATACTTATTCAAACATTAGTTATTAATATAAAATTATTTGATAACTCACATAGTACACTAGTTGGCTAAATCACATTAGATGTGATGTTAGGGCCAAACATGGTTCTAACCACTTTTTAGGTAATGTCTCAGTCATTATATTATAATTTGATTCTAGGTAGACCTTGAATACATACTATGGAGTTTTTCTTATCTATTTTACATTGGTTTTTAAAATTCATACATTATGGGACCTTATTGACAATTCCTATCAATGATGAACCTTTAAAAATTTTCAAAATGATATATGTTGATATAGGAGGTATTCCTACAATGGTGCTTCGTACACAATATATTCCTCTTGAGAGCATCCAAACTTGTGAAATAGTTGAGTCAAGTAAAATTTATCCATTAACTATAAATGTAGATAAGTCACTAAACATTGAAGTGCACATATATTCACATCAATAACATGAACCAATACCAAAGGAACCAATGATACCAAAATTACAAGCACTCCAAAATTTGATCTTTCTTTATTGGTCAACAATGAGTGTCAAGAAGGACATATTTCATATTACTATGATAGTGATGATGATGATGTCAATGATATGAATAATGAGAAAATTCACAAGCTAAATTTTAATCTACTTGAGTATATTTTTCATAACTTATTTGAACCTATAGGTCCTAATACATATAAGCTAAACTCATCTTCAAAGGTCACATAACCAAATCAAGATAATGAAAAATCATAAATAGAAGATGTGCATATAATTTCTTGTTATTATATACATTCCTCTTGGTTACACACTTTAATTCAACCTTACAAAGGTCAAATGCAGCTACATCATGTGAATAATGTGGATAATTCTCCAAAAGATCCATAATAGATTTTATAGCTTTTAGCAAACCAAGATGCTCCATATACAATAATTTTTATGTTACTTGACCATCACATGATATATGTACCTCCTAATAAGCATATATCAAGAATAATACTTCTTCCTAATTATGTATTACCATATTTTAAATATCATCGAATCAGTGGTCATTATACAAATCGATGCAAGGTGTTGATGAACCAAATTCAAAAAAACAAGAATGAAGGATGCATACAAATTGTATAAAACATAGAAATGACCAAATAATTATAATTTTTCAAAATAGATCAATAATTCTAAGCAGCCAAAGCATGAGAATGTAACTATTGTCATAAACATTGATGGGGTAGATTACTCACATCTCAAGCTTGATGTAAATAATTGGGAAACAACTTGCATTATTACCATATTACACTAGTTGGGACATAATATATATGAGTTACACCACTCACAATATTTACCAAACTCTCTTGTGTATATCATATTACCCATTTCATGTGTCCCAAAGGTATTATACCTTGATATATGTGTAATGGACCAATAACCATACTTGACTTTACACCTTAGAAATCAATGGTTAACTGATATGAAAGAATTTGTTAATGTTACAAAGTAGTGTCTTCTTTTTCAACATGACATCAAAGAGGTTTATATAACATATAATTAATATGGTGGAAAGATACCAATTATTACTAGTAGTGAGTTACCAGCAAACACATCACTTTTGGCACTTATGTAATATAAACAATTTTGGCAAGCAATGTCACCACATAGTATCTTGGATCTTAAATTTGAAGATTTGTTGGACTAAATAGTTTTCAATATTCTATAAAATACAAAAAAAAATAAAAAAAATCAAAAAAATCAAAAATCAAAAATTATATTCAACAATTATGTGCTTTATTATCTCCTTAGCATCTACGTTGTTAGTTTCATTTTAGTGGATATAATATCATTTATTTCTATATACACATGTTTCATGCATATATTAATTATGATATAAGCATATATAGATACATGATATATGTAATTTCATATGTTGGGCCTTGCCTCTACTCATGTCATGTGGAAATTAGGGGGCATCCACTTCTTTGATCATGATACATCTAGGTTATATCATTTTATGGTCACTTTACATTATCATATTTGAACTTATGTACTCACACATGCCTTTATCCATCGTTACATATTTTATAGTGTACTAGATATGCTATGTACATAACATTTTTTTCTAACACATCTATCTAGGGAATAGTGTGATATGTTTATGCTAGTTGCTTATGTTTCATGATTTTCCTCTATACACTTTCTTGTGTCTTGATTTTCTTATTTGAGCATTTGAATATGTTCCATTATTTCCATCCTCCATGTCTTTGTTTTCCTCTTTGAAATTTGAATATGTCATTTCTTATTGTATAGACATTTGAATGTTTCATGCTTAATTTTGTGGACATTTGACTAAGTCATGTCCCTTTGATTATGTGGCATTTGAACATGCCCCTTGTTTGAGGTCTCATTATACCATTGCCCTTTGATTTTATTTGGAATGATCTTATGTGTGTGTTTGATTTCTTTTTGAGATTGTAAGGTTACTATGTGTGTGTGTGTGTGTGTGTGTGTGTGTGTGTGTGTGTGTGTGTGTGTGTGTGTGTGTGTGTGTGTGTGTGTGTGTGTGTGTGTGTGTGTGTGTGTGTGTGTGTGTGTGTGTGTGTGTGTGTGTGTGTTTATGATCTACATCATGTATCTTAACATTTGGTATGATCACATTCTCTATGATTCATTAATGTATCCACATATACATGTTCATTTTATATGTTACATGGTTCATACATAAATTATATAGTTATCTTATTCTTTTGATGTAAGGTTACTACTAGTTTCTACTTCCCATCACCTCAAAAGGGGGAATATTATTTGGGGCATGCCATAGAGGCATGGTTTCCACATTTTCATAGTTCACTAATTTTTCGATTTAGATATACATCGAGGACATGTTTTGGAAACATTTTGTCCACACATACACTATTTTTTAGTTTCATATTATAGTGGGGCATGTTTTGGAATGATCTTATCCATACTTAAATAATTTCAAATTGGCCAAATTGTATAGTTATATGATTTAGATACACATTTGTGGTAGAAATATATGTATCGATACCATTTTTATACACAATTTTAGCATGAAACATATATAAGGTACAAATTATATGCAAAGAGAACCTAATATTTTTAAAATCAAATCAGATTTTCATATTTTAAACACTTCTATGGACCATCATCACCCACTAGTTTGGACATTTAAGGATTGTATTGAGCTAATTTAATTGGTATTTGATTCACTTTTGATATGATTGAGGTGATTAAATAACTCAATCTTGCCAAGTTTATAGGATGGACTTGATAACATCATCTAACCTCACCATATTTATTAATTCTACTTAGTTCACTCATGCTCACTAGGTTATATGTATGAGTGGGTTGTACGGTTGAGCTAATCTTAATTTTTGAGCAGAAATTCACATTTTATCCAATTTTGGGGGCATGTGTCCTCAA
This sequence comes from Torreya grandis, assembly GCA_037957365.1. Classification (NCBI taxonomy): domain Eukaryota; kingdom Viridiplantae; phylum Streptophyta; class Pinopsida; order Cupressales; family Taxaceae; genus Torreya; species Torreya grandis. The sequence continues at coordinate 844,745 of JARHVA010004235.1, read as the reverse complement.
ATATTTATATATATCTCTATATATATGCACTTTACATATTTTATATGTATCCTAATAATTTTTTTAATGATTCATAATAATATATATTTTTGAATCAAATTTCTAAAAGGCAAGGAATTTGCATTAATAAAAAAGTGTACTCATAAACCTTAATCTTTTTAAATTTCAATCATTTTAATGCTTTCAATTTTAGATTATATTAACTAATTATATATTATAACATGCTCTTATTTGTAGGTTAGTCACCACCAAAACACTCAAGTTGGACTCAAGCAAAGGCAAGGTGTGTTATACACACCAAGTTATGTATTCATTTTTCTTTAAACTATAAATTTCATTAATAGATTAAATGGTAGATAAATGAAGACAATATTTATGAATTATATATCACCTTAGTCTTGTACACTTGGAAAATATAAATCTTGGATGTTCCTCTCACTTCTAAACCTTTTCCACCTAAAAGGCCACATTTGTTATCTTTTTATGCTCATTACTTATCTTTTAGTCTGACTAATGTAATTATGATGACCCAAGCCTTTTATCTTTCTAAAAATGTTTTAAACATATTTATCTTCCATCTCTACATTTTTTTGGACCTATACCTACTTTTATACTTCTTGATCACTTATGTCCTAGCTAGATGCCTATGTCAATGTAAGTGTCCTAACCCAATGCAAGTGTCTAGTAACCTAAATTCATTAAATTTCCAAATGAAATATATTCCTATGGTTGGCCTAAATTTTTTAATCTGATATATTCTCTAAAGATATTAATATATATATATATACAATATCAACCCTCATTCATTCTTCACCTAGTACAGACCTAACAACTTCTTGCCTAATCATAAAGAAACTTACCAAAGGCATTCAATCAAGAAATCAAGTGAGAAAAGACTCTCTATTTTCTCATATTTCCATATCATTCATAGGGACAGAACACATGTAGATTTGAAGTACTAAAGGAGCATCTCATAAGCCACATTTTTAAAGTTACAAGCTAGGTCACTTTATGTACTTGGTTATCACATAGTATGATACACACATAATAGGGGATAACTACATAAGTATGAGGCCCTCTTCATAGCATTTTTTATGTAGGTGATGCTCATTTATAGAGGTTTATTTAGGGTAGCTCAACACTATGTGCCCATAAACCCATTTTTCCCATAGCTAATATGAAGATGAACTAGTGTTTTACTATATGAGAAGTATTGATAGTCTATGACACTGATTTGAATGCGCTATAGTGTTGGTGATATAAAACCTAAAAGCATCTAGGTGTATGCATCTATTTTTATTAGTTATTCCATATTTAACACTTTCATCCAATCCAAATATAAATATTAACATAACCATCCCAAAATAATGAAAGTGTTTACAACTATAGAGGTATAATTTATAGGATCAGGTGACTGATCTAAAATCTAGATCCAGTCTACTTTCAAAATATTCTAGATCTAGATTTGTATCAGCATCAAAACTACCTAAGTATCTTATTTTCATTTTCATTATAATATCTATCATAGTTTTACTTTCCATATTTAGTATATGTTTTATTTAAGTTTTTTAATTAATTAAGTTACAATAAATCTATTTATCACCCTTATGCTTATTCATTTATATATTTGTAACCCTAACCCCATAAGATCCTCATCCAAATATAGGATTAAACATTATTTTACTTACAATTATTTTTTAGACATTTTCTATAATTTTATATCCTTTTGGGATGAGTTCACACTATGTCATAAAAGGTCACATTATGGTCTTCTCCACTAGTGAGGCCTTGTCCCTTATGATCCAATGGTAACTATTTAAAATTTAAACATTCTATTTTCCCCCTCCCACATTTTTATAAAGGTCATTTACTATATATATTTAAAATATTCCCCTATATAATCACATCAAGTCTTTTCCAAATACATCTAACAATCTCTTTGGCAAATCTATTACAAAATGAGTAAAAGAGCAGTATTTATTCCAACTTTAATTTTGGTGCATTCTAAAAATCATAGGCCAAGCATGAATATATTTTATTATAGGTAAAAGGTATCCATTTTCAATCATTTCAATCAATATCTTATCTATATTCATATAGTTTCATAATCATGGATCACACATTCACTCTAGGATGGATAACTATATCATCTTGAGGCCCATTTTGGCTATGTTGACAATACTCATATTACATAAAGTTTAATGAGGGTAACTCAAATATTCCCATAAACCTATTCCCACCTTTTGAAATTTGATATCTATTTTGTTTATTATACAAGATCTAGGTTTTGTGTTTTTTTGGGTCTTCCACATGAAAAAGCAAAATGTAAGATTAACTAGTAAACCCTCACATGTAGTCACATAGACCCAAATCAAGAAATCAGACATATAGAAAACTAGAACACAGTTTTAGTTAATAGATAAGGCCATAGTGTTCCCTTGTCCTATTTCTCCAAACTTGTCCAAATGCATTTTGAATCTCTATTTTTAGACATGACAAAATTTTAGGTCCTTTTAACTAGTTTACAGTCATAACAGCCTGCATAGTCAGCATAAGATATGTTTTAGGGAGGTTTGCATATGTATAGGCTTATTTATTTTTTTATCTAATTTTTCAATTCTATAATTTTTTATTTCACTTCCTGGTCTATATATTCATGTATAACATTTCATTAATTTAAATCTATTATCTAAATTCACTCAATTGAAAATAGACTAAACATTCTACTGAACCCACTTTTTTTAAAGCATTTTTTGTTGTTTACTTACTTTTTGTCCTAGAATTATATAAATATTTCTATAAATTCATGACAATAAAATAAAATATACTTTAACCTTGGATATAAATCCAACACATAATGATTCAATCTCAAATTAATCTGATGCTAAAGATATTATCTTATCACCTTGGATAAATCTAACACAAAATCTTGTTCTTTCAACCTCGAGTTGAAATTTATTGATATCTATACACAAAAAACTATCATTTATTTTTTTGTTTGTTTTCTATTTGCCTATATGTTTTTTATAAATTTTATTATAATAGTTTCAAAACTACTTAGTGATTGTTGGGAAGGGATATCTGGTGATATTTTTTTACATGCATCATGGTGGAAGGGTTTTACCCCAATACTCATAGTCATTGTATACCAATAAACATGGATTTTCATTTCCATGTACCTCAAATTAGATCACAAACACCTAGTATCCCTTTTTTATACCATAAGAAGCCATTTTTAGTCATTTGATTTGTGGTGCACCCAAGAGGAGTGTATCATCAAGGGAATTTGTTCTCACCATACACTTAGAAATTGGGTTAGTGGGATACAAACATGTTTTTTTATCTATATTTAGTGTTATAAGACATTGGGACAACATTAGTCAATGAATGAGAAAGTGTATTTGAGATCCCACACAATCATTCAAACCCTTGCTTAGATCACCCATATACCTTGAGTTTTATTTGTATTTTATTCATAATCATTAACATATTTTTTTCATACTTTTACTGTATTCATAATGGGATAAATGAATAAATATTTATTTCATATGCTACATATGATTATGAAATTCATTTTTGAATCTTGAATCCCCTTTCAAAATTTTATTCATTATGGTAGAACATGGATAAAACATCAATCAAATCAAGAGGATAAAATATATAAAATAGACCCTCAAGCACATTTTTATTATTATTATTTTAATATTACCTCCTCTAATAATTTTATTGTAAAATTACCATCATCATAAGATAATTTTATCACCATTTAGAAACAAGAGTTCATGTCCCTTCTACATAATATTGAAATAAAAGTTTTTAGATACAAAGAAGAGTCTATGTCTTATGGATAAATCTAACTTATGTCATTTGTTATTTATAATTATTATTTAGAATTACTTAATATCATAAATATATGCTAAAGGGCATGTTTAAAACATTTTATGATCCCCCCTCCTCACATTCAACCTACTTCCATTCATCAATCCATTCCCATTATTCATCTGCAACTCATATTAAATTCCCATGTTCATGTTAGTCAAACTAAAATATGGTGGCCACCTTTACCTCCACAAATTAATCCTAATTATTACAATATTACTCATTCAATTAATCCAAGTCAAGTTTCTTAACCTAAGGGGTATGATCTCATTGAACAAATATGTAATACTCTAGCTAAATTTTCTATTTTAGAGAATGTTGTGAGATGCCACTCTTCCTATGGATACACATCTACCTTCATTAAATTATATCATGAATACCTTAAAGTATATTAACAATGATTTTAATTTTAATTAATAAGATACACATCCTAAGCATATTATTGATCACAATCTTCCATCATTCATTCAAATTCAAATACTTGGAAAGCTAGTCAAGTATGCATTAGTTGACAATGATTCAGGAATAAATATTTTCATATATGAATTCATACTAAAATGTGGTTTCAATTATGATAGTCATAATATATTATAAAAACCTGTAAATGGTTTTTATATCACTCTAAGTCAAATATTTGGAACTATCACATTGGATTTAATACAAGGCCCAAAAATGGTACATATGGTTTTCCAAGTCATACTTGATTAGTTACCAATATAATCTCCTCTTGGGTCAACCTTGGATTCATGAAATGTAATATATATCTTATAAATTTCATAGATGCATTAAATTTTTACATGATACACATGAGTATATAATTCTAACTGATGATGCACCTTTTTCCTATTTTAAAATGGCATAATCATAATCTGATAAGGTATTTATCATCCCATTTAAACAACCAATTCCAATGGCGTAAATGCATACTTATGAAGTGGGTAAATCAAGAAATTTAAATAATACCCCACAATGTGCTTCAATTCCTAAGAAAATATAGGATCCTATCAAGGAATCTTTGCTAAAAGAGAAAATGCTTGATAAATTAGAGGAATATATCAAAGTATAGATTAAAAAATCACCAATTTCCCAAGTATAAAAACCTATTCAATAACTTTCATTATTAGTCAATTCAAAAAATCATTTATACTTGAATATTATTATAGCAGTGATGATGAAGATACATAAGAACTAATAGATGATCAACTATGCAAGCTAAATTTTCAAAACATTGATGAATATGAATTCTTATCTCATTGTTTATTTTTATCTATTATAGTGGGTGAATATACAGATATCTACTCTATATAAATTAAGAGGAAAACATGCATTTATACACAAGTGGATCTACAAAATTCCTTAAATAGTTATAATACTATTTCATAATTAGTTGACTATATCATTTCTCATTCCATGATCACACCTCCTAAAGAGAATGTATAAAGGGATGTTGAGGTCAACATACCCCCATTTTTAAATAATGGGGACCCTTATTTTAAATTATGTAAATTTGTACCTTAAATTTAAAAAATCACTTTATCTAAGTATGATTATCATGTTTGCACATTGTTTTTATTTGAAGATCATCCACACCTAGTTCTCATTTGGATCGATTAACATATTTTTAAGTGATTATTATTTTACCCCTTATAATTTTGATAACGGTTTCCTTTCATGTTTATAGGTTGCATATTTAATGGAGTCTCAACATTAAGAACAATATTTAGGGTTTCATACTTTTAATGACAATATGACCCTTTGCTAATCTCTAAGTCTTTAATGGTTTAATTGAATTCATGAGCAAAAAATGTTAAAACCTATGGTTTTATATAACAAAATGCCTTTTAACCTATGTCCCTTTTGAATTGAATTCAAATTTATGTGGGAGTAATTTTCATGGGAATAATTTACACGTCATATACTTAGTTTAATTTTTATCCTAAGGCTTAGTTGTGTTTATCAACACTTCCAAACCTTAGTAAAAAAATTGATATTTGGTCCTCTATGCCCAGAGCCCCCCTTAGTTACTTTTATCTCCACATCGTATATGTAAGTTCCCCTTTTTTATATCCTAGACTTAGCCTAAAACCTTTCCCTAAAGTTTTAATTACATTTGATAATATAATAAAAACCCTAAGTTAAAATTTTATGCCATGTCTTTTTCTATCCACGGGATCGCTTTATCATGCTTTAAAACTTAGCCTAAATTTTCATCCTAAGATTTTATCATGTTTATCAACACAAATAAAACCTTAGTCCAAAGCTTTAGTTTAAGTTATCTATATTTCTTGAGCTTGACTTAGCTTATTTTTATTACCCATAAAATCAATGGTTCACATTTGATCAAGCAATGATGATCTGATGGTGTGAGATCAACATTGACAATTCAAAGGACTAAAAAGACAAGGGAGGAAGAGATAAGTGTCAAACCCATGGCTCATGATTGAAGCTTGAGCATGATCCCAAAGATCAATAACACATGGTTGAGCATACACATTTTGATCAATGTTATGTATTAAGTCAAAACTTTAATGGAGCCCCAAGATAAGTGAGATGGTGATAAGTGTCACAATTCTATCAAATAAATAGTAAGTATCTGATGGCATTCAATCCCTTAGATTGAGATCTAATGGAGTGTGTGGATCTGGCCAAAGAAGATCTAATAGTGCATATGAAGGTTGAAAAGTCAAAAATCTTATGAAAAATGCATAAATGATAAGTGGCACAACCATAGGCCATAAATTAAATCCTGATAATCTTATAAAGATCAATGATACATGAATAAGAATATATAGTTAATCAATGGTATGTAGAGAAAAGGACATAACCCAGTGGATAAAGATCTAATGGATCCCAATGTTGACATTTCAATTAAGCTAAGAACAAATGTAGACGTGACAAGTGTCACAACCATGGGGAATATAGAAAAAAGCCAATAGTGTCTAACCTCTTTTATCAAGATCAATGAACTACATTGATCCATGCAAATAGATCTAATAATATGAGATAACATAGAATTTTTAAAGGGCCTAGAACTAATAAAATATTGACACATGTCCAAAAAAGACAAATGGTCATATTTTAAATATTAATGAGCAGTATTCCATGGAGATGCCATGGCAATGCCACATAAGCTAGACATGATAGATTTGAATATTTTATGGACCCAACATGAGGTAAAGGTATGAATACTCAATCCACATAAAATCTAAAGCATGAATCTTACCATTTGAATTAGCTATCAACATTAAATCACTAATAAGACTTTTATAAAATCCCTAACAAGTGAAAAAACCCTAATTCAACCTTGTGTTCATTATAATCAATCTAAAGAAAGTTAAATTATCATCTGTATGAGAATAATTCAATCTAGAGATAAAATGCATACCACTAGTGAGCAATTTAGTGAATTACACAAACATGACAACTCAAAAAGGTGTTTCTATGGAATATATGGAACTCTATTTAACTTCAAATTTAGAAGGGAAGATTTTCAAGGATATACAGTTTGATGTCACAACTCTAAACATGGGTGACAATAATTAGTCCAAGCTTTTTTGGACCATTGAAGAACAACCAACCATTACAATGGAGGAGGAGGAGAATGTGTTTTCAAAGAGACTCTACTATGACATAGTTGTTATAAAAATGATAGGTCTACATTATGTAGTGGAAAAACCTAAGGTACTCCACTACATATAAATTTTTTCTCCTACTTTTAAAGATAATAAAATAGGTAAGGGCATTATTATACATGAACATAGTTTTGAGAATATTTCTTACATTTATCCCATAGCCTTTGAAAATTTTAAAAAATTTCATAAACCCCAATTATACCCAACCACAATCAACAATTGGGCTAAAGATAATGATTTCAAGAGCATCCTTGCCCTATGGTTATATTCTAGGAATCAAGTGTTTTCAAACTTAAATAACAACATCCTCATTAGCCAATTCAGACCTAGGATTAGGATGATCATGAAAATGATGAGTAGGTTGTGTGGGATTATAACCACTACATAGATAGATAAACTCTAGGTCCCCTTGGTCTATTTCATGGTTGAGAAACAATTCACCCCTCCTCTAGATGAGGTAATCATCATCTCTTTAAGTAGATAGTTGTATGCAATAAAGAAGAGGAGTGTGACTCAATTATACATGATGTCATACCTTTTGGATGCCCTCCTTGCTACAATAAATATTCCAAACCTTAGGTAATGGTCACCTAGTGGAACACAAATTATTTCATAGTATTAATCCAAGATTTACATATTCAAATATAAGGATCACATCCAATTCATATGTCCACTTCTTTCTCTATGAGTTCAAATTATAATCATCAGGATTGAAAGGACCGAATGCACCCCACTCAGGTTACTTGTTCATGTACTAATTAAGCTATTAGATAAAGAAGTGGCTTATCAAATATGTAATGGAATAGATGGTTTTTTCAAGACCAAAAGGAAGGACTAATTCACACCCTCTCCATAACCATTGGTAGGACTATGTTTGCATTATGGGACTATATTGAGGTAGCCTCCACACATAAAACATCCTTCAATCTATAAATTGATGAACTAAGGCAATGGGATCCACATGGAAGAGTTAAAGAACATTTGAAATCCAAAGGAATCAATTTCCCTTATGATCACTAACCTGGTCATTTTGAACCCATATACATAAAAGCATCTTCATTCTTTGAGGTCATAGGAAGATTTAAAAAGCATAACATCAATCCAAAATATAGGATGGAGAGGAAGTAAAAGTGAGGATATGACAAATGGAAATTAGGTCCAAGATAATATAATTTACTAATAATTATACCTATTAGACCTCCATCAGCTCAACCACAAGAAAAAACATAGATTGGGCAAAGGTAAGAAGAAAGAAGGCCTGATGAGATTGCATCTTATTTAGCCTAAGTAGAGGAATAAGGATCGCCTATGGAGGAGGTTCACATATTATCATTGGATCCTGATGAGACCATAAAATATGCCCTCAAAATCTTATCATTATCCTATGAATCAAATGATGAAGAAATGGAGGAAGCAAATGAATAAAAGGGGAAGGAAGTATTAGATCTAGTTTTTATAGATACTCCCAAATAAAAGTTGAATTGGCTATTGTTCTAGTGAAGACTAATAAGCCCAAGGTGAATTCCACTTCTCTTTTGAGTGAAGTTAACTTCTTTAGTGAAGAAAATTTATCTCATGGTTTAACCATTCCACAATGGTTCATCTATGGTAAATTTTATAAAATACCTATTACACAACACCATTGGGTAATAATGAAGGCCATAAATATCCTAGTGCATGAAGAGGTCAAGTCATGGATCCTAGCTATAAAAAAGGAAGATGAAAGAAGAATGAATACTCCAAGAGAGTCAAGTGGAACATAGATGGAGACCCCAGCTCTAAAGGTCACATAATCTTCATTTGGTGTCAAATTTAACCCAACAAATACTAGTTTGTAGAGGGTAACTAAGAAGAAGGCCATGGTTGGTGGAGAATATTTCACTTTCCAAAAATTAAAACCTTTTGTTGGATTGACTCTAGTTCAAGGAAAAAATCCAAGTAAGGACCTAATATTTGAATAAAATGTTTTCAAAATGGCTTAGGCTCAATAAAAGCAATTATAAAATAATGATCAAAGGCATCTTGAAATAGAAGAAGAATATAGAAGTGATAGAAATCTTATCAATCCCAAAGGACAAGTTCAAAAAAAATTAAGATACTATGGTTGATTTGTTTAATTATTTAAAGTCAGTCAAAACTAGGCAAGATGAAATAAATAAAGTACTATGGCTACAGGCCAAATTAGCCAATGGTAGGCTTTAAGCTATCAAGTGAAATATTTGATCAAAGCCTTGACCAAGGATCAAATCCCTAAGTTCATAGTAGCCAACCTAGTCCACCTAAACATGGCTATGTCTATATTAGTGGATAAGATCAAATCCCTAAGCAATTGGTCCAAGTAAATGGAGGACATTTCTAAAGACCTCAAATAGCTAGAAGATAAAATTTTGCACATATTGGATAGCTTGATCAAAAATACCACCATACTTAGTCCCTTGAAACTAATCATTGATGAGAAGTTCAAGCATATAACTAATAAATTCATGTAAGAAGTGAGAAATCAAGAATAAGGGAATATAGGGGTTGATAACAAGAAGATCATGGGCTTACTTTTGTTATTTGAGGAGAAGGTAGGAGATGCTAGAAGCATCAAGAAAGCATTGGAAAGAGATGAAAAGTATCTTAGGGTCCTAGAGGATCAAGAAAGATAAATATTCATGAGACCCATTATCAACCTCCAGCTTATTAATGAGCAACATTATAGGATGAATATCTCGTAAGGAAGGAAAAATACTATAGCAGCACAAGGGTCTAAAATTCAATTTAGTTGAATTAGGAATATTTTTTTGTAACTAAACATGTAAAATATTTTAAAAGAGAATATTATTTTTTAAGGGTGTGTGTAATTTGCAAAGCACACTACCTATAGTTTAGTCATTTTAGAATGTCTAAAAGTTACTAGAAGGATTGTAAAAGGATAGTTGTCCTTAACACTTGACATGACTAATCGATGTACCTCATGAATTTTCTATATAAAGAGGTATTATCAATTGTAAAAGGGAGGGAGATTTTTGAGCCAAAAAACTATTTGTAACTTTTGAGAAAATTAATATAATCAAGGAGTTTTGTAAAGTTTGTCCACATTTTTCTTATGTGAATCTATATCATGGCTTCTCTCTCATTTTTTGGTCTGAATCTCAAATTTGAATGGTCCTTGTGAATTTTGATGTGCATCTTTAAGTGTTGAATTGATAATTTATGTTAATGCTATATTAGTTAAAAGTTATAAGGTTTACTTAATTTCATTTACTCTTATTGCATTGTGTTAATGTTGTTTGTTTTTAAGGGTAAATCTTTAAAGTAAACCTAGTCTTTATTTTCATTGTTTTATACTAACCTTAGATGTTGGCCTGATATGTGATAGGATTTGAGATTATGCTACTTCATGTCATATATTGGTTAAATGCATGTTTAGATAAAACTTGAACTTTGTCATAATGTTTGGGTTAAAATTCAACTACATATCTCTTGTCTACCTTACCCTTCTTTTTTATTCTTTTTTATCGATTCACCTTAGATTAGCTTCATTGTGAATACTCATCTTAGTTTAACTCTAGACTTAGGTTTAATCATAATTTAATTAAAATAACATAGCTTATCTTTGAACTAAAAGAACAACTATTAAGCCATGGTGGCTCCCAACCACCAACTAATATAAATTTGTGAACCAGTCTACTTATTTTGCCTTTATTCAACCAAATATAATAGGATTATCACAACCTAAAACTCATGCATTGGATTCACTAAATTTAAAAATGAGTAGTGTTTCTTAAACACTGAGAACCACCTGTTATATATTTTTAAACATCAATAAGGGAATAATCAAAGACTCACATAAATCTATGTTTAGAGATACAATTACTATTTTATCAAATTTTTAAAATATATGAATATATTACCTAATTATACAAATTTATACCTAAAATAAAAAAACTATAGATATGCAATAAATGACACAAACTTATTTATTATTTTTTATATTTGAAAAGATTCTAAAAGTGGAAATAACAATGGCAAATTACTTAGCTAGAAATTTGATAGTGCAAGACTATGAAAGAGAATATAAAAGTGACTATGAGGCTCTATGATGATGTTTTGAATTAGGAATAGTGTTTCACTTAGATCTGAGATAAGGATAATGGATTTAAAAATGGGTGTGGAGTGTTTTTCTCTTTAGGTCATTATATCATATTGTGAGGATCTGTACCTTATAATTGATATGATAGGTTCACTTCACCTATATGTTCTATGAGACTATGTGGGAGATCTCAGTCTATTATGGAAACCACTTTGTTCCTTCTTCTTCACTTGTAACCCTAGATCAATTGACCATGAATGATAAATTGATAAAAACAAAAAATGGGTTAGTATTCAAATTTATGTCAAAACTCAACACCCCCTATATTGAGCACTACCTACATACTAATAATATGAATAATAATCAAACTACATGTTGTTATCCCATGCTATTGTGGTGTGTGTAAAATATTGGTGTAACATTGAATGTTGGTGAAATATTAGTGTATTTATTGATTTAAACATGATGTGTGACCTTTGAAAGTGTGTGCAAACTTAATTCATGGTTTTATGGACTCTGTATTGGGAAAAAAAGATGCATTTCTCATATTATGTAGTTAAATGTTCTATGGGTATTCCATGTGTGAGCCTCTTTTATCTAAAATGGATTAAAATTTTGGGTTAATATTGGTAATTTATAAATTAATTTATATGGGGATTTATATACATGTGAGGAGACCTATTACATGAGGTTGAATTTTAGAAACTAGCCATTGGTTGGTGAGAGGATGTGACTGGTAGAACTTGACATGACTAGGGAGTAGGATAGTCCAAATGGATCTTCCTTATATGAGGATAAAATATAGTTGAGCTAGGAGAATGGATCAATTAAGAGATAAGATTTAACTATTTTTAATGAGGAATAGGGACATTTTGGGACCATTAGTTACTTGTAGGAATATGCTATCTATATAAAAATTTAAGGAAGGGTGGTAGAAATACTATGGAATGAGGCATTATTTAAGTGTGTATAAGTAGTGGTCACAAGTACATTGTTTCAACTTAAATGTTAATTTATGTGTCTATATTCCCCCCTTTTATTCTAGTAATGTATTAAAGTGAAAGTATTAGATTAAAATTAAAATTATGTACTTGAACTTACCTATGAATAACATTATCAAATGTAGGCTACAACATTGAACTGTGATTCATGTAGAACTTGTAATGAAACATGTATAAGATCAGTCCTTAATTTATAAATTAAGAATAAAAGAAAATAAAAATTATGTATATAATAACAAGGAATGAATACACTTGATTAAGTAAGCAAAATGTCATGTTTTTTTGTGCCAAAAAATTGGTGACTAGAGAGGGTAGGACCATGGATATTTCTTCTTCATTGAATATCTTGGATTATAATGGACATGTCCCAATCCTCATTAAAATATGGTTGATTAATAACTTAAGGTGTTATTGACTCCATCATTGCATATTTGGTGAAGTATCTTGGAATCCCTTTTTAAATCCTAATAGATTATTCTAGTGAAAAATCTGGTGCAAAAAAGGTGAACCAACAATTATAGATGGAAAATTATTCATTTATTATATAAGATTGGTGCAAAACTAGTGAAAAATATAATATGATTTAAGTCTGGTGTATACATCATAGATAATGACAAGTATTTCTAATTCATTATTGAAAATGGTACAATATTGAGTTATAATATCGTCATGTGCCCCACACATGCCCCAATTCTCATATATGGGTGTGTATGGATTATAAAACATAGTAATATCATGTGATTTTTTTATCAAACATTTTTCCTAGACCTTAGAACACATGTTACCCATGATGACCCCAAACTAATAAAAATATGAGAAAACCCTATGTAAAAACCTAAAATATATTTCTAATAAATAATTTAAGTAGTATATAGACTAATTAAATTTTTTAGAATTCTATAAACTACTATTTTCTACCTATTGGGATAACAACATGTTATTTTGGACATGCTTGACATGCACCCTTGTCTAAATTAAATGTTGTCTAAAATTAATTTATGGGTGATTTATGGGTATGAATTATAATTAACTATTTAAAATCCAAAAAATTTGTGTCTATGTATTTTACTATTAAAGCTTAGTCTCTAAGACAAGCCATAATGTATGCCCCCTCTTTTGAGGTGAGTTTTGGATCTTGTGCAATAACTTAACTCAAGAGAAAAATTAATATGAGAGATGTTATGAAATTTTATAAATATGAGTAATAATGATAACATGGAGGAGGATGGAAACATCACATTTAAACTAAGAAAAATAGTGATAAAAGATACATGTTTAAATAAGCATACATGATGACATTGTCAAGATAGATGTTAGTAATTAGGCATGCAAATAAGTGATCAAAAATAAGTGTTGAGAGTTTAATATAACTAATCATCAAGGGATACATGATATTTATCATGGAATAGATAAATGGTGAAGATGCATGATATCCATCATGGAATTAAAAATTTAGAAAATAAGTTTTATGGCCATGATGCACACATACAAAGAATACATGAAATACACACAAAGAATGCAATCAAAGATCAAGGGGCCACATATAAGGTACATATTAAAATGTCACTCATATAAACATATAAATATAAAATAATATTAGAGCCACATTTAAGGACATGTTCAAATGTCTAAAATCTAAAGAAGTGAATATAAATGAGACATGAATTTGGAAAGAAAACATGAAAATCATGAATGAGTATATGGAAATAATCATCATAAGTAATTTGTGGTATTAGTATATTTAATAAATCAATTATTTAGAAAAATAACAATATGAATGTAATTTATAATATCGATATGTGTTATACAATATAAAGAACTAATGTATGAACAATAAGGCATAGCCAAAGAATGATATAAGTTGTTTATTAGATGCCCCCAGAGAAATTTTTGATATATAAACAAGATATAGGAGGCATGTGTCTTGTTTAGATATTATATTTTATAATTAATTTTCATTAGGAAAAGTGTATCTAAATTAAATAACATTGTGTTGATGTCTAGGAAAAGCACTTTTTTATGTACAAGATTTATAGGTCTGAGACAATGTAATAACATTTAACTATGTCTATAAATGATAACTTGTATGTTCTCATTCACACATAGACATTTGTGAAGCACTTTTGATTACACACACACACACACACACACACACACACACACACACACACACACACACACACACACACAGAGCACAAATTATTAATTAATGCAAATGAACTACACAAATCATGCATAGATCTTAAATTTTTGATTTTTTTGGAATATTTGATTTTTTTTGTATTTTTTCATATATACGAGTTGATAAAGAGATAAAAAAAACTAACCGATGAGTCCTAAAAGGGATTCAAAATCAATAGGTCATGTATCTAGGATAGAAAGGGTGACATTTCATGAATGGAAAGTGTAATATTATTGTGATTTAAATGAGCTAAATTCATAATATGAATCTTGATTTCCTTATATACCTAAAATATAATATCATAATGATTATTTGTAGTTATAGATTATATTTATGTATTATATATCACTTCATTATTTCACATTTAGAAAACTCAGACCTTGGTTATTCCTCTTAGTTTTGGACCTTTTCTCACTTTTACAGGTCTTTCATATACTCTAATTTATACCCTTTGGATTATCTCTTAGTTAGACTAGTCTTATGTTGATAACCTAGGCATTCTATTATGCCCAAAATGCTTAAAATGTAAATATATTCCATATTTACAATTTTAGAACATGTACCTACTTTCCTGCTCCTTGGACACTAACATCCAAGCAAACACTAGCATCGACATTAGTGTATTGGCTCGATGCAAGTGTCTAGTGCCTTAAAGTCATATATTTTACACATAAACTACATATTAATGGTCAACCTAAGTGATTTAATGTGAGATACTTCTCCAAAAGGATTGATTTAAATAAAATATCAACTCTCATTCATTCCTCACCTAGAAAAGACCAAGAGAGACCAATGAAACTTATAAAAAGCACTCTTTCAAGCATTCAATTGAATAAAGCTTCCTTATTTCTATACCATTCATAGGAATAGAACATCTACATTTTTTAAGTACTAAAAGAGCATCCTAAGAGCCTAATTTCCAAGTTACAATCTAGGTCACTATTTTACTTTTTTATCATATATTGCATGATTCACACATAAGCCAACATGTAGGGGAAAACTACATCAATTTGAAGCCCTCTTTAGAGTATTAGATATGTAGTCAATACTCACTAATAGAAGGGTATTTGGGGTTAGATCAACACCATGTTCCCACTAACCCATTTTTCCCAAGGTCACTATGAAGATAAATAACTAAGTTTTTACAAATTCATGAGGAATGACACTCCTTGACCTAGACTTTAATAGACCATAGTGAAGGTGAAGTCAAACCCAAAAGCATCAAAGTGTTCATGTCATTTTCTAGTAGTTATTCCATACATGATACTTGCATTGAACCTAGATAGTAGAATTGGTGTAACCATCCCAAGATACTATTAATGTCTAAATCTCTAAAAGCATCCAATCCAAAATCTAATGACTATTCCATAACTATCTTCAAGTCTATTTTTTGTTTGTTATAAATCCAACACCATTTTAGCATAAAAACCAACTAACTATATTAATTCTTTGTCATTTATATGCATATCTTAGATTTACTTTCTATATTTATTCTATACTCATAATAAATTAAGTGTATGTTTATATTTGAGTTTAACACCCAATTGGCCTACTGTAGATCTGATTATCACCCTTATTCATTATAATTTCTATATTATTAACCCTATTTATACTATAAATTTATGATAATCATCCATTTTTAAGGTTAAACATTTGGTGAACTGTATCTTTGAACATCCAACCCTAGGTCAATTAGGGTTTTCTAGTCTTTTCTATTGCTTATCCCTGATTGTTATAATTTTTCAATCATGTTCGCTATGGATATCTCTGTAAATTATTTCATGGTATAATACTATACTTTTTATTATTTTATACATTATTTAAATGTTTAAATGCATTTTATCTATAAGGGATTATAAACCTATGTTATTGTATACTCCTTATTCTAATGTTTACAATGAGATTTTACCTATAACTATAAAGCACCAAAGGGAGTGCATGAAACAATCATCCTCCCTAGGTCATGTTACCACTTAATCCAAGGATAGTACTATAAAAACCTCACTCTTGGACTTGATACACCATTCAACCCATTACAAGGAGTCCTTTGGATGCATTATGTATGACCATACTCCTTTGTAATGTCGAACCACCATATCTGACCTTTGTTTCAAATTCCATAAAATAGACCAAGCATAATATATCCTTTAAAAAGGAATATTTACCACCTCAATATCTTATAAATAGTTATTTTCCACTTTAAATTCAAGTGTGTGTTTGAAATAGAATGATAAAATGAGTTCTTGTGGATAATGATTCAAGGCTCAACATTTTCAACATATCCTTTATTTCGTTAATTGGCATCCTTCAGACTTGGAAACATCTAATATGAGAATCAAGGGATATTATAATATTTCAAGAAAATTATTGGGATGAATAATATTTAATATTACCATGGGTCCCTATTTATTTCCCAATTTATGCCAATGATTTAAAATATAACATTATCTTAAGACAACCTTGGATACATGAGATGTATGCAGTTCCCTCTACATTTCACACATGCTTAAAATTTATTCATCAGGGATCCATTTAAACATGTCTAATAGATATTAATCCCTTCAAACATTATTCAATGATCTAATAAATAGATAATTATAAATTGTAACACTCTGAATATGATTTCAAAAGTGATTCACTAGTATAAGAGCCTAACCATATTATTCTAACAAAAATATCAAAGAGATAATTTTCACATTTAACTAAGTCCCCAAATTTATTACTTCCATGGTTGGTAGAGTGTCAACTTATATCTCTCCCTCATCTTATAGAGGTTGATATGCATAGACCTCTACCCAAAATATATAATCTAAATTCTTATTGTCATTATCATTAGGGACCAAGGCATTCTACAAATAGATGCTTTCCCTTGATATATAAGATATAAGATCTCATTCATGATTAGATGCTTTATCATCAGGGACCAAGGAATTCTACAAATAGATGCTTTACCCTGAAATATAAGATATAAGATCTCATTAATGATTAAATGATCTCATATAGCCTCACCTATTTATAAGTATCATTGGGTTGCATAGTTAAGCTAATCTCAACTGATAGGTAGCAAATCACCTTTACTCTAAAGTTGGATTCATGTTCCTTCCATTATCTCTCCCTCTCTCTCTCTTTATTTATCTATATATTTATATCCTTAGATATATGCACTTTCAATATTTATCTATATTTATCCTAATCTCAGTTTTAGATCATTACAATGATACATATTTTTCAAATCAAGTTACCAATAAGCAAGGTGATTATATCGATAAATAGGTGTAGTCATAAACCTTTATCTTTAAATTTTATTATATTTAAAGTACCTTCAATCCCAAATTATAAGCACTGATTATATATTGTAACATTATCTTGGTTGTTAATCAATCACCATCAAAGCACTCAAGTTGGGCACACACAAAGATAAGGTGTGTTATACACACCTAAGCATGCATTCATTTATTTTAAACTATAAATTTAATTACTAGATTAAGGGGGGGAATGTATATGATATTTATGAATTAAATAGCATCAAAATCTTGTGCACTTAGAAAACTCAGACCTTGGTTGCTCCTCTCAGTTCTATACCTTTTCTTAATTTTGCAAGTGTTGTATTTGCTCTATCTTGTGCTAATTTCCCTATCTCTTAGTCTAACCAATATTATTTTGATGACCCATCCCTTCTATAATTCCCAATATGCTTAAAATTTACTTATCTTCCATCTCTACAAGTTTTAAACCTTTACATGCTTCCATTTTCCTTGGACACTAATGTATAGGATTGACAGTTGCATTGATGTTAGTATCCTAACCTGATGCAAGTTTCTAATGCCCTAAATTCATCTCTTTTATAAATGAAACATATCCTAATGGTTATCCTAAGTGATTTAATGAGATTTACTTATACAAAGGTATTGATATAAATACAAGATCAATCCTCATTCGTTCCTCACCTAAAAAATATTAAGAAAGACTAAAGCAACTTATACAAAGCACTTTATCAAGTATTTAATTAATCAAATCTTTAATGTTTCCATACCAGTCATAGGAATAACACATATACATATTTGAATTAATAAAGGATCAACCCAAGAGATTGATTTTATAAGATACAAGACAGGTCATTGTTATACTTATTTTCACATATTGCATGATTCACACATAATCTAACATGTAGGGGAAAACAATATTAGTTTGAGTCCCTCTTTGAAGTATTAGGTATGTAGGAACACTCAATCATAGAGGGTTATTTTGGGTTAGCTCAACACTATGTGCCCACTAACCCATTTTTCCCCATGATCACCATGAAGATGAAGAGCTAGGGTTTTGTAAATTCATGAGGAATGATAGTCCATGACCTAGATCTAAATATAATAGAGCAAAGATGAATTCAAACCTAGAATCATCCAAGTCATTGCATCCTTTTCTATCAAGTATTCCATAAAGGACACTTATATCAAACCCAAATAGTAGTATTGATAGCATTGTCCTCGGTTGATGTTAGTGTCTAAAGCTCTAGAAGTGTCCAATATAGACTCTGATGATTGTTCCAAAACTACCTTCTAGTCTATTTTCTACTTGTTCTAGATTAGGCATTATATTAACATCATAACTAGATAAGTATATTAATTATTTTTAATTTCCATGCATAACTTAGTTGTAATTTCTACATGTAGTCTATATTTAGCATAATAAATTTAGTGTATGTTTATATCTGAGTTTAACACCCAATTAACCTATTGTAAATCTGATTATCACCCTTGTGTATTATCATTTTTACATTTTAAATCCTATTTATACTCTAAATTTAGGATCCTCATCCATTTTTAGGGTTAAATAGTAGCATATTATGCACATTTTTTAGCATGGAAAAATATAGGGCTATTTAGATCCCATCATGGAGTGTATGAACTATGTGTTGGTGCCTTATGTGAAGCACATGTATTTACCTATAGTAATAATCTATTATTTCCAAGAGTAGAGAGGCTCTTTATAATTTATAACAAATCTATGTTTAAGAGGCCTTTCAAGGATAGGACTCCTTATAAGGGTAGACACCCAATTTTACAATTTCTAAGTATGTTGAACCCTTTTAGGTGGCTCAATTAAAATTTATTGTATAAGAACCATATCCATCTCTAGTAGGCATTATTCATATGGGATACCCCTAATTGTGATGACCTTGTTAACATAGATATACTTTAAACACCTCTAAATTATGGAAGGAACTATGTGAATCTATGGAATTCAAGGGCACTCTAATAATATATCAAATACCCCTACACTAGATACCACCATGGACTTGGTGGCCACATGTTATAGACCAAACTAGAGTAATCCATGTTATTCTACTATTGTCTAGGGATAAATATTGTTAACAGTCTAGATACTCCATGTTATTCTACTACTTATGTTCATGGCCTTATTTTTATAAGCTTGTTAACCTCTAAGAAAAATGTTGTAAAATAATTCTTTGAAATGAGAAAAGTATGGAGATATTTTTTTGGCTTATATCTATATATGTGGACTGTTTAGTTTTTGACACTTGTAAATATTTTAATATTTATGTGGTAAATAATAGATGACAAAAAAATTTGAGGACATATTACCTGACACTTAAAACCTATGCACTAAATTTTAGATCATTTAGAGTTATATCAGAAACATATTATCTGATTTTGTTAGACTACATTTGTAACACTCTGTAGGATGATTATTCAACATTTTATCTAATTTTATGGATAATTTTTTAATTCATATCTTATTAAACTTAAAACATGTGTTAAATTTTAGATCATTTGGAGTTATTGCAAAAATGTATTATATGATCTTGTCAGCTATATCACTTGTTTAGTGTACAACACTTAACAAGATGGTTCTTTAATTTTGGTGAGAATTGGATTTCCAAATTTTTTGAGATGATATATAATTTATTTTAAAATATTTGTTTAAAATTTCATATCATTTTTATAAATATCATTAAATTTATTATAGTTTTTGCATCTATCATTAAACTTATTTTTATCACTTTAGTATCAGGGATTCAGTAGTCAAGTTACTTTCCACAGTAGCACTTAGATAGATAAGATTTTTAGTGATGATTAGTTATTTAGTTTTCATCTTAAATTTCAAGTCTCTCCATGTGAAATGGTACAATATTAATTTTTTACAATTACTTGTGAATGTCTTTATTATTTGACATGTGGAAGGAGCCATTATAGATAGGTTGGCACTAATCCTAAAATTGAAGCCCACCTAATTCCTGTATGTTTTGTGGAAGATGAGGTAAGCTAGAGAGACACCCCATAAATCTAGGTATCTCAAATTAATACTTTTATTTTTTTAGATAAGTTATTTCAATGAAGTAAGCAAGTTATTTTAGAGAGTAGAGTAGAGTAGAATAGGAATGGTTCTATTTTTCATGTTTCACTTTGGAAAATAAGCCTGTGTGGCATTGTGATGGGTTGTAGATGATCCAACCATTATAATTCTTGAATGAATTATAATCCAAAGGTTTGAAGTATTTTTGTTGTCTACATGTTTAATCTAGGTTATGTCTTGGTCTAAGTGAATATCCAAGCATCACAAAATTAGTGGTTGTCCATAGGTGGATATCCTAGATGTGATTACACCATTTGGTATCAAATTAGATTTTTCCTAGTTAGAATTTTGAGTGTGAAGAATCTAGATGATTCTATTAGAAAACTATAAAAATATGTTTGTGTTGGGAGAAGTAATGGCACATAGAGCTAACATTGTTAAAAGAGGGGGAAGACCAAGAGGAAATCAAGTTGCATACTTGGAATAAATGATGAGAGTAATGTAAGTAAGGTTAGATGAAATGGAAATAACACAAATAAGTGGATCTCATTATGGGTATGTTATTAAGTATGAATAATAAGGATCTCAAGAGCTTGGTGTAGAGGACATGGAAAATGAAACTGAGACCAGATTTCTTAGAGTTATGTTAAGGCTTGGTAGTAAACCAAAGTTGGAGACATCTTGATATAATAGGATCTTGAACCTTGAGAAGATTTTGGATTAGATAATAGATATGGATAATTATTTTGACTATGAGTCTAATCAGGAACATATTAAGGTGAATTTTTTTGCACAAAGTTGAAGATCCATGCTTATTTATGGTGAGATAATGTATAGTTCAAGAGATAAAATAAAGGTAAAGAGAAGATAAAATATTTGGACAGGATGGTGACAAAGTTTAAATACAATTTTTTTCCTTCTAATTATCAAATGAGTTTATTTATAAAATAATAGAATTTGAGACAAAAGGATATCAACAATAAAGATTAAACCAAGGAGTTTTATAGACTCACTATAAGATCTAGATATATAGAGGATGATCAGTAAAAGGGATAAATATATGGGAATGGGTTGTATTTTTAAATTAAATATGAAATTGGATTTTTAAACTTGTGAATAGTGGAGGAATTCTATAAAATTAAATTAAAGGTGGAATAAAAGTTATAATAAAAATACAAGCAAACTCTATAGGTATAGGAAGGTCTTTGAGAGGACAAGGATGAATTATCAGTGGAAGAGGACAACAAAACCATGATGGATATGCAATAATCCTATAAAATTAGACTTTAACCACAAAAGGAGGTTACTCTTCTAGATGGAGAGGATCTTTTGGAATAGGTAGAGGTGGAGACTTTCAAAATAAGTTTTTAAAATGCAATAATTATTTTCAACATAGAGCTTGGGAGTGTCTAAAAGATCCTAAAAACAATGGAAGGAGGAATAAAGTGAGTAACCATGTTGCTAATTCTAATGAAGAGAGTTTTGGATCTTGAATATGTATAGAAGAGCCAGAACAAGGAAAGGATATATTAATGAATAGAGCCTTTTTTAAACAAGCGAAGGAGGTGAATGAACCAACATAAATAAAAATTATATTCCTTAATTTTTTTTAAATTAGAGGTAAGTGTTACAAAGTTGTGATTGATAGTGATAACATGGATAATTTTATTTCTAGAGAGATTTTAGAAAATATTGGGTTGAAGTGGTTAGTACATCCTACATCATAATTTTTTTTGTGGTTGCTTAAAGGCCATCATGTTATTGATTGAGAAATGTATGGTGAATTTTAAAATTGGTTCATATAAGAATGATATCTTGTGTGATATAATTCCCATGGATGTGTGTCATATGTTTTGGGGAAGGTCATGGTATTTTGATAGGAGAGTCGTGTGTTATTGAAGAGAAAACACATACACCATAATGAAGGATGGTAAGAGATTCACATTGAGTCCATTTATAAATAGAGGATATGAAGTGGAAAATAGTTATGAATCGATTTTAGTTTCTAATCAAGTTCTTTAAAATGACCAAGGGGGAGAAAACATGCTTTGTTATAGTTTGAAATCCCATGTAAGTTTTAAAATCCATTAAGGTAAGTGATAATCATATGAAAATTTATAATATGTTGGAAGAGTATGTTTATATTATGCCAAATGAATTTTTAAAGGGACTAATACCTATGAGAATCATTATCCATCACATGGATTTAGTGCCTAGATAAAGTTTACCAAATAATTTAGGCTATAGATTGATGTAAATGGATAATGAAGGGATAAAGAGAAAAGTGCAAGAGTTTAAACCCATGTGCAATATTATCTATGTTAGAACTTAAGAAATTTGGATAGTGGATAATGTGTATAAATTCATGTGTAATCAATAAAATCAACATCAATTATAAATTTCCATTGCCAAGAATAGATTACTCAAATGTATTATTTGAGTGGAGTTAGGTACTTCACCAAGATATATTTGACAAGTGGGTATCACCAAATCAACATAAGAAAAGGTAATGATTATAAGACCACATTCAATATGAATGATGGATTTTATGAGTGGATATTCATGTCATTTGGTTCATCAAATGCCCTAAGTACATTCATGATACTCATGAATGAGGTGTTGAATCCTTTCATAGGTAATTTTGTGATAGTTTATTTGGATGACATTTTTATTTTTAGTAATTCTTAAGAGGATCATTTGAAGCATTTTAATTTAGTTTTAGATCATTGGAAAGAAGATAAATTTACAGTGAACTTGAAGAGGTGAAGCTTTATGTTAGAGGAGATAATATATTTGGTATTTTTAATCTCAAAAGATGTGTTGAAAATAGACCTCGAGGAGGTGAGGTAAATTATGATGTGGCCTTTTCTAAAGAGTATGTTTGAGACAAGAAATTTCCATGGGTTGGAAATTATCTACAGGAATTTCATCAAAAACTTTAGTTGCATATGTGAAACCATTACAAAGATTATGAATGGAGAAAATAAAAACACTCAATATATTATTTCAATATAAGAAAATTTTTAATTATTAAAGATAAAAGTGATAAAATAGTCAGTGTTAGCCTTTCCAGACATTAAAAAAGTGTTTCAAGTTTATTGGGATGTAAGAGGGACAATCATAGGAGTAGTGTTAAGGTAATAATATAATCTCATTACTTATTTTAGTGGGAATTTTAATTATTCTAAGAATAAATATTGGTTAATGACCAAGATTTTTATGCAATGGTATAAGTTCTCAAAATTTTATGGCATTACTTGTTGTCGAAGGAGTTAATTTTGTACATGGACAATCATGCATTAAAATTAATAAAAATCCAAGGTAAGATAAA
Source organism: Torreya grandis (assembly GCA_037957365.1). Taxonomy (NCBI): domain Eukaryota; kingdom Viridiplantae; phylum Streptophyta; class Pinopsida; order Cupressales; family Taxaceae; genus Torreya; species Torreya grandis. Next base: position 820,327 of record JARHVA010004235.1, on the reverse strand, counting down.
TAAAGGGCACATGGACTAGGTTGAATTTCCTCAATTCTATTCTTTTGTTTTTAAACATATAATTTTTAATTCTAATAGAGTTATGGATGCTTTGAGTAGGCAAGATCTTATTGTGAATGAACTCAAGGTGGGGTTATTTAGGTTTGACTTAGTAAGGAAATTGTATGAATATGACTTTTACTTCATAGATTCATAGGCATCATATAAAAATATAGCAAATATGAACATAAATCTATGGATAAGATTATATGATTCAAGATGGGTTTTTATTTAAAGGTGGGAATTTGTGTATACCTCTAGGTTCTATGAGAGATAATTTATTGAAATAAAAACATAGCAAAGGCCTAAATGGTCATTTTGAGAATGATATTACTTTTTCACAAATAAGTGATAAGTATTATTGGCCTTGAATGTGTATAGATGTGAAGAAACTTTTGCATAAGTATAGAGTTTTCCAACATGCTAAGGGATAAAATTAGAATTTGTACTAGCCTTTGCATATTCTTGATAAACCATAGGTTATATTTAGTATGTAATTTTTTCTTATATTTCCAATAACACAACCAAGTAATTATTTTATATTTTTTGTTGGTTATGGATTTTATAATATGACTCACTTTTTAGAATGTAATAAGACTAGTGATGCCACACATATTATAATTTTTTTCTTTCAATAAGTTATAAAATTGCATGGGTTTCTAAGGAGTATTGTATCATATAGAGATACAAAATTTGTTGGTCACTTTTGAAGGATACTATGGAATAATTTGATCATAAGGTTTGAATTTCGTTTAGCCTATCACCCTCAAACAAATGGTAAAATAAAGGTTATGAATTAGAATCTTGGTATTGATATTTGTAGTTGGTGACAAACCCAAATAATGGGATTTGATGATCACACAAGTTGATTTTTATTATAATGATTCAATCAATCGAAGTAAAAGTTTTATTAATTTTAAAATAGTGTATGGGAGTATCAATATAAGAGTATGTAATTTGATGAGTATGACTAAGAGGGGTATGAGAAGTGCATAAGGTGAATACTATTCTCAAACTATGCATGATGTGTATAAGGAAGACTAACAAACACTTGAAGAGAGTGATAGAAAATTAAAAAACATGTTGATATGTGAAGGAGATAAATGAATTTTGATTTTTAGGACTTGGTGTTGATACATTTGTGTAAGGATAGGTTTATTAAAGGTTAATATAACAAACATAATTGGAAGAAAATTTATCCTTGTAAGATTTCAAGGAAGTTATCAGCTAATGTTTATGAATTGGAATTATCAAATGGAGTAGGCATATCACCTATATTCAATGTATCATATTTTTACCATATGTTGATGGATATATGAGTGATATCATGGAATTTTTATTCATGTATTAGAGAGTAGTTTCCACTAGTAGCCAAATAGGAAATGGAAGCCATTTTATACATTCAAATTGGTAATAAGATAAGAGGTAGTGATTACTATGAGTAATTATTCAAGTGGAATAATGGAGAAGATAAATATGAGGCTTAGATGAATGCATCCAAACTTTTAAAACATGGTAAAACTATAGACAAGCTCACAACAAGTTCATAAGTAGGATCTCATGGACATTTTCAAAACCCTAGGTGTCTGATGTAAGAGCATCCAAAGTGAAGGGCAATATTGCATGAACCAAAAATATGGTATCTTATGTTTTTGTTTATTTTTTGTTTGTATAGTTTTTTTTCATAAGCTTATTAACCTTTAATAATGATGTTATAAAAGTATTCCTTACTAAGGGAAAACTATGAAGAGCTTCTATCTCCTTTTGTTAGTTTGTGTCGAATATTTAGTCAATGACACTTGTAAATATGATTTTATTTATATAGTAAATAAGAGATGAAAAAAATTGGTTAGTACATGTTAATTAACACTTACAACCTATACACCAAATTTTATATCATTTAGAGTTCTAAATGGAAATGTATGTCTGATTGTGTCAAATTATGTCTAAAAATTTTGGCAAGATGACTTTTCATCACTGTAGTTATTTGGATGTTAAAATTTGGTGAGGTAATATTAAATGACATGTAGAACCTATCTTGAAATTTTTATATCATTTAGATTTACTTTGTAAATGCATTGTCTTATTTTATCCACCTACTTCATTTCCTTAGTTTATGACACTTTACATGACTGTTCTTTATGTACAGTGAGAATTAGATTTCAAAATTTGGTGATATGATATAAATGTAGTGTAAAATATATTTTTAAAATTTTATATCAATTTTATAAATAAATTCAAAGTTATGGCAGTTTTGTATTTGTTGTTTGGCATGTTTCTATCAATTAAGTGTCGAGGATTCAATAGTTGAGTTATTTACCATAATAACACTTTTATATGTTTGGTTATTTAATGTTCATCCTATGCATAAATTATCTCCTTGTGAAATTATCTTATAGTAATGCATTATAGTTACGTGTGACTATCTTTATTGTGTGACACATGGATGAGCAATGAATAGTTTAGAATTGAACCTAATAAATGAAGGTTGCATAACTCTTGTAAATTTTGTGGAACATAAGGGAAGTGAAAGATGAGGGAATTTGAAGAGAAACCCAATGAATTTGAGGTTTTCAAAATAATATTATTATTTGGTCAAATAATTTAGTTTAAATAAGTTTTTTTAGAGGATAGTGGCGAGAGTAGAGTAGAGCATAATATAAGTAGTTCTATTTTTCATGTTTTATTTTTCAAAATAAGCATGTGCTAGTGTGACATATTTTATATGGTTCAACCATTGTAATTATTGAATGAATTAGAATCCAAAGGTTTGATATATTTTTTTTATCTATGTGTTTGGTCTCATTTATGTCTTGATCTGAGTGAATATATAAGCATCATATAATTAGAGGTTTTCCTTAGGTGAATACCATTCTTTTGCTTGCACCATATTGGAAATAACTTAATCGATAACTGATTATCAGATTCATAGTCCAAGTATGTTGCCTAAAATTATCTCAAGTGTTGTTTATGGTCACCCTTTCCATCATATAGTGTAATTTTTGGTGTTAAAAATCCATTTGGTAGATGATATGCTACTATGTATTGTGCCAATGGAGTGTGAAATAGAGTGTGAGAATCAAGCACATGATTTATTTTTGAATCACTTTATTCCAAATGTAAAACTTTAGTTTTTATATATTGAATCTCATGTATAAGGGTTTATGCATCAAGAGAATAATAATTTATGATAACAAAATGTGGTGTCCCCAAAGAATGAGTAGGAATTGAAAAATTAAATTATTGAAGCCCTTAGGTTGCCCCCATAGTATATGGTGGTATAAAATGTGTATCCAATGATGTCAAAAAGGGTAAAGAACCCATATAAATATAAGTATGGGTTGTGCTTACCCTCTTTATATCTAAAATATTTTTTAAAATGGTATGATAATCCTAAGTTTGATCAAGGATTTCTCACAAAAGCTAATAATAATTTTCACTTTATTAATTGGTAGTTATCCTTTAAAAATGACAAACTATTAACAAATCAAAGCAAAAGTACTTTCAAGAGAGGATTTCTCAATAAATAAATTTTAAAGAAATAAAAAATATGTAAGGTTTCTCTTATAAATATGGTTACTAAAGAGGAAACAAATCATCATTATTTTATTTGGATCCTCTCATTATAAATCCATTTCTAGATGGTAACTAATGCACTAATTTTGTAGTTACTTGCTTACAATAAGCTAACATATGTAGTCTAACATTTCTTAGATATCTTGGGTATGATACACAACATCTCAATAAAGATACTTAAACAAATCAAGGCATTGGATTTATTACATTAAAAATCAATCTTAGTCCTAAATTGTGTTCATTATTATTTCAATTTGATCCTACTTTAGATAAACACAATGCAATCCTTGGAAGATCATGGTAAAAATTAATGGGATCTACACTTAGTAATAATTATGATTCTCTAAAATTTTAATAAGATAGTTCAATGGTCACAATTTCAAAGGAGAATATTTGTGTTTATTACACAACATGCCCCATTTTCAAACTAAAAATAAGGACCATCATTTTGCTTTAGAGTCTAGTCTTATGTCTTGAATGGATTTGGCAGTTCTGTTTATTTGAATTTCCATATTGGGAATGACTTTTTTCTAGATGTGAAGGTTTAAAATCTATATATTATTTATTAATTTGAAAAATCATGTATAATAATAATTTTTCATCGTAAGCACTTGGTCTAGAAATTACATCTAAGACTACATTAATTTAAAATTTAAAATTTGCATGATCCTATTAAGTCTTGGTATATCTTCATGTTTGTGTTTATGTATTCCTTTTTAGACCATTTTGCCTTGGATTTATGAAAATTATTTAACTTCCACTAAATTTTTTGCTTCTTTTACTAAGAAATTTAATCTATTTTTATTTTATTTTGATTTAAAGTGACTAAGCATTCATACAAATTTTTTATTTTACTTAGTCACTTTTCTATAAAATGGAATAAATTAGATTTAGGATTGAATAAATGACTAAGGTTTCATGCATTTTTTATTCTATACTTATTCATTTACTAGATTTTACCTTATTTATTTTCTTTTGAAATTTCTTAACCATTGGCCTTGTTTTATTTCCCATAAATGCCTAAATTGATCCCAAAGCATTTACTATGCCATGTGACAACCTTTCATTGTTCAAAAAGTTCCCAGAGCCACATGGCATCTTTTCATTGTACCATAGGACTTAAACAATTCAAAATATTTACCCAAGAGCCTCTGACTTAGAAAAATATTTTGTTTGAGTATATTAATAGGATGTTTCCATGTGGTGTGATGCTAATGAACAACATCCCCATCCAAATTCATACATATCAAGACCCTTCAAGTGAGTGGATTAGTAGGATGTTATCATGTGGTGTGATCTTGGTGACCTCCTACCTCAGCTGACTAAATATAAAGTATGATCCTATGAATGAGTGGATTAATGGGATTATACCATGTGGTGTTATCCTAATGACTAGCTACCCTAGGATGGTTCATAAAATCTTTGATCATATCAGTTAATCCCAAAGAAAGCAAGATGATACCACGTGGAAAAATATCACTTCACTACAACCAAAGGAATAGTCAATACATTTTAGGCCCTATCCAAGCATTATAATAATGTGGAGTATTAATGTGACAAGGCCCTATCAATATAGTACATGTTGGTAATGATGTCAGTAAGGAATTGGTTTAAATTTGATGGCCTATTTGGTCATAAAAACTTGAGATAGGATGTTGTGTTTATTTTAATTTTTAGAGTTAGTTTGTAGATTATTTCTCACCAAAAAATGATCACAAATGATAGAATTTAATACAAGTCCATTTGGTATCATTAATCATGATATGGTGTGTATGTTGGGATCAAGCATAGAGAATGAAATATGAATATCTATCTTAAAGAGGTGTGGCTTCTAATTGTCAGAGGCATAGTTTCAACTACATAAGATATGGGTAGATGGAAATCTTGACTATATTTTATTTCAAGCATTCATTCCCAATTCAATCAAGAATGGTCCTTGATATTTTTATGATGGAATTACGTGGAATTCATTCCCAATTTATCTCAAGTGGACCCACTGTATTGATTATTTGTAACTTTTCTAGTAGTAGAACAAATTTTAAATTCCATAAATTGAATTGTCTATATAAGATTAGCTCTTGAATTGTAATAAAGGCTAGTCTTTTTAGGATTAGTGAGACTATGTCTGACTAGCTCTTTTTAATCTTAGCATTAGAGTAGTGGACAAATCACTTTCTTTCGTGTATTTTCCCTGATTTCTAGATTATTTTTTTGAGTTAAGGCTATTTAGAAGACCCTATATGTAACTCATATGAGTATTTAATGAACTCTAAACTGATCCCTTTAATGGAAATATTTTTATCTAAAATATTTTTCATTTGATAATCTTTGTCTATACATGTATATGGTGATCATGTTTTCCTCATTAGCTCTATTTCTTCATTCCATAGACTCGTACACCATCTTATTTATATTTGTGTTAGATCTCAACTAAGCACTGGTTTATCTAGTGATTTATCTATTTAATAGAAACAAACTAGTCTCCTTCAGAAAGTGGGTTCTTTCTTCTATTTTCTCCCTACCGTTCTCTATTTTTATTTTTTTATCAGTATTATTAGATTAGTTTCTAGGTTTCAATATTAATATAATGTTTTACCTTGATTGCATACTCCTTTGTTTATCTATTTCCCATTTATGCATGGTTAAACTTGTAAGCAATAGACAATTCCTTTTGAATAAGCTATTTATATTCATAATTAGATCATTTCATTGGTTATTTTAAGGAATAATCTCTACATTTAAAATACATATGATTAGTTGAAATACTCTTTGAAGATTCTATAATAATAATTTTTCATCATAAGCACTTGGTCTAGAAATTACATCTAGGACTGTATTAATTTGAAAATTTGAATTTGCATGATTCTATTAAGTCTTGGTCTATCTTCATGTTTGTATTTAAAGATTCCTTTTTATACCATTTTTCCTTGGATTTATGTAGATTATTTAACTATCTCTAATTTTTATAATTCTTTTCCTAAGAAATTTAATCTATTTTTGTTTTATTTTTATTTAAAGTGACTAAGTGTTCATACAGAGTTTTAATTTTACTTAGTCACTTTTGTATAAAATTTATTAAATTAGATTTAGGATTGATCAAATTAATAAGTTTTCATGCATTTATTATTCTATACTTAGTCATTTTTTATATTTTACCTTAGTTGTTTTCATTTGAAATTTCCTAACTATTAGCTTTTGTATTAAAAATTTGTTTGATTGTGTTTCCTTGCTTTATTTCCCATAGGTGCCTAAATTGATCCCAAAGCATTTATTATTCCACATGATAACCTTTTGTTGCTCCAAAAATACTTGACCCCTTTGAAAAAATGTTTTTACACTTAGTCATTTTTTTATAATCTATCCTAAAGCCACATGTCTCTTGTCTTCTTCTTCAAAACTTAGTTACTTATTCAAAAAGTTCCTATATCCATGTCATATTTTCATTGCACCATAAGAATTTAAAAAATTAAAATATTTACCCAAGAGCCTCTAACTTATAAATATCCTCTAGGTGAGTATATTAATAGGATGTTTCCATGTGGTGTGATCCTAATGACCAACATCCCCATTTGACTTCATACAAAGCAAGACCCTCTAGGTGAGTGGATTAGCAAGATATTACCATGTGGTGTGATCTTGGTGAAATGATACCTCAACTAAATCCATATAAACTATGACCCTTTGAATGGGTGTATTATTTAGATTATGCCATGTGGTGTTATCCTAATTATTATATACCTTAAGATGGTTCGTATAATCTTTGAACATATTAGTTGAGCCCCAAGTAAGAAGGATGATACCACATGGCAAAATGTCACTTTACTATAGTCAAAGGATTACTCAATACATATTTATCCCTAGACAATTAGTATAATAACATGGATTATCTATGTTACAAGGCCATATCAATATAGAACATGTTGGAAATGAAGTCAGTAAGGCACTAGTTTAAATTTGATAGCTTGTTTGGTTGTCAAAACTTGAGATGGGACTCTACGTTTAATTTGATTTGTAGAATCAAGTTTTAGATTGTTTATCACCCAAAAAAGATCACAAATGATAGAATTCAATATAAATCTATTTGGTAGCATTAATCATGATATGGTATGTATGTTGGGATCATGCATAGAGAATAAAATATGAATATCTACCTTAAAGAGGTGTGGATTATAATTATCTACGGTAGGGTTTCAAATACATAAGATGTGAGTAACTAGTAATCTCGAATACATTTTATTGTAAAAATTCATTCCCAATTCAATCAATAATGGTCCCTAATATTTTTATGATGTAATTAAGTGGAATTCATTCCCAATTTATCTCAAGTGGACCTACCACATTGATTATTTGTAACCATTCTAGTAGTGGAACAAATTTGAAACTCCATAGATTGAATTGTCTATATAATACTAGCTCTTGAATTGTAATAAAGTTTGGTCTATTTAAGATTAGTGAGACTATTCCTAGATATCTCCTTTTAGTCTAAGCATTAGAATAGTTTACTAATCACTTTATTTCATGTCTTTTTCTTAGTTTCTAGATTGGTTTTTTGAGTCAAGGTTGTTTAGAAGACCTATATGTAACTCAATGAGTATCTGATGAACTCCCAATTGATCCCTTTAATGGAAATATACTTATCTAAAATATTTTTCATTTGATAGACTTAATATGTGCATGTATATGGTGATCATGTTTTCTTCATTAGCTCTGTTTCTTCATTCCATAGACTTTTACACCATCTTAGTTGGATTTGTGCTAGATCTAGCTCAATTAAAAATTTATTTATCTATCTATTTATTTATTCAATAGAATCAAACTGGTCTCCATCATAAAGTGGTCTCATTCTTCTATTTTCTCCCTACTCTTCTCTCTTTTTATTTTTTAGTAGCATTATTAGTTTAGTTTTTGATTTGTAATCTTAATATAATGTTTTACCTTTATCACATGTTCCTTTGTTTATCTATTACTCATTTATGCATTATTGAACTTGTTGTCAATAGACATTTCCTTTTGAATCATATATTTATATTCATAGTTAGATCATTTTGTTGGTTCATTTAAAGCATAATTTCTACATTTAGAATGCATATGATTAGTCTAAAATACTCACTAAATCACCTTGAAATAGAATGGTCACAAAAATCCAATTGGGTTACCCTATGTACCAAGACCTAGTAACCAATACCTTGGGGAAGCATTTTCCTCATGGGATAATCTTATTTTCATGATAAGTGGGCATTAACAACCCCATAACTTTTCCTAGTTGTTTTCTAGGTTCTTATACTATAATATTGATATTTTAAACCCACCAATGGAATTTACTTGGTTAGGTGGATGTTCATATCATGTTTATGTTCCAATACCTTCCCAGTAATTACCTAAAAAAACCCACAAATTTTTTGAAAAATATATCTATTATGGGATCAATAATGTTCAAAAAACATTCAGGCTTTTAAATAATCCCTTGTCAAAAGATAGATTCAACATGAGGGTGTGGCTTGTGGCATATTCCATTTTCCATTGGATCAAGCATAATAACCTTGGTACCTAGGTCTATTAGAAGGGTGCGTCACCATATGGGACATATTTTAAAATCTATTACTCAACCATTTAAGTATGCCCATTAACCCTTCTATCTTGTTTTATTAGTTTTCCACAACTCATAGAGAGCCCAACAAATGAATAAGTGTATATTCAACATCAATCGAATCATATATATACAAGGTTAAAACTCCCTTTCCATTAATAATTAGTTTCCATATAATTCTACCTCATAATTATTTATCTATTGATTATTGTGTGTTTTTAGGATGAATCCATCTACTCCCATATTATTAGTGTTGGTTTACCAAGAGGATCTTAATGTATAACAATAATTAATGTCTCAAGGATTTAGTGTTGACCATTCCTATTCTTTAGAATAATAGGGTGTTTATGCCTAGAATCCTTTGAGTATCATGCCTACAAGTTAACCCATGGATCAATTCATGCCTCAAAATAAAGTATTTCCCTGATCTTTCATCCAATCAAACCACCCTATGATAAATGAGAGCCTTGCTTACTCTTTTAATGCATCTAACTTAGTTAATTTTGTGTATAATTAGCATGATAATTTGTATTATTTTATAAATTTGGTATATTTGGGTGATATTAATAATCAAATGTCATTTATCATAGAGCAAGATCATTGAGTAATGCATAATCCAAGCTATGAGGTTGCATACCTGAATGCACCATTTAGAGTCTATGAGCTTGGTTGCACTGATAATGTTGAGCTAATCATGCATGTTGAGAAAATCCCATTTCATAAGCTTGATCCATTATTTTAAGGTTATATCAGTGGTGATGATGACTTCAAAGATGAGGAAGCAGCAAATGTTGAAGATAAATTAACATCTAAAAATCAAATTGATGAATATTTATCCACATAAAATGAATAAAAATAATTTAAAGAATCTTGCACTCAGATAGAAGAACCATATGAATAACTACAGTAGATAGAGTAGAAAGATGCATATTATGCATTTAAATCATCCTTATTATATGATCTTGCTCATACATTTAAAAATTTAGTCCAAGATAATGGAAATATCTATGATAATAGTTTGGCTTTCCCCTCATCATTAGAAGAGGGTGAACTTGAAAAATACAATGTTGAGTCAAACTATTGGTGCCAAGAAGATAAAACCAAGAAGAAGGGGGATATCCCTTTGAGTAAAATGAGCTATAAGAGTTATAAATTGATGATATATCTCCTCATTTCATCCTTACCTTTAAATCAATCAATATCACTCAAATGTTTCTCTCAATAGTAGAGGTAGTCAAGTTGGAAATGGGAAGTCATGAACATAGTGGCTTGAATGAAGAAGTCATGCCAATGAAGATGCAAGATGAGAATGATCTAATCTAACCCCACTCTCTACATACTTCAGCCACTAATGATAAATTTAGAAGGTATTTGATATGGGACTAATTTGAGCCACTCCCATGCCTTCCATATGACAAAGACAACAAAGAGTATGTTATGGAGGCATCCATTTACATCAAATAATAGCCACTAATTGATTCATTTGATGGATACAATGAAGAAGAAGTCTCTATCAGGTTGGGTGATTGACACATTTCGGTATGTATTTATTCTCAACCCTATTTTTCATCTCAATTTCAAGTTTGGGTAAAGGTATTTTTTTCATTGTAAAGAACAACATAGATTCAAGTATGTTTTTCCTTTACCCTTCTCAAAATCCTAAAAAATAGGTGTCTAACTAGTTCAATCATGTACTCACTTGAACATTCTTATAAATACTCTTCTCCTTTCCTTTCTTTTTTCTTTTTTATTTTTTTCCTTCCTATCTCTTATTATTATCTTAGTTTCCCTTTCTTTTTTTGTTTTATCCAGTCTTTCTCTTTTTTCCTTAAGGTTCCCATGTTAATCAAAAAAATGGAATAAGAGGCTATTGCATAGGTAGTATAAAACACACTCAAAGAGACTAATTGTAATTTTTCTTGAAAATATTATATGACCTATTATAATTAAATTTGTTCATTTCTTAAATTTTAAATTTCAATGATTCATAACAGAAATTATGAATTTATAAAAGTTATTATCTTATTAAAAACCATCTAATACACTTAATTAAATATCTAAATAAAAAATTGGCATTGATTCAAATTTGATTTGCTTTGAGTTTTCATGAACTTGTTGATTTATTTTACCTATGGCTTGGTCCCCAACCATTTATGGATGAAAATACAAAATATCATTTCAAAAGAAGCTTTACCCTATTGTAAAATATTAAAAAAAAATCCATGAAAGCATGATCTCAAGAGCCTCCACCATAGGTTCTTTATATTGGTTAGTAGTGGAGAAAGGCCTTTGGAAGGGACCAGAGGGATTTCTATTAGGGTTATAGATGTTTGACTAGTATTAGATCAATGGCCACGCCACTTACCCCCAAGCTAAAATATAAAATATTTTTTAATTAACAAGTATGGTTTTATGTAAATATGAATTATTACATGTTAATGAACATAAAATAAATTAATTACTTGATCACACATATATGGTATATGGTAGGATTATAGCTTAGTATGTCACAAGTTGAGGTAGAATTTAGTACCTTTAAATTATGGTTTGTTCTAGGTGGTTACTTTCAGCTAATACTTTTATTCTTGTAATATCAGAGATTATTGATTATTGAAATAAGCAAGAGTATTTTCCAATAGGATTCAATATTTTTTGTTTCTTTCACACCACACTCCATTTTTAAACTAAAAACATAGACCATCTTTTTGTTCTAGAGTCTAGTCTTGTATCTTGAAGGGGTTTGGTGGTTATGTTTGTCTAAATTTATATATTAAGAGTGCATTTTTATAAGATGTGAAGGTTTAAAATCTAAATGTTCTTTATTTATATCTTGTATAATAATAAATTTTCAACATAAGCACTTGGTCTAGACATTACATCTAGGACTGCATTAATTTAAAATTCTAAATTTACATAATTCTATTAAGTCTTGGTCTATCTTCATGCTTGTGTTTAAAGATTTTTTGAGACCATTTTGCCTTATATTTATGTATTATCTAATTTTCTTAAATTTTTATACTTATTTTCCTAAGTAATTTAATCTATTTATTATTCATTTTAATTTTAAGTGACTAAGTGTTCATAAAATTTTATTCTTTTACTTAGTCATTTTTCTATAAAATGGACTAAGTTGGATTTAGGATCGAGAAAATTATGAAGTCACCATGCTTTTTCTATTCTATACTTAGTTATTTTTTAGTTTTTTCCTTAACCATTTTCATTTGAAATTTCTTAACCATTGTCTTTTGAATTTAAAATTTATTGATTGTGTTTCTCCACTTTATTGCATACATGTGCCTAAATTGATCCCTAAGTATTTCTTGTGCCATATGGAACCATTTTGTGGCTCCCAATGGCTTGACCCATTCAAAATAAAATTTATAGTTAATTTTTTTAATCTCTCCCAAAGTTGTGTCATTTTTCCACTTCTTTGGGACTTAGTTAATTCTTCAAAAAGTTACCAGAGCCATGTGGCATCTTTTTGCCACTTTATAGGACTTAAATAATTCAAAATATTATCTTAGGAGCCTCCAACTCAATAATATCCTCTAGGTGAGTATATTAGTAGGATCTTATCAAGTGGCATGATCTCAGGGACATACTACCCTAGTCTACTTCATATAAATTAAGACCCTCTGAGTGAGCAAATTGGTGAGATGTTGCCACGTGGTGTAATTTTGGTGACCCACTACCCTATCCAAATCCATACAAAGAAATACCCTCTAGGCAAGTAAATTAGTGATATGTTTCCATGTGGTTTGATCCTAATGACTTACTACCCTAAGATGGTCTGTATAATCTTTGTATACATTAGTCAAGCCCCAAGTAAGTGAGATGATGTTATATGGTGAAATCTTACTTCACTATAGTCAAAGTAATAATCAACACATATCAATCCCTATTTAAGTAGTGGTAAAACATAGATTAACTACATGAAAAGGCATTTATAATAGATGACATGATGGTGATGATATCATCAAGACACTAGTTTAAATTTTATAGCACATCTAGTCATCAAAATCTTCAAAAACTAATATGGAACTCTGTGTTCAATTTGATTTGTAGAATCAAGTTATATAATGTTTCTCACCAAAAGTGATGATAAATGGTGAAATTCAATGGAATTCTAATTGGTAACATCAATCATGGTATGGTGTGTACATTAAGATCAAGTGTAGAGCATAAAATATGAATATATGCCTTAAATAAACATGGTTTCTAATTATCATAGGCATGGTTTCAACTACATAGGATGTGGGTGGTTAGCAATCCTGATGTAATCTTGACTACATTTTATTATAGGCATTCATTCTAGATTAAATCAATCATGGTCCCTAATATTTTCATTATATAATTAAGTGGGATTAATTCCCAATTCATGTCAAGTGGACCCACTATATTTATTCTTTATAACTACCTTAGTAGTGGGATGAATTTGAAACTCTGTAGATTTAATTTTCTATATAAGATTAGCTCATGTATTGTAATAAGGGTTGGTATTTTAAGATTAGTGAGACTATTCCTAGATAGCTCCTTTTAGTATTAGCATTAGAGTAGTAGACCAGTCACATTCTTTCATGTATATTTACCTACTTTCTAGATTAGTTTTATGAGTTGAAGCTATATAGAATCCCTATCTGTAACTCACATGAGTATATGATGAATTCCCAATTTATTTTTTTAATGGAAATATCTTTATTTGAAAGATTTATCATTTGATAGACCTAGTTTTTGCATGTATATGGTGATAGTATTTTCCTCATTGGATTTTTTGCTTTGTTCCATTGACCTCTACACCATCCTTAGTTGAAGTTGTGTTAGGTCTGGCTCAACTAAATACTAGTTTATCTAGAGATTTATCTATTCAATAGAATTAGACTAGTCTTCATTATAAATTATCCTCTTTCTTATCTTTTCTCCCTACCCTTATCTCTTTTTATTTTTATTTTATCAACCTTGTTAGTTTAATTTCTCTGTTACAATCTAAATCTAATTTTTAACCTTGATTGCATGATCCTTTGTTTATCAGTTGCTCATTTATGAATTGTTGAACTTGTACATAATAGATATTTCCTTTTCAATTACTTATGTATATTCATAGTTAGATCATTAATTTGGTTCCCTAAGTTATAAGATATATATTTTTAATGTATGTGATTACTCTATAATACTCATTGAAGCCCCTTGAAATGGAATGGTCATAACAATCCAATTGGGTTACCCTACATACCAAGACTTGGTAACTAAGACCTTGGGGATATTTTCTCACACAAGTATCTTTTTATGATATTTAGGGATTAACAAACCCTACTTATTTGTGGTCATTTCAAAGGACATCCCAATAAATATAATCACAACACAAGATCACATGACAAGGCTTACTTGAATAAACACCTCTAATATAGTTATAACATATATGTAGTATAATGACTCAAGTGGATCTCCAATCAATTTTCTATCATAAAATGAAGTATTTGGATATACCCTTTATGTTTTAACCTCATGGGAACTATTATATAATCAATTTATTTGTTAAGTTACTTGAATTTACCCTTTGTACATAACTTCTTTATTTTTACTTCATTACCAATTCTTTTATCTCTTATATAAGCACTCTTCAGAACTTGGATTTATTTTCACTTTGGTCAATTGCCTTATTTATTTTTAAACCAATTCAAACAATACCAAAAAACTATCTTACAAATTATTTCAATGCTCATTATTTCTTATTATTGCATAATTATCATTCTATGGCTTTCATTTCCCTTACATGATCATAGATAGCCTCTTCCCCATTGAGGAACATATACATTATCATCTATATTAATCATTTGAGATACATTTCCATGATTCATTGACACATATATTGGGGGCACATGGTTTTATTTCTTCCTTATCATACTATGTTTTAGCACCTTGTTTCATATTGTTTGAATCTATTTGCATAATGTTGTCATTGATGTTAAGGTTGATATCATTTGATACCAAGGTTATTTTCATTGATGTCAAGATGCATGGTGTGTGGGGTATGAGCTTGTATAATTGATATGACAAGGAATATAGGAAACTTAATATCTCTCTATTGAGAGATAAATTTAAGGCTTGAAAAGTCATCAACATTTTTGAAAACACCTTTTTGGCAATGGTTTTGAAGACTCAACATATAACACAGTGAACTATGAAGATCCTTAATCAAGCTTAGAAGATCTACATAAGCATCTCCAAATATTTTCCATCGAGATACAATGATGTTTTATTGAAGATTAAAAGAAGAGTTTGTATTATTTTGTTTGATTTTGTACATTGGGTGTTAAGAGCTTTGACAGTGGTTTGAAGATCAGCTTTAAGACCTATTATGACATACAAGTCAAAGGCCTAGAGAGAAAAGAGATGATATCTAGATGGGGTATTAGAATCAGTTTCCAAGGAAAGTGTGAGTATGTGTGTATTTAAATAGGTATGTCATGTTGTTTCAAGTATGTTGACTAAGTTTTAGGTCAAAATTTTAAGGTTAAGTCAAGAAAAAGTATTTTGAGGTCTATCAAGTGCATAAAATAGAGGGTTCTCAACTTGAGAAGAAATTTTAAGGGTTCATTAGCACATGTAACGTCAAAATGAGAACATAATTTATCCATGGTAGATGAGAAAGGTTCCTATCTCAAATTTATAAGCATTTATTTCTAGAATAAGGAGTTAATCTTTATGAATGATCTTTAAGACTATAAGATGGTTTAAACCCTCAAAGAACCCTAATAGTGACCTGATGTGAAATAACTTGTTATAAAGTTCTCAAAATGGATTGGTTTGTCCATTTTATCTATTATATCATAAATTAAAATCTCCAAAACACTTCTAGGTGTGATTGGTTTATCAAGTGAGTAAGTAGACCCTACAGGAAAGGCCTTATTTCTCAAAGATTTATTGTAGTAATTAGAGTTGACCAAGTGAAAGTTGATCAATGGATGAATATTTAATATTGATACTTTTATATTATGTCCATGATGGTTTTTGATCAAGTTCTAGACCTCAAAAATGGTAAACCAATCATGAAAGTTGGCATATCACTAAAAGGCCTAATGTTGCAAACAGTGAGAAAACCAGGCAGAAGTAAGAAGATGATTAGGGATATGTTATCATGGATTAGGTATGAATACAAGTTAATTAATATGTTTTTAAATACCTTTAATTAATTTTCATGTTGGATAAAAAAAAATTGGATCAATGGATATGATGAAAATTTTGCTCATAAATTAACATGTCTAGTGCAGATAAGACAATGAAGGTGTGAGGTTGTGAGATTGATCTACAAGACCAATATTTCCATATGACCATGTTATATATATATATATATATATATATATATATATATATATAATGATATTATAATATCATACACATTAATTTTAAGTCTTTGAAAGTGTCTACATAGGTGTTGAAGGTTATTATCGCCATGATTGTGTTTTAATGTAAACTGGCATATCTAAGTAAGCAAGTTACAGTGATGAGTTGAAGGATATTTTCAATAATATGAAGCATCAAATGAATATGAGGTTATTTTTAGGACATTAATTTCCTATCCATTCTTTTCATAATATTGGAAGTCAGTGAAATTGATAGAAATGGTAAAGCCAAAATGGGTTGACTAGTTTAGATTTGACTATGTATACTGAAGACAAAAGATTAGTATACAAGACTAATATTTAGAATTATATATTATGATATATGTACTTGAGAGTGATTTATATATTTAAAATAAAATATTTAATGTGTTATAGTTCATATAAATTATTCTTTTGAGTGTTTAAGATCAAGTTTCCATGACTATGTTTTGAGACTAGTTGGCAGTTTTGAGTGAGATTCTTTTAGGAAAGAGTTTGAGCTTGTTTACCCTGAGTTGAAGCATCTTATGAATTTTGGATGATCTTGAGTGCATGATTTTTTTTTAAGTGTGATTTTTTTCCATATTTTTTTGTCAAAAATTTTATTATGCTTTAGTTATTTGAGATATATTTTATCTGTATGCATAGGCCTATTATGAACAGTGTTTTGAGAAAAGGTTCAAGTAGTAGTTGGACCTAAAAGGTATTATGGAACTAAAGTGAAGTTGGATAAGGTATATTTGAGTTTAATATGATGTGTTCATTATGTATGTGTAGTTTTAATGGTTTCAAGAAATACAAAGTGTAGCATGCTCTAATGAAGGCCTAAATGAATTAGGTCTCCTTAAGACCTAAAAGAGAATTTGGTATATTAAGATATGGCCAACCTAATATATTAGTTAATTAATGTTTATAATGTGTCATAAGGAATAATTAAATGATACTCCAAGTGTAAAAGTGTGTATGGCTGATTAAGGTGTATGAGAGTAAGAGACTTGTATAAAATCAAAAGTAATTAGGCATATCTATGTGTGTTAGTTAAGTATGTGTGCAAGCAAATAAAAGAGCATAAAGAGGAGTAGTAAGAGGTAATGTGGAAAATTATATGGATGTAATGAATATATAATATGAGGTATTAATATGAATACTAGTGCCTATGTGAACTAATCAAGCTGATAGAGGACTTATTGAGAAATGATAGATTTACTTGAGTGAGAGATAGTTTTGAATGTGATCATAAGTGTCAAAGAGCAGACTGTGAGGGAATATTGATATTAATATAATATTAATGAGTATATTATCATATTATAAGTATATGAGGTTATCATATATTATTGGAGGTGTATTAGAGACTTGAATATGTTGATAATGCCATGATGAGGTAGCTAATGTGTATAGAGAGTAGATATAAGATTAAGTATGACATTGATGTCATAGAGAGTAGAAGAAAGAGAGAGTATAAATATACCATCATTAGGTGTTTATAAACATAAATTAAAAAGTGGACAAATCATTGGTGGATGAGTGGGTGATGATTCATCATAAGTGTTGACTGAGTGGGTGCTTGATCAACAAGGGGGTTGGTGCCTCCTAGCAAGTTGGTGCTTGTTAAATACAATCGAGGGATTGTTAAATTAGGGGTTAGTGCTCCTTAATAGGTTGGTGCTCAACTAAATATTGATTCATTACTTTATAAGACTATTTTTTCATGCTTTATTTCAATGGGTTTTATCCCCTATGAGGGTTTTCTACCTTTATAATGTGTTATGGTTATGTTACCTTTCGAGTCACCCTTATTCAATTTTTTTGTGAAATTTACTTAAGCAAGAGTTGACTTATCATTTTCCCCTTATTGGTCATATCATTTTTTATTAATTCAGCTCTTTATTTTTAAAGTTCACCTACCTATCATCTTTTGTGTGTGAAATTTCTAAAGAATTGAACCTTTGAACTTGAACCATTCTCAAAGTTCAAGAGTTCAATGGTTCAATGGGTTCAATGATTCAATGTTTCTCATAGTGAAATGTTTGTCCCTTTGTGTATTTCAATTATGTCTTTGAACCTTTTGATTGAACTTGAGTCCTTTTTTGAGGTTCAAGAGTTCAACGGTTCAAGACTTCAATACTCATAATTTTGTAAGAAGTCATGTGACTATTGGTCAGTTTATGTAGTTCATCTCATATATTTGAAACTTTGGGTTGAACCACATTCCAAAAGTTTAATGGTTCAAGGGTTCAAGGGTTTAGTGACTATACTCTCACCTCTCCTTGAGGCTTTCTCTAAGTCAAAATTAGTAGGAGATTTAGAGGAGAATATATCTAAAACTCATTATGAAGCAAAAAGTTTTAAATTTTTGAAAAGTTATGGATAATCATTATTCATCAAGGTCACACATGAAGAATGCTTGCCATTAATGCATATGTTATAGTTCATGTCTTATCAAGTATTTTTATCATGTATTATTTTGGTTAATAATTATTCGACCTGGTTAATGTTTGTATCAAGAGATAATAAGCCAAATTTAGCAAACAAACATATTGGGTGATGCAAATGGGGAACAACGTAGAGGTATAAGATTTGTGTTGCCCAATTTCATAGTTATTTTAGATACATTGAAGGTGAGTTCTACTCTTCCTATAAGTTGTTTCCATTTCCTAACTGGAAAGAAAAATTCTTTTGAGTTTCTGACATTATTTAAGAAGTTTGAAGCATTATTTTTCATTATATCCTCCAATTTGTAGCTATGAAGTCAGCTTGTCTTGGTTACAAGCATGGTTCTGGTCTCATCTATTCTCTTATTGAATTTGGGGACACCTCTCTAGTTAAATATGACTTAGAAGATTTTAGGGAGAGGGTTAAAAATCCTATACTAAATCTTATGATGAAGAAGATAGTAGAAAGTGGTTTGGTCAAAGCTACAGCCTTTCCCATGGTTGTATAGTGCCCTGAATAAGTTCTAGAGTGCATGAATAAATATGAACCCCAAAATAGGTGCATCAAAACTACAGATGGTAATGAGTTACTTCATGTTGTTAGACAAACCCTAATGTATGTGATGATAATTCCACCCAAAGAACCCTATTCTAATCCCAATATTACTTTTTCTTATGGGTATTTTTCATTAAAGAAAATGAATTACAAGAGCATGATCATAAGGAATTGGTTATTGAAATTCCAAAAAGGGGGTTCAAGACTACCTAGACCATTGACAATAAATCACATGATTATTGAAGTAAAACATAATGTGGTGTTACTACATAAGCTAAAAGGTAATGCTCAGGCATATTATTAGGAAGACTGGATATACTTTTTCATACAGGTGATCCTCCAAGGAAAGAAATATTTGGACTGGGTAGAAATTATAGCTAAATGTTTGCATATGGGTCTAAGTAATTATTTGAGGAATAAATATTTTTATATGTCTTCATATATTTTCTACTTCCTAACATATCTGAAATAGTGGTTAGGGCTACCTCATGCACCCTTGGTCAAAGACATGAAAATTTATGACTATCATTCATAGTTACATATGCATAATTATTATGAGAATTACAAGAGGGTTAATAATGTTTTTACTAGAAGAATGACTCATGAACTGGTAGGCAATATAAGCAAGAGAATGTCTAATGAAGCAATGTAGTTGATCAGTATCTATGGTAGCTTCTTTATCCAGTTCCCCAAATTTACTTATATCAAAGTTGGAGGTTTTGACGGTGAACCCATGAAGTTACCCATGTATGTTTTTTATCATTTTGTATTGATAGAAGTTTGTAGACAGCTAGCCCATGTGGATAAGACATTCTCAAAGAAGAAGGAAGATGGTATCTCTTTTCCCATTGAACTTAGACATTATTCTTGTTAGTCAATTTCTGACACCTTGAACTTAGAAATGGATCTTAAAAAATTCAATTTTCAGCATTATACTACCCGATCCTAATTTGAAAATAAAGGCTTTACCAGAGATAATTTAGATTTTAGGATAGGATTTTCACATATCCCTCAAATAGAGGATTATTGGGAAGATTGTTTAGATGAATTTGAGGTCAAAAAAATACTTTGGTGTAGGTTCCCCTTGGAGCAAATAGTCACCCTCAATTTAAATATGAACATTTCTAGGATAGTTGACAATGAAGAATAGATGATTGATCCTCAATTTGAAAAAATAAAACAATTACCTATCCCATAAATTGATTTCAATAAATAGGAAGAGAATTACATTGAGGTTAGAACTCTCCCAGTAATAAGGAGAACTAAGAAATGGTTGAGGGAATGTAAGCTAGAAGAGGTTCAAAATAAAGTTTCCCTACAATGTGCATCAATGGTTGAATCACCATCCCTAATAAGCTCTTCTAATCTTCTTATTGTTATCTATGATGCAGGTACTTCCAAGCCTAAAATTGGAAGGGGTCTTATCATCAAAGAATCCAAGAAATCCCTCAGCTATTTTACCCCCTCATGCCACTAGATCAAGAACTAAAAGAAAGAACAAGAAGCAAATTTCTAAAAGAATAGTTGTAAACTTGAATTCTGAAGAAGATTTAGTAAAAACAATAGGTGATAAAGAGTCTAATTCACTAATGGCAGAAAATAAAGTATGGGATAGTAAAAATTTTGTTAGAAAATAATTTGACAGGTTTGAATGAGGATATGTTATATATAAGTAAGAAAAATATTGAAAGGAGGAATTTAGTATCCAGACAAGGGTGAATTGAACTTACTAAAATGATCAAAGAAATAACTAAATTCACTCAATCCTTAGAGCATGGTTTACAATGTATTAATGTAAAGTATATAAAGGATGATGGGGAACCCAAAAAAGACATTGATACTATGATTTAGTCCTTTAGGGAAAATATCAACTTTAATAAACAAAATGATAACTTATTAATCAAATATTTCTCCTAGATTTCAAAGGTGGAGTCACTCCATCTCTGTGTCGATGCACTCCTAGAGCATGCTAAGAAAGTATGGAAAATTTGGAGGGAGAAAGACATCTAGAAGGTAAGAGTGAAACACATCGGTATCCCTAATTTTTCAAAAATCAAAGAATTTGTTGCAACATCTCAGGAGTGGAAAGTGCAACTTGCCTCTTCAGTTGAGCAAAACAAATCCAGAGATTCTAATCTATCTCCCCAGTCTTAATCTTACTTACATAATCTTTTATTCAGTTATTCAGTTAGTATTCTATTTAAAACTTGGTTTTTAAATAATTTTGTAAAAAGTAAATCCCATATGGGTCAAAGTTACTTTAACTCTGGGTTTGGTTTAAAATATTGGATAATTAGGGAAACTATATATATGTGTTTCTAGTTTTTGAAATGGGCAGAGAGAGAAAAAAAGAAAAATAAATAAGAAGTTTTAGAGCTGAAGATTACCTATTTTAAAATATATATGATGTTTGTCTAAAATTTTTTTCATCTATGAATGAAAAGGAGAAATAATTACTGCATACTTAGATCTGTACATTTGAGTATTTGAAATTGTATTTTCTATGCAAGATCTTCTTTCATATGGTAATTGCTCTTTTATTGGACAACTCAATATATGTGTTTTATTGTTTATTGGTTAAACAATTTACATGTTTATATCTGGTTATTATTGAATATGGAATCTATGTATTCTATTACCAAATGATGTTATAAAATCTTGCATTCATAGCATGATGATGTATGGATGTTAGTTTGCCTTTAAACACTTTCTGGTTAAAAGTGTATCTAAATATTTAGAATAATTTGAATTCATTAAAGATCTTAAAGGGAGTTGTACCTTAATTTAGAGGGTACCTATTCCTAATATTTCACCCATTTTTTTATTTACTCGTATGTTCTTGAAAGAAAAGGGTATAGAGTTAGAAAAAATTAGGATAAATCTGTTAGCTAGCTATTTTTGGTGACTCTGCTGGGGAATGAAGAATATTTATTGAAAGATTAGCTGCCTTAATATGAAGCAACAATGGTGCTTCCACATGAAAATATAATTCATGTTCTGTAACCTAATCTTGGTTTTCAAGATGAGCAAGAAGATATAATTGGTCAGTTAAATACCCTTGCTTGGCACACTCATTGGAATATTAATGATTATAGGAGGGCAAGTAGAGTATTAGAAAATAAGAAGAATTGGTTGATAATTTGAGATTGTTGTTGCTCAAGCAAAGGAGGAGATAAGTAGAAAATGTGGTAGGAAACTGAGCCCCTAAGTATGAAGAGATCAAAAATAGCCTAGAAGCCAATAACTGCCTATCTAATCACAAAATTATAAGCTATATTCTAGAAGGTACACAAGATCTTTGAGAAGAGAGGGATTTGAAGATCCTACTTTTCAAATGCTACAAAGCTTAAATTTTCCTTATATTTCTACCCATATCAAAATAGTTATAAGTAGACCTCCTAGCCCCCCTAAACCCTATACATCCCCTATCTATCAAGCCTTAACTCTTTCTATTACCATCATCCCTTTTACTATAATATTTATACTAGTGGCCCAACATTGGGGAGCAGCCATAGGTCCCCTAAATTTAGGGGCCAACCTAAATCCTCTGCCTAAAAATGCATGGGAAAACTTGCCTAAGTTTAATGGACATGGGAGACAATCACTAGAGGAACATCTAAGCACCTTTGTAGTAGCATGTGGTGTGTTAGGCATGCAACATCAAGATGTAGCCATAAGACTTTTTATGCAAACTCTAATTGATATTGTTGCATAATGGTTCTATCATCTAGCTGACTCTTTAATTACAAACTAGAATGATATGAAATCTACATTTAAAAATAGGTTCAAGAGCATGGAAGATGAGCATTCCCTTCTTGCTCAGTTGACTCAACTCAAGAAAGAAATACATGAGCCTATGAGGGAATTTATAGCCAAATTCAATAGAATAGTGGAAAAAATCCCAACTACTAAGAATCAAAAATGTTTCTTTATTAATGTTATGCCTCTTGATATTAGCTTTCATCTTAGAAGAGGTGTAATTACTAACTTGGTAGTCGCTCAAACCTTGGCAGTTGGTTTAGAAGATGATCTTATTATGGCTGGAAAATGGAAGAAAAAAGTCCAAATACCTAATTCTCATCCTTCATCCTCTACAGATCTCATGGTCCAAAGATTGGTGAATGATATGATTACCCTAAAAATGCAAATGCCTAAGGTTAATACCCCATTTTAACAACCATATCAAGATATTAGCAGGAGAAATCTTAATCAATAGATGAATATTGGTAAGACATTACCACTCATATCAACACAACCAAAGTTAGCTATTGACGCTCCTCCTAAGAGAGGGAATATGTGTGCCTTTCATTTGACTACTGATCATGATGGGAATTCTTGTTTGGAGATGCTTAGATATGCTCAAATGGCTGCTACTCAAGATGTATTGGGAGAGGCTACCAAAGAAGAAATGAACTTTGAGGAACCTGGCAACTCTAAAATACACTTCCTAGAATATGAATCAAATTTAGAAAGAGGAGGTGAAATATTAGTTACTCTCAAATATCCTTCATGTGTTGTCCTCACTAGAAGTTACAAGAATCTAAGATTTTCTAATACTCAAAAAGTACCTATTAAAGGTAAAGAACCTTTTACTAGAACCTCTGATGCTAATCTAATGACCCAAGAAAATAAATTGTTACATAGAAATGATTGTGAGACTTCTTTTGATATTTTATAATTTTTTAAGTCTGTAAAGATTCAAATATCCCTTGCTGAATACCGCAAGTTGAAACCCAAAGAACTTGATAAATTAGTTAGATATGTCAAAAATGGCCCTACACAAGTTGAAACTGAGAGTCAATTAAATGTTAATGCTCAATCTCCCATTGCTCAATTATTTTCTTTTCCTCCTAAATCACCCATGCATACTCCTAGAATGACCCTCAATTCATATGATGATACTTCTTATATGGCTGATATGAAGCCCAACCCATTTTATGTTTCTTTGTTCATAAATGGTCATAAACTCAACAATTGTATCATAAACTCTAGTGCTTCAAATAATATAATGCCTTCTTGTATAGCCAAAGCCCTAGGCTTATCCCTTATAAAAATATTTGGTAGGTGTTACTCCATGGATGGTAAACAAATTTATTTGCTCCAACAAATTAAAGATGCACGAGTTGCTCTTGTAGCCTATCCCGATAAAAGGGTGAAGTTGACTATCTTGGTAGCGGATATTCCTGCTAGTTATGGGATGTTATTGAGAAGGACATTTTACAAAGATTTAGGTGGGTAGATTAAATTAGATTGGTCAGAATCTATAATCTTAGTGGGAAAGAAGAAAGTTAAGCTAGAACCTAAACCTAAATACAAATTTATTGTATATCCTTCTAATGATCCTATGTCTCATATTCTATTTGAGGAATGTGAATTTGGTAATTATTTTCTCTCTTCTCAAGAAATGAAGGAAGAACCTATCCCAAAGGTTGTTTATTTAGATGATATATGGACTATGGAATTTGATGGTAGTTATGCTACCATTGGTTTAGGAGCAGGGGTTGTTTTGATCTCACCTAAAGGTAAAACTTTTCCCTACTCTTTCAACTTAAAATTTCAAAATACTAATAACACTGTTGAGTATGAAGCCCTATTACTGGGGTTAAATGAAGCTAAAGAAAAAGGTATAAATATGTTAAATGAAGTTTGGGATGAGATAGAAAATTTTGATGCCTTTTCTATTGAGGCAATTCCTAGAGATATAAATACATAGGCAGATTCTCTAGCAGTGTCAGCTTCCCTTCTCCTCCCACACCTTGATTATAAAATAGATTCATATAGAATAGAATTAGTCTACCATCCTAATGTCCTAGATAATACTAAAAATTGGAAAGTGTTTGAGAATGATAGGTAGATCAGAAGATTCTTGGAGAATGTTGAGATGTTCTTGAGAACTTATTTTGAAGGTTCTAAAGCAGGATGTAAAGAATTCAATCCTGACCTAGGGATCAATTTAAAGGATAATGTAATTTAGTTGAAGGGAAAAAAATCCTCAAAGTATTTGTCTCTTTAGAACATTTTTTTACTCGATAAGATGAATATACAAAAGGCAAGCTTGTTCAATATTCTGGCAAATTGGGGGACTATGAGAAAATAAACATTGGAAGTGAAACCGATCCTAAGTAGATTTCTATTGGTAGATGTTGTTTTCCATAGGAGAGAAAAAAATTTACTAATCTATTGATCATGTATAAGGATGTCTTTGCTTGGTGTTATGATGACCTCAAGGATTTTAGGCATGGGCAATTTTAGCATCATATTCCTTTGAAAACAAATGTAACCCCATTCAGGAAAAAGTTGAGAAATTATAATCCAAAGGTTGTTGAGACCATCTTTAAGGAGATTGACAAAATGTTGAAGGCTAGGATTATTTATCCCATTCATCACTCCACTTGGGTGGTAAACATTGTCCCAGTATGTAAAAAAAATGGAGAAATAAGAATTTGTGTTGATTTTAGGAACCTGAACCAAGCCAGTTTGAAGGATAATTATCCTTTACCTATGATGGATCACATCTTGAAAATAGTTTCTAGGTCAGAAATGATGTCCATGATGGATGGATTCTTAGGTTATAGTCAGATAAGTGTAGTTGCAGATGATCAACATAAAACTATTTTTACTACACCCTAAGGAACTTTTGCTTATAATCATACACCCTTTGGTTTAATTAATGCTGTTGTAACTTTTCAACAAGCGATGGATTCATCCTTTAGAGATATAAAAGATAGAATTATTGTCATTTATCTTGATGATCTGACTATTTTCTCAAAAAAAAGATCATCTAAAGGATCTAGAGATCATTTTTCAAAGGTGATGGAGCCATGGCATATCTCTTAACCCTAAGAAGTTAGTTTTCTGTGTAATAGAGGGCAGTTTTTGGGACACTTAGTTTCAAAGGATGGAATCAAGATTGATCTAGAAAGGGTTAGAGCAATACAATATCTAAGCCTTCCTTCAAATAGGATTGAAGTTAATTCCTTTGGCCAAATCAACTTCCTCAGGAGGTTCATTCCTAATTTTGTTGAAATTACAAAACATATTATAGGGATGATGAGTGAAAAATAGGATTTTAGATGGAATGAGACTACTAAGAAAGCATTTGAAGACATTAAATAAGTAATTGCATAAACACCTACTCTAATAAATATTAATTTTCAAAAAGATTATATTATTTATTGTTATCATTCAAAACATACCATGTCTGGTATCTTATTATAGAAGAATGAATTGAATGTAGAAGCCCCAATAGCCTTTATGAGTGTTCCTCTTAAGAAGCATGAACTTTGGTATTCTTTAACTAAGAAGAAAGCTTTCACTATGGTAAAAGCTATCAAACAATTTAGATATTACATTCTACACTCTCATTTAGTTGTGTTTATGCCTAGTTCAGCTGTAAAAAGCATTCTCACTCAACAAGATGTTAGGGTGAACAATAGAGAAACATGGGTTGCTAAAATTCAAGAATATGACTTGGATATTAGACCAACAAAATTGGTTAGAGATCAAGGTCTATGCAAATTGATTGTTAAAAGTAAGGAAGAAAAAGAAGAACTCCCCACTGTCTTGTTGGTAAGTTTAAAAGATCTATGGTTCCTAGATGTGCCACACTATCTTACTTATGGAGACTATCCTAGTCACTTATCCCTAAAGTAGAAAATGAATTTGAAGTTAAAAGCAGCAAAATATGTCATTTGGGGTGATGTTTTATACAAGAAGGGACTGGATGGAACTTTTCTGAGATGTGTGGATAAGGAACAATAGCATAAGCTTTTGGAATTTTTTCACAATGAAGCCTATGGTGGACACTTCTCCTCTTTAGTCACAGCTTTCAAAATCCTTATAAATTTTTATTATTGGCCAGGTATGTTTAAGGATGCATATAGATGGGTAGCCAACTGTGAAAAATGTAAAATCTTTTTAGGAAGGCCACAACTTGTAATATTACCTCTGAGGCCTATTTTTATAGAAGAACCTTTCAAATAATGGAGTTTAGACTTTATTGGACCTCTTTCACCTCCTTCAATTTATGGACATACTCACATTTTAACGGCAATAGAATATTTTACAAAATGGGTTGAAGTAGTCCCTGTGAAGAGAACCACTTCAAAAATGGTGTGTAATTTTCTCAAAGAAAATATACTAGTACATTTTGGTGTCCCTCATAAACTTGTAGCAGAAAATGCCAGTAGGTTTTCCTTAATTGAACTTACTTCTTTTTGCTATGAGCACAGTATATCTCTATCTCACTCATCATATTACTACCCTCAAGGGAATGGACAAGTAGATTTCAGTAATAAAAATATAATAACCATTATGAAGAAATTGGTGAGTGATAACCCCAAATATTAGCGAAGCTGTATGAAGTAATCTGGGATGATAGGGTAACTCTAAAAAGAGTAATAAGAATGTCACATTTTGAACTAGTTTATGGGATAGGAGCACAGTTATCATTACCTCTAGAATTATTTGTGGCTAAATTACAAAATGTTATTGAAGATCGGTACTTTTAAGATTATTTAGAGTAAAGATTTATGTACTTAACTAAGATTGAGGAGATGAATGAATTGGTTGATTAGATTACTACTAATCAAGCCAAGGTTAAGATTTTTTATCAGAAAACTAGACCTAGAAAGTTCATGGAAAGATATGAAGTATTGCTATGGGATAGAAGGAGAGAACCTAAAGGAGAAAATGGAAAATTTGATTCACTTTGGAAAGGGCCTTTTAAAATTCATCAAGTATTGGGTCTTAATTATTTTAAACTAGAATATCTAGATGGAGTTGTTTTACCCCTATCCTATAATGGATAGGATCTTAAGTTTTATCGATTGTGAAATAGGTGTCCCATATTTTGTACATAGCCTTTCCTTTATTGTCACATGTTATGTTTTCCTTTCTTAGTTTTAGTTTGTCTTGCTTCTTTTCTTCCATCTCTATGTTTTAGTTCATGTATAACTAGAGTTTCTGAGTTCTCTACATTTTGCCATAAAATCTAGTCCCCAGTCAGAGCCAATGTTACCTTTTGAGTCACTCTTATTAAATTTTTTTGTGAAATTTCCTTAAGCAAGAGTTGACTTATCATTTTCCCCTTAGTGTTCATATCTTTGTTTAGTAATTCAGCTCTTTATTTTTAAAATTCACCCCCCTATCATCTTTTGTGTGTGAGATTTCTAAATAATTGAACCTTTGAGCTTAAACCATTCTCAAAGTTCAAGAGTTCAATGGTTCAATGCGTTTAATGATTCAATGTTTCTCAAAGTGAACTATTTGTCCCTTTGTGTATTTCAATTATGTCTTTAAACCTTTCAATTGAACTTGTGTCCTTTTTCGAGGTTCAAGAGTTCAACAGTTCAAGAGTTCAATACTCAATATTTTGTAAGAAGTCATGTGACTATTGGTCGGTCTATGTAGTTCATCTCGTATCTTTGAAACTTTGGGTTGAACCACATTCCAAAATTTCAATGGTTCAATGGTTAAATAGTTCAAGGGTTCAGTGACTATACTCTCACCTTGCCCTAATGCTTTCTCTAAGTCAAAATTAGTGGGAGATTTAGAGGAGAATATATCTGAAACTCATTATGAAGTGGAAAGTTTTAACTTTTACAAGGTTATAGATAATCATTATTCATCAAGGTCACACATGAAGAATGCTTGTCATTAATGCATATGTCATAGTTTATGTCTTATCAGGCATTTTTAGCACATATTGTTTCAATCAATGATTATTTGACCTGGTTAATGTCTGTATTAAGAGAGAACAAGCCAATTTTTTCAAACAAACATACTGGGTGATGAAAATGGGGAACAACGTGGAGGTATAAGATTTTTGTTACCCAATTTCACAGTTATTTTAGATACATTGAAGGTGAGTTATACTCTTCCTATAAGTTGTTTCTATTTCTTAACTGGAAATAAAAATCCTTTTGAGTTTTTGATATTATTTAAGAAGTTTGAAGCATTCTTTTTCATTATATCCTCCAATCTATAGCTATGAAGTTGGCTTGTCTTCGTTACGAGCATTATTCTAGTCTCATCTATTCTCTTCCTAAATTTGGGGACACCTGTCTAGTTTAATATGACTTAGAAGATTCTAGGGAGAGGGTTAAAAATCCTATACTAAATCTTATGATGAAGAAGATAGTAGAAAGTGGTTTGGTCGAAGCTGTGGCCTTTCCCATGGCTGTACAGTGCCCCAAATTAGTTCTAGAGTGCATGAATAGATATGAACCCCAAAATAGGTGCATCAGAACTACATATGGTAATGTGTTACTTCATGTCGATAGAAAAACCCTAATGTCTATGATGAGAATTCTACCCAAAGAACCTTATTATGATCTCAATATTACTTCTTCTTATGGGTATTTTTCATTAAAGAAAATGAATTACAAGAGCATGATCGTAAGGAATTGGTTATTGAAATTTCAAAAAGGGGGTTTAAGACTAGCCAGACCATTGACAAGAAATCACATGATTCTAAAAGTAAAATATATTGTGGTGTTACTACATAAGCTAAAGGGAAATGCTCAAACATATTATTGGGAAGACTAGATGTAATTTTTCATACAAGTGATCCTCCAAGGAGAGAAATATTTAGACTGGGTAGAAATTATAGCTGAATGTTTACATTTGGGTCTAAGTAATTGTTTGAGGAATAAAGATTTTTATGTCTTTATATATTTTTTATTACCTAGCATCTATGAAATAGTGGTTAGGGATACCTCATGCACCCTTGGTCGAAGACATCAAAATTTATGACTATCATTCACTGTTACAATTACATAATTATTATGAGAATTATAGGAGGGTTAATGATGTTTTTACTATAAAAATGACTAATGAACTAGTAGGAAATATAAGCAAGAGAATGTATAATAAAGTAATGCAGTTGATCTTTAGAGTCTATTAACCTGATGATGATTTCAAATGTGCCTTCTAATTAGTTAAATCCAGGTAAAGAAGTTCCAGCCTCTGCACCCAAATGGATGAAAAGTTTGATCAATGACAAAATAAAAACAGTCCTATTTTTATTGCCATTGGAGGACATGGTTATCAAGTGCCTAGGGAAGACTCCTAAATCTAAAAAGTTAAAAACAACATCCAAGGGAGACGTTGACCCTAACATAGGGAACTAGAGTGCATAAATAGCCCAACTAATAACTAATGAGGAAGTTCAAGATCCTACACTTTAGGATTTTAAAATTGAAAAGATAGATCTTGGGACTACATCACATGTCATGGATGTGCATCACCTTGAAGCATCCACCAAAAGGATAATCAGTCAAACCTAGAAAGATGAGAAAGATAAAAGGGAGTTGAAATAGACCTTATGGTCAATGAAAGAGTACATTGACACCATTCATAACCCAAATCCATAACTTATTGCCCAACTACCCCTATCTTTCCATCCAAAATTTCCAGTCAATCAAAATATGCTGGACCAAAGACATAAAAACAAAATGGTTGCCAGGGTATTTGATGATTGGTTAGATGGCATCATCTAGAAAGTTATAGAATACATTTATGAATTGAAGAATATATATAATCAAACCATAGCTACCATCAAAGACTTGAAAACATAGAATGCTTTATGGATAAAAGATGAAGGTAAATGGATGAATGTGATGAATCAAATTGATGAAGTATAAAAGTATGGGATATCAAAAAAATTGTTAGAAAAGAATTTTTTAGGTTTGAATGAGGATATGTTGTATGTAAGTAAGAAAAATATTGATTGGAGGAATTCAGTGTCCAGACAAGCACAAATTGAACTTACGAAAATGATCAAAGAAATAACTAAATTCACTCAATCCTTGTAGCATGATTTACAATGTGTTGATGTAAAGTATATAAAGGATGATGGGGAACCTGAAAAAGACATTGATACTATGATTCAATCCTTCAGAGAAAATATCAACTTCATTAAAGAAAATGACAACTTATTAACTGAAGATTTCTCCCAAATTTCAAAGGTGGAGTCACTCCATCTCTGTGTCAACACACTCTCGAAGCACTCCGAGAAAGTAGAGAAAATTTAGAGGGAGAAAGACATCTAGAAGGCAAGAGTGAAACACATCAGCATCCCTAATTTTTTTTTAAATCTAGGAATTTGTTGCAATATCTCAGGAGTGGAAACCATAACTTGCCTCCTCAGCTAAGAAAAATAAATTTGAAGATTCTAATCCATCTCCCTAGTCTTAATCTTACTTACATAATATTTTATTCAATTATTCAATTGGTATTCTATTTAAAACTTGGTTTTTAAATTAGTTTGTAAAAACTGAATCCCGTATGAGTTAGAGTTACTTTAACTCTGGGTTTGGTTTAAAATATCAGATAATTAGGGCAACTATATATATGTGTTTTTAGTTGTTGAAATAGGTAGAGAGAGAGAAAAAAAAAAGAAAATGAAACAAGAATTGTTAGACCTAAAGATTACCTATTTTACAATATATATGATGTTTGTCTAAAACATTTTTCATCTGTGAATGAAAAGGAGAAACAATTATTGCATACTTAGATCTGTGCATTTGAGTATTTGAAATTGGATTTTTTTTGTGAGATCTTCTTTCATATGGTAATTTATCTTTTATTAGACAACTCATTGTATGTGTTTTATTATTTATTGGTTCATCAATTTACATGTTTATATCTAGTTATTATTGAAGATGGAATATATGTATTCTATTACCAAATGATGTTATAAAATCTCACATTCATAGCATGATGATGTATGGATGTTAGTTTTCCTTTAAACACTTTCTAGTTAAAACTGTATCTAAATATTTAGAATAATTTGAATTCATTGAAGATCTTAAAGGGAGATATACCTTAATTCAGAGGGGAACTATTCCTGATAGTTCACCCATTTGTTGATTAACTTATTTGTTCTTGAAAGAAAAGAGTATAGAGTTAGAAGAAATTAGGACAAATCTATTAGCCAATAGGTTGTTTATGCATTATTTTGGTTGATTATGATTTCTTCATGATTATGTACATTGATTTGATAATGCTTGATAAATTCTAATGAATGAATGATGAATTGAAAGTAAAAGAGTATTAATTACACTAATTCAACCCCCCTCCTTTTAGTGATTATGCTTCCAACATTTGGTATCAGATCTTGGTTCTTTGAGATAGGCCTAACATCCTAAAGGTGATCCTAAGAAGCACAAGCTTGGATTATGATGATGATAGTGTTTATCATGATAATAATGATGGTCTACCAAATAATTATGATATTAATAGAGTTAAATGAGAAGAATAAGGATGGCAAGGTGAGTTGTGATCAACTCATAGATCAAGGTGTGCTATTTTCTATTATAGAACATAAGTCATATTTGAAATAATGTCAAGAGTATTCTTTTCCAACTCAGAAGGATTATGTAGAATCCAAGTCAAAAGTAAAGCCTAAGTTTACAATCAAGTCTAGAAGGACATTGAATAATTTCTAGTATTTTGAGAGTATGAATATCTGGGAATCTCCTAAATTTTTGTTGTTATAGTGCCCTATAGAAGGTGAGACTCCATTAGGCTTCATGGAGACACTCATCAGTAAGTGGAAGCATAATGGATGCTTATTGATATTTAACAAGTGTTGTATGGTATGAATACATGTTAAATACTATTGAGTCTGAGCTATAAGTGTGATCTTTTCACATGTTAGGAGGCAATTTTTTGGTATCTAGTTATAGTTGTGCTTGATCTATGTTGGAACATGGTTGTGTAGATATACATGATATTTCTTTGTCAAGTAATTATTTTGAGACTGGTGTCTAGGTAAGAGCAAGGTTAGTTTAATGGGTATTAATTTATTTCAATACACACAAAAGTGTTGTATTGATAAGAATTTTCATAAGTGGTATGAGCATGGAAGGCATAGGTTAAGATGTTAAAGGTGTTTAGGTACATTGGAGGTTTGAGTCTTGTCATGGCATGGTAGAAGTATGAGAATAGTAATATGAGTGATATATTCAAGGTGATTATTTTGAGCATTCTTTTATCTATTGATTATTAATAAACAATTAATATCAAGGAGCATCTTATGAATATGCATCTTGCATAAGGTGGATATCAAAGGTGAATAGATACATTTGGCAGAGTATAATTGGTAGTGATTAGATGCATGAAAGAGTTGTCATGATGAGGTTTGTGCCATGGTGGCTTGAGAAACATGAATAAGAAATATTGATGCAAGAATAACATTTGAGATACAAAATGGACATGTCATTATCATGAAGGACTAGATTATTCCATTGGAACAATATCTTTGATTGCAGACAGACCTAATAGGCATGGTGGACAAACATTGATTTCAAAGATGTTTTATGCTCATAAGTATTGAGTGTGATTTCTCTAAGAATTTTAATATGACCTTTGGGTTATGCATCAAAGGATTATATACTCATTATGCCCTAGTTGTGTGAGGTGAAGGTGATCAACTAAGATAGAAGTATGGCAAATAGTGAAATGTGTGTTTTACAAACCTAATGAGCAATGAACTAATAAAATAAAAGTTGTCATGGATCATATATGGTGTAAGGATATAAGAGGATGATGGTAGGAGTATTTATGGTTTGAAAAAAAATTGAAGGTCCACTAAATCATAAAGGAATTTTCAAGAACAGATAGCATCAGCTCAGGGGGAGCTAATCAAATAATTCATGAGCTTCAAGAATAGGTGTGTAGTATATAGAAGATATGCAAAATCATGAAGACAAGTTGGATGTTTATGAAAATTGAATAGAAAATGAAGTTGGATGTCACTCATTTCTATGTCATAAAGGTACATAAAGGAAGGTAAGAAATCTTGTATACTTGAGTCTATGTGAAGAAGATCTTTGACAGATTAGAACAATGGAATAGCCTAGTGAGTTTGAGTCATAACAATCATATCAAGGAAAAAATGTATGGTCTTGCAATTATATTTAATTTAAATATTATTCTTGATCTAAGGGGGATATTGGTATATCTAAGTTATTTTGTAGTTTCTAATAATAATTGCCAAAAAAGGAGAATGAATGATTCTAGGAATTATAGTGTGTATGATCCTTTATCATTAATGTCAAAGGGGGAGAAAAGTTAGTGGAGAAAGATCAGTTTAGGGGAGAAGAGATTGATCAGACTGTAATTTATTTTTCCATGAATGATAAAGGGGGATTTTTTTGGCATAATGTTGTCATTAATGTCAAGGTTGATATCATTTGATGTCAAGGTTTATGTCATTGATGTCAAGATGCATGGTGTGTGGGGTATGATATTGTATGCCTAATATGACAAATAATCTAAGAAACCTAATTTATCTCTATTGAAAGAGAATTTTAAGGCTTGATAAGTCATCAAAAGTTTTGTTAACATCTTTTTGTTCTAAATACTAGGCATATAACAAAGTGAGTTACAAAGATCCTTAATCAAGCGTAAGTAGCTCCAAAGTTGTTCCATAAAGATACAAATATGTTCTATTGATATTAAAATAAGAGGATATATAAGGTTTTTTGAGCTTGTACATGAGGTTTTGAGAGCTTTGAAAGTGGTTATAAGGTCAACTTCAAGACCTATTCTGACTTACATGTCAAAGGCCTAGAGAGCAAAAAGAGAGATGGTGGATAAATGGGGTATCAGGATCAATTTCCAAGGAAAATTTGATAATATGTGCATTAAAATAGGTATTTAATGTTTTTTCAATTATTTTGACCAATTTTTAGGTCAAAATTTGAAGTTTAAGGTAAGAAAAGGTGTTTTGAGGTCTATCAAGTGCATAGAATGGAAGGTTCTCAACCTGTGAAGAACTTTCAAGTGTTTGTTGGCATGTGTAACATATGAATGAGAATATAATATATTCATGGTATATGGGGAAGTGTCCTATCTCAAATTTCCAATCATTTTTTTCTAGAATAAGGAGCTAAGCTTTATGAATGATCATTAAGACTTTAAGATGGTTTAAACCCTTAAAGAACCCTAATAGTGACTTGATGTAAAATAACTTGTTTTAAAGTGCTCAAAATGGATTGGTTTGGATATTTTAGATATTTTATCATAAATCTAACTCTTCTAGGCACCTCTAGGTGTGATTGGTTTGTCAAGTAAGTGGACCCTATAGGAAAGGCCTTATTTCTCAAATATTTATTATAGCAGTCAGAGTTGACCAAGTCAAAGTTGATAAATGGATGAAGGTTGAAGCTTGAGACTTGTATATTATTTCCATGGTTTTTTTTTTAATTTTATATCCCTCAATATTTTTAAACTAGTCATACAAGTTGACCTATCTCTAAAAGGCCTAATGGTGCAAATAGTGAAAAAACTAGACAGAAGTGAGAAGATGATTAGGGATATGTTATCATGGATTAGGGATGAATCAAAGTGCATGAATTTTTTTTTAAATACCTATAATACATGTTCATTTTGGATATAAATTTTAAAGGTTAGTGGATATGATGAAAATGTTGCTCATAATTTGACCTATCTAGTGCAAATAAGATAATGAAGGTGTGAGGTTGTGAGATTGGTCTGTAAGACTAGTATTTCCATATTAACATGTTATCTATCTATTTCATACTGGTATAATGATATTATAATATCATAAAAATGCATTTTAAGTCTCTAAAAGTGTCTACATATGTGTTTAAGGTCATTATCACCATGACTATGTTTGAAGGTAAACTGGCAGGTCTGGGTAATCAAGTTACAGTGATGAGTTGGAGGCTCTTTTCCTAAAATATGAAGCATAAAATTCATATTAAGTTTTCTTTATGAAATTAATTTTATATCCATTATTTTAATAATCTTATAAGGCAATTAAAATGATTAAAATGGTAAATGCAAAATGGGTTGATTGGTCAAGATTTGACTATATATATTAAAGACAAAAGATTGGTCTGCAAGTCTAATATTTGGAATTATACCTTGTGATATTTGTAATTTATAGTGATATAAAAATTTAAAATAATATATTTAAGTTATCATAGGTCATATATATTATTATTTTAGGTGTTGAAGATCAAGTTTCCATGACTATGTTTTGAGACTAGTTGGCAGTTCTAAGTGAGCTTCTTGCAGAAAATAGTTTGAGCTTATGTACCCTGAGTTGAAGCATATTATGAAGTTTGGTATGATACTAAGGTCATGATATTTATTTAAGTGTGATTTTTTTCCATAGTTTTTTTTTAAATTGTACTTATGATTTAGTTGTTCAAGACATATTTTTTATGTATGCACAAGCCTATTGTGAAAAGTGTTTTGAGAAGAGGTTTAAGTAGTAATTGGACCTAAAAGGTTTTGTGGACCTAAATTGAAGTTTTATAAGGTATATTTTAATTTAATATTATTTTTAATTATTTTATTTTTATTTTTCAATATTTTTAATAAATACAAAGTGTAATGTGCTCTAATGAAGGCCTAAACAAATTAGGTCCCCTTAAGACCTAAAAGAGAATTTGGTCTATTAATTTATGAATGACCTAATGTATTGGTTGATTATTGTTTTTAATGTGTCATAATACATATTTATATGGTAATACAAGTTTACAAGTTTTTATGGCTTACCAAGTTGTATGATATCAAGAGGCTTGTATAAAATCAAGGCTAAATAGGCATATTTATGCATGTTAGTTAAGTATGTGTGCAAGTGAATAAAAGAGCACAAAAAGGTGTAGGATGAGGTCATGTGGACCATAATGTTTGTGTAATTAATATATAATATTAATTTTAAATATGAATATAATTTCATATGTGAACTAATCAATTTAATAGAGGGCTTATTAAGCAATGACAGATTTGCTTGAGTGAGAGGTAGTTTTCAATGTGATCATGAGTGTCAAGGAGCAAACCATGAGGACATATTATGATTAATATGACCTTAATATTGAGATGATAATATTATAAGTCTATGAGGTTGTCATAGATGAGTATAGTTGTATTACAGACTTGAATATGTTGATAAAGCCATGATGTGGTAGCTGATGTGTAGAGAGAGTAGATAGAAGATTGAGTGTGACATTGATGTCATAGAGAGTGTAAGAAAGAGAGAGAATAGAATAATACCATCATTAGGTGTTTATAATCATAAAGTAAAATTTTTATAAATCATTCATGGTTGAGTGGGATATGAGTCATCATAAGGGTTGATTGAGTAGATGCTTGATCAATAAGGGGGTCAGTGCCTCCCAACAAGTTGGTGCTTGTTAAATCCAAGTGGATTCTTGGTAAATTAGGGGTTAGTTATCCTTGATGGGTTGGTGCTCAGATAAATATTTATTAATTTATTTATATGACTATTTTTCCAAGCTTTGTTTCAGTGTGTTTTATCCCCCATGAGGGTTTTCCACCTATATGATGTGTTATGGTTGTTTATGCATTGCTTTGGTTGATTAATGCTTTCTTCATACTTATGTAAATTGGGTTAACATTTATTCATTAATTTTAATTATTGAATGATTAATTTAAATTAATAGTATTAAGGACATGGATTCACCCCCCCCCCACTCATTGTTTGTGCTTCCAATATAATCCCTCCCACTTCTTATATTTTTAAATGTTTACTTCTTCGCACCCTTTCAATTTTTTTTTCAAATATTTTCATTATATATATATATTAAAAATATAATAAATTTAAAATATTTTTTAAAAAGTCAAGATCAGGACCTAAAATCATTTTTAATTATTGCTAGCTTCCTTATTTCCATATTCTATTTATTCTAAGTTTTTAGATAACATATTTCACTTTTAAATACACATTGTTTTTCATGAGGTATTTGAGTGTGATACAATATATATTTTTACATGGTTTTGATTTTGAGCTTGCCTTATTACCCAAATACCTTATTAATTTAGGGGCATCTCCTCATTTTATGTGAAAAAATTAACAAATTGTATTTATCTACAACCTTTCCACCATGACAAGTTATATATCATACAAAAAAAATTCTAATCACTTACAATTTACATTATATTTCATGAAAAATATTTTTTTTTAATAATGACATGGATCCATATGGTTGATGTAAACTAGTTTCATTTTCCTTATGTTTTTCTCATTCTTAATTTACCTGCTTGATAAATTAAAACTTGCTTGCTTATTGTGTATGGCTTTTGGTCTTGTAACTATAAAATTATCTCTTGTTTGGAATAATTATGCCATTTTTGTGTGACCATTAGCCTTGTGTTTTTATGTTACATTATATTGTCTCTTTTATGTGGCCTTTGAGCCTTATGTGTGACATTTTATGTCATTGATTGTTACTATGGTTCCATGATTCATATCATGCATTTTTCCTACTCTTTATTATTACTATATTGCCATGATGAATATCATTCACATCATTATTATATGACTCAATGATATATCTATATAACACATGAAATTAAAAGTTAAATTCAAATACTATGATGTAATACATTTAAAATTTCAAGTGCTACTAAATTATTACATGTTTTGCATATTACATCATTCTTATTTTGAGCTAAGTGATTTGCAGGTTGTGTCTCTCATCTCGAAATGGGAGCATCACAATGGCATTGTCTTGAGAATTCAAATACTCATGATAAATTTTTAGATTTATGTCATTATATAATTTTTAAAATTACTTGATTCAAAAAAATGGGGGAATTTGACATGCATGTAAACTCATCCTATAGTTACAAGAGGTAATTTTCAAAATAGCTATAAATTTTAATAGTTCTAAAGTTAAAATGGATTTTAATATCAATACAAATACAATATAAGGGGCATTATACTCATTCATGTTCAAATTACTATATGGGAATTTTTAATTTCCAAAGTTCAAAAGTTTCAAAGTTTTAAAGTTTAAAATATAATCTATAACCTTCTATAGTGGTGTGATTCATCTTCATGTTGAAAGTGGGTCACCTTAGATTCTAGTGATACTCACTGTCTATGCTTGAATTTTTTATATATATCAAGCCACATTTGGTCGTTCCATCCCTTAAATTATTTTATATAGTAATTTACATAGTCAATTGAGATTTGGAGCATAAAATAATTCCAACTCAGTAGACTTAAAAGGTTTTAAAATTAAGATTTGATCACTCTCAATTCACTATAGGTTCAAAAAAATCTAAATGCCCCAACAAAGGGGCAAGCACTTCTCCATTTTTTGATTATAGGTTAATAGGATTGTATTCTCTTTCATGTGTATACTTTCATTTCTCACTTTTTAAATTTCAAATTTCAAGTTTCATATTTTCAATTTTTAAATATAGACAGTAACTGCTTTCAGTGGCATTATTTTAGGTTTTACATTAAGCCATATTGTAGAATCAATCTTCATATCAAAATAAAAATTGTGTGTACACACTTAGGTTTGTATCTACTTTGCTCTAATAATTTCACTTTAATAAATCACCAAATTAAAATAGGGGAAAATGAAGACACATAAAATTAATCACTAAGTGATTGACAATATTTAATCTTGACATCCTTACCTCCCTTGGCCTATTCACCATTCTGTTAACTTATAATCTCTATGAGAGCATATAATACTCTAAAAACTATCTTTTAAATTATTATAATATAATTTAGACATTTATATTTCACTTAGAGGCACTTTTTATACCTTTTCTATAAGTTTATATCCTTTTAGGACAAGTTTTCACTAGGTTAGACAAGGCTGCACTATGGTCTTGTTCACTAGTGTGGTTTTTTC
The DNA here is from genome assembly GCA_037957365.1 of Torreya grandis. Classification (NCBI taxonomy): domain Eukaryota; kingdom Viridiplantae; phylum Streptophyta; class Pinopsida; order Cupressales; family Taxaceae; genus Torreya; species Torreya grandis. The sequence continues at coordinate 780,101 of JARHVA010004235.1, read as the reverse complement.
CTCCGCACTCCAACAATAAATTTTAGATTTTAAATGGTATATTTTCCCCCTCCCATTAATTTATCAAGGTTAGTTAGAAAAAATATTTGAAATATTCCCCTATATAATAACATCAAGGCTTCTCCAAACACTTCTAGCAATCATTTTGGCATTTCTACTTAACATTGAGAAAAAGAGCATTAATTCTTCCAATTTTAATTCTACTACATTCTAATATTCATAGACCAAGTATGAATATATTTTATGTTATGTTAATGGCATCCATTATTAATCATTTCAATCAATCTCTTAGATGTATTCATATAATTACACTATAAGTGGGATAACTACATCAATATGAGGCCCATTTAAACTATGCAATTAATACTTAGATTACACATGGTTTTATAAGGGAAGCTCATATATTTCCCTAGCACTATTAACCCCTTTTGTAATTTGAAATATTATATAAAATGGTGTATAAAGATATCTTATTTTGTTTTTAACTTATTATAATTAGGCACAAACATGGGATATTTCTTCTACACTCAAAATTTAACACTCGAATACACCGACATCAATTTACATAAGGCATAGGCCTTATGTGCTCACCGAAAGTGTAACTGAGAAGGAACTAGGGCCTGTGTTGGGTTAGTTATGCCATGGTGCAAGACATTAATTAGGGGGCTTGATCAAATAAAATAAGTCTTTAAGTAGATTCATAGGTGCAATCCATTCATGGACTAAGCCTAGTGGATGATAGGTGCAAGCCTTTTGGTAGACTAGTTCTAGAGTCATAAGGCTACAAGATTTTGTTAAGCTAAGTCTAGTACCATATTGATGCTTTAAGGGTCAAGCCACTGGCTTCACTTTAGGTGCTCATACTAGTCCTACACTTTTAGCAAGGGTAAGAGCATTTGGTACATAGGATTTATATACTTAGTCTTTCTACAAGTTATTGCTAACATCATCCTTTATCATAAGGATTCTATTAACATCATGAACCAGAAGCTCATAAATAGTATTCATCATAACTGAAATGGGATTGCAACATTATAATTAATTTTCATTCAAATCATAATATAAATATGTGTAAACTAGACACAATGTTTTAACGTAACCATTCTTTGTCATTACTTAAAGATCAAATTAAACAAATTCCATAATAGTTAAAATAGAGTGCATGCTTTTCACAAATGATGCAAAGTTATCATTTACCATGTAAGTGTTTAGGATCTTTATCAAATTACTATCAACTAAACTTGCTCAATAGTTTATCAAACACCTTAGGACACATCCTACTCATTCAATATAATTCCATCTTTTGAACCTCTCTCTCTCTCTTGTCTTTTCTCTGATTTCTCTCTCTAACCCTTGTCATAACTTGTAGCCCTATTTTGGTGGAATCACCTATTTTATTCTATACACAAACACTTTAAGTAAAACTAAATATATTTTTTATCACCCTTTTATATGCCCTTTCTTCACACAAAAACTTGAGTTAGGTTCTTTTGCAAAATCTTGTACCTCTAAGCTTACCTGACTATATAATTAACCCTCTAAATACACAAAGATCCAAGTTTTGACTATTATAAAGACTCTTTGACCAAACAAAAACTATATTCAACCACCATTTTTTCCAATCCTACTTTTCAATCAATTTTGGACCTTAACTCTTCACCAAAATCCAACTTCCTTCTTTAGTCTCTTTCTCACTAGGTCTTTTAGCCTAATAGACTACCTACAAGGTAGTACAGTATAGAATATATAGGGTACAAATGTGAAACCACTTTTATCACTTAATATATCCTAAGACACACCAAATTACAAATTTTAAATAATTTTTTAGAGTTGATCCTCTCCCAATGGTTTAAACCCTAAAAGTTAGGGTTTTAGGCAACTATGCAGGTTGAGACTAAATATAATTAAATATAATAATAAAATAGTAGTTTCAAGACAATAAAATTATTTAAATATGTCTTTATAACATTATTAAAACTTTTCATTCAATTTTCAAGTCCCTATAACTCCTAGATCATGCACAAACAATAAAAACTTAGTCATTCAACATTATATACCATATGTTAGCAACAGGGGTATGCAAGGTCTATAGCTTTTCCAACATCAAATGAATCTATAACCAACATTAGGTTTATCACCACCTTCTATAACCATTTTAAGTCTCTTTCCATCATGTTTTAATATAAAAAATATTCAATACAAAAGATCTTAGTCTACAAAATTCTAAGTTTGTGGACTGTGTGTTTTCAATGAGCAAGAATTATGACTAAAATGGAACATAACCAAATTAAATCAACTGTATATAGAAACAATATTATTCCAAATATTCATAAATGTGTTCAAATTTTAATTCTATACATAACTCAAGTGAGGAAAGGATCAAATTCTCATATTATTGCTTGAACAAAATTGTGTGAATGTATTCCCTATTGACAAACTTGTCTATCTCATCAAAAGTGACTTATTCCATCTCAATTTGTGTTCCATATCTCAAATTATAGAATATAATTTGATCATAAACAATATCACAAACATACAACAAAACTACTCACCACTTTGATTATCCAAGCACACCATGTTGTCTGTTCAATCATGCAAATTGATTACACACAGAATTTTTCATATCACAGGCAATCTTTTCCTAATAAATTTTATTTCAAATCTCCATTCATCATCTACCTCAAACATAATGTGTCATTAATAAACCAAAACTGACTCAAAATTACCTAAAGGTTGCATTACTGATTCTTGGTTATTTCCCTTTAAGAGGTCATTTTGATTACATTACATTATTCTTGTTTTTAGACAAGATGACCTATATAGAACCTTGTCAATAGATTAAAGAACATGTTTTAGGCCTATTATAGTGTCAAAAACCCCTTATACATGTTTTTATGACATCTTACCACCTTTAAAAATATATAATAATACTTTTAAAGTCTTAGTAAGATTAAAATTTTCAAAAGAGGTTTTTGGTGGCAAAAGCCAAAATTCAAATTCTATGCAACTTAAGACTGCCTAAACTCCACCCTATGAATGCTAAATACTTATAACACCTATAAGACACTTAAAATACTACTTAAAGTCAAAAATGAGTCAAATTTTGGGTCCTTATAGGTTTCCCTTGCATCATACTGCCAAGTTGAATAATGTTTGTCATAGGTGTTGACTTGATGTATGCTCTTGTCTAGTTGCAATGTACCTCCTTATAGAAGGTATCTACTACTACTTGCCTCTCATAGAGGTGAATATGTTCTTGGGCCCCATAATTAAGTCTTCTTATGTTCATCTTCTTGAATTGTATAACTACACATTCAACAAAGTTGTTAATAAAAACATAGTTGTTGTCTTCTATTGCTTGCATTCCTTCACTCCTACAAACCGATCCACCATATATTGTTTCCATGATGAACTTCTGATACAAATATGTATCCTTTTTTCCTCATCAATTCTTCTTATTCTATCCATTTCACTACATTAATATCATTTTTTTGGTCCTTGCATGCCACATGCTCATATAAATCTTGGGTTTGTTATTTTATATCACCATCATAACTGTCATATATCTCCTAAATATACAAGGATTGCATGTTCTTTTACAACACCTCATTTTCTTGATTTGACACTCTCATAATATTTTCTTGTGAATCACTTGACTATCCTCTATGGGTATGTTATTTATCACCCAACTATTTTTCATCTCTTTCTTTTTCAAGACTCTCTCTCAAACATATGAGTTTGGTTACCATTTCTTTTATGAATCCACAACTTGAAATCATTGTTAAGTGCTAGGATAAACTTTTAAACAACTCATTTACATACTTCTCATCTTGGGCTTTCACAATATCCTTAGGCTATTCATTCATCTTTATATCTTCATCCTATTACACCAACTTCTTTGACTTGTAATTAATACTTTAGAATAGACACCAATAATCTAATCATCCTTGTTTAAAGGCAACAATGTGTGCTTGTTTCCCTTATGTTACAAAGAGTAAGTTTTTTTCACTCCATCATGACTAGTTGACCAATCAAACTACCAAGACCTTCTTCAAAGTACATGACAAACATTCATTTGGATGATATCACACATGACCTGATCTTTATAAGTACTAATCTAAAAATCTAGTAAACATTGTTCATTGACAAGCACATGATAACCCTTTTGAATCAAAGAAACTTGGTAAGGTTTAGGGTGTGGTAATATTTGTATGCATATCTTACTTACCATTTCATTAGAAACCAATTTATTTGTACTTCCTGAATCTATGATTATCTTACAACATTTACCATGGGACTTATATGTTGTTCTAAAGAGTGTTTTTCATTGAGCAGGTTTGTTTTCCTTTTATGGTTTAATCAATGTCCTCCTCATCAAGAGTGATTATCCTTCTTCAAGTTCTTTTATATGTGAAGTAGATCCCATACTTTCTTCCTCTATAAGATGCACCACTTTATTTCTACTCTCAATTCTATGAGTTCTTTCTTTTTTCTCTTTTGGACACTCCCAATATCTATGACTGACATATTTGTTGCATTTGAAGCACTTTCATATGAATGCACTAGTACCTCTTCCTCTAGATGCATCTCCACCTTCGTAGTATGTCCTTCTACCCCTATAACTACCTCTTGGTTGTGTCTCATGATTTTGTGCACTATTTTCACCTTCTTCATATGCATTTTTACTTTCTTACTCTCCTCTTCCTCTCATTTGTGTGTCTCTTCCTCTTGTATGTTGTGTGTGCCTTCTTGCCAACTCTTCCTTAGCTTTCAAGGCTGCTTGATAAGCTTCTTATACTATTTTTAAAGTAAAAATGTTGATCTCAACTTATATAGAAAACTTAAGGCCATTTAGGTACCTTATTACCTTTTCATCATCCTCTTCCAAGTGGCCTATTCTAATATTCACCCTATGAAATTCTTATGTATACTCTTTCACTGAATGCTACTTTTGTGTGAGATTTTGCAATCTCCTAAACAAGTATGTGTCATAGTCCTTAGGTATGAACTTTCCCTTCATCGTCATCACCATCCTATCCCATGATAGGATCTTTGCCTTACCTTTTTTTCTTATTTTCCTAGATTCTATCCCACCACCAAGAAGCATGTCCTTTCAATATTGTCACTACAAACTTGACTTTCTTGGTTTCATCCACCTCTTCATACTCAAAATATTTGTTCATAGATGCTATCCAATCCACCAATTCATCCACATTGAGATTTCCTTCATACATTGTCACATCTAACTTTTGTTTTGAGCCCATTTTCATCATGGCTTTAATCAATCTTTACTCCACTCTATATTCTCTTTCTACCTCCTCTTCTGATCTAGGAGCTTATTTTTCTCTATCACTATCATCTTCAACTATAACCCTTATTTGGGCTATCTCCATAGCTTCTATTCTTGCTTACATATTCCTCATCTCTATGACCATATTTTCCATGGTCTACTACATTCTCTAAGATAAAATATGTTTTATTATTCTCCTAAATACCATCTTGTCCCTTGGTATTCTCAATCTATCCTCTGACCAACCTTACGCTCTAGTACCAAAATGATGCAGAGCTATCACTTAGCTTGCAAGTGTTCATGATATTTATCAAAATAATATCAACTAAACTTGCTCAATAGTTTATCAAACACATCAAGACTCCTTATCCTACTCATTCAACATAATTCCAACTTTTTAACCTCTCTCTCTCATCTTTTCTCTAATTTCTCTCTAACCCTTGTCTTGGCTTATAGCCCTATTTTAGGGGAAATCACCTATTTATTATGTACATAGACACTTCAAGGAAAAATAAATATATTTTTAAGAACCCTTTTCCATTACCTTTCTTCACATAAAAACTTGAGTTAGGTTCTTTTACAAAATCTTGTACCTCTAGGCTTACCTGATTCTCTAATTAGCCTTCTAAATGCATAAAGCACTAAGATTTGACTATTGTAGAGAATATTTGACCAAACCAAAACTATATTTTATTACCATTTTGGCCAATCCTTATTTTCAATCAAATTTAGACCTTAACTCTTCACCAAAATCCAACTTCCTTCTTTAGTCTCTTTCTCACTAGGTCTTTTAGCCTAATAGGCTACTTATAGGGTAGTACAATACATAATATATAAGGTACAGATGTGAAACTACTTTTATAACTTAATAACCCATAATACACACCAAATTAAAAAAATTAGGAATTTTTGAGGGTTTAATCTCTCCCAATGGTGAAAACCTTAAAAATTAGGGTCTTAGGCAACTATGCAAGCCGAGACTAAATATAATTGAATATAACAATCAACAAGTAGTTTTACTACTATAAAATGATTTGAATATATTTATAACATTATTAAAACATTTTCATTCAATTTTGAAGTCCCTATAACTTCTATATCATGCACAAAAAAGAAAAACTTAGTCATTCAACATTGTATATTGTATGTTAGCAATAGGGGTATGCAGGGTCTCTAGGTTTTCCAACATCAAAAGACTCTATATCCAAAATTAGGTTTATCACCACCTTATATAACAATTCTAAGTTTCTTTCCATCATGTTTTAATCAAAACAATATTTAATACAAAATTCCTGTCTAGAAAATTCTGAGTGTGTGGACTGTGTGCTTTCAATGAGCAAGAATTATGACTAAAATGGAACATAACCAACTCACATCAACTATATATGGAAAAAATATTATTGAAACTATTCATACGTATGTTACACTTCTAATTATCCATATAACTCAATTGAGGAAAAGATCAAATGCTTAGATTATTCCTTGAACAAAATTGTGTGAATATATTCCTTGTTGATAGACTTGTTTATCTCCTCAAAAATGACTTATTCTAAATCAATTTGTGTTACCTATCTCAATATATAGAATATAATTTGATCATAAACAATATCACAAACATACAAAAAAACTACTCACCACTTTGATTATCCAAGCACACTATGTGTTCTATTTAGTCATGCAAATTGATTACACATAGAATTTGTCATATCATAGGCATTCTTTTCTCAAAAAGTTTTATTTCCAATATCCATTCATCATCTAACTCAAATGTAATGTGTAATTACTAAACCAAAATTGACTCAAAATAACTCTTAAAAGGTTCATAACTAATTCTTGGTCCTCCTCTTCCTTTTTGAGCTTAGCAATAAGCTCCTTCTATAACATGATGTAGGGATCTTCTTCTTCTTCTTGCATCAGCTCTGATTTTAATCTTGGGAGCATATACTCTACTAGCACACATATTTTATCAACCTTAGAGAGTTTTAAAGTATCAAAACTAACCATAAGGGATGGTTTGTTCATCTTGATGTACTTATAAAGATGCTACAACTTGAATTTCATGGCCTATACTTCATCTTTAGCTTCTTTGGAAAGATTATTCCATTTTCTTTCCCTAAAATCATTGATGATATTTTTGTACAAAAATTTAGAGGCAATTATAATAAGCACATTCCAAGACTAGACTAGGTTCATGGAATGAGATTTTATGAGGAGGGAGTCATGCCCTTCCTCGGGTTCTTCTAGGTCCAAAATAGCCTTTTTAGGTGCCTCGAAGTGAGGCTCATCCATATAGTGATCAAATGCAAATTCAAGTTATTTTTTCATCCTAGTTATGGTGTCTTTAGGTGGCATGGTGTCAAACATGTAGAATTCTTCATCCTTATACCCCTTTTGCACCTTTTCCCTAATGTTTAGCTCTACATCATCCTTCTCGATGACAACCATCTCTGTTTATTATTCCTCCTCTTCACTAGCACCACTGCTTTATTTGGCACTATCCTTAGAGGAATCCTCTACTTTTTCCTAATGGATTTCTTCCTTGAAATTTTCAACTTCATTCACTTATTCCTCTTGGGGTTTCTCAATGTTTACCTCCAACTTAATTCCCTTGGTTCCAACATCGTGTGGTTCTTATTAGGGCTTATTGGTGGTCTTTATTTTCTATTTTAAGGTATTAGTATTACATTCCTTCTCTTCAGTCACCCCTTCACTACTTGGGTGTGCCTCTTGTGTATATTTTTCTACCTTCTTGTGGGGTAACTAGGTACTTTTTTAGATATTTTGATAGTTGTTCTTTACTTATGGGAACCTTCTTAGTCTTCTCTTCTTTGGCCTCTTATTTTTCTTTGGCTAGTCTACACTTCTCTTCAAGTGATTGCACCTTCTCAATGTTCACATCACTTAAAACCATTTTATTCCACACCCTTCTCTTCTCCTCTTCAATTTGTATAGGTGGTGTGAAGGGTTCTTCATTAAATGAGGAACTTTTCATCTCCTCTACCTCTTCAAGTGTGGTATTTATGCCACTTTAGAGGGCCTCTTGTAAATCCTTAGCACTAGTTCCTCTTCAACCTTCATGATGTAGGTCCTTGTTCCTTCTTCCTTAGACTCTTCCTCCATCCTGGGTGTGAAGGTCTCTTCCTTCTTCATTTTCACCAAATTTATAGTTATGATCACAACCAATCCCTTAGACTTCTTATTTTTTGCTTCTTATTGGATAAAATAGTATCTATTGTGAAGGTTAAGTGCTTCTTTGGAGATGGAGGTGTAGCTTTTTCATTGAAGGCAATCTTCAACTTGATGTTCTCCTTGATATCCTCAAGTATTTCTCCCCACTTTTTCTTAGGGGTCTTTTCTTGCATTTTTGGTGTTGTCTTCCCTTCATCACCTATCAAGAGGGGGTGATCATCATCTTTTTTAGGGTTGGTTCCCTTCTTTTATATCTTCATCTCATAATAGATATTGAAGATGCACTCAGTTATTCTCTCTTTGGAGGGAATGGAGATCTATCCTATCAGAGTCATCCTCCTCATCTTTGGTGGCCTTTGTTCTAAGACACACATATTAGCATCTCAACTTGATCCTTTCTTAATCCATGGTATTCATTAGGATCTCTAGTTGTTACACATTGGGAATTATCCCTAACATCATCATGAAAAATTTAGAATAAAATGTATAAGGTAAATATTGACTATTTTTTACCATAAGTAAAAATGGATTAATCCCTTATGGTTAAAAACTTATATAATGGTCTATTATAATGTCATAGGGTTGTTTATATTCTATTTAATGTCATTTTAAAAAAATAGCCTTGGTCATTGTATAATTAGTTTTTTATATCATTTTGAACCATCTATGGATCATTTTAGAGTCATATATGAAAGTGGTAGGTATCTATAGTATTCAAGCATTTAGGTGCTATGAATAAGATCATCAAGTTGAAAAAATAAATTGCTTACATTAATTCACTTCATGGTTGAAAGATATTAGTTGAAGAAGATCAAGATGTTCAAGATGAACCATAATGTTAGATTAAGGGACATCAAATTAAATCCATAGGAACTAGCCATTTGGACTCAATAAAGTATAACCATGGATTTCATAATCCTTCTAGATACCAAGTTTCAAATCTTAAATTAATTAGATCAAATATTGACATCATGTAGGTAATCACCCAAATTTATAAGTCAAAGTTCCTTATATCACGATCGATGGTACATATTCTTACATACAAAATTTGATTAATAATCCACATTAAAGATTCAGATTAATGAGTCAAGATCAAATATTTATTTTGTGAATTAAATCATAAATATGTGGATCAATAGTGAGAAAAAATTCAAAAGGTTAGAAGATCTTGAGAATGAATGTAATGGTGCCAAATGTTACGATAATGGTGAATTGATATTAGATTAATGGTGCACATTTAATCATGTAATCAAAGATTGATGGTAAGAATGAAGTCAGTAAGTTAAAGGATATTGAGATTGAATGCAATGGTTCCATGTGTCACAATCATGATGGTTTAGTGAATCAATGGTGCATGTTTGATCAAGTAAATCAAAGATCGATGACATGCACTCAACTATGTAGATGAAGATTGATAGTGTAAATGAAGTCAAGGGGTTAATATGTAGAGATTACATACAAGGGTGACACATGGAATAAGATCATTAACTATATGGAGATTGATATTAGGGTCCAAAAAAGACATGTGGAGTTTTGAAGTGTCATAATCTTTGATGCAAATCAAATATCAATGGTTGATGTTGAAATTCAAGGCCAAGAGACTCTCAAAGAGATCGATGGAGAAAATTTGATCAGGGTCTAGGGGGAACAAGATGAAAAAACTTGTTTGGAATGACAATAGGAATATTTTAAAATTAAATGATTAGTTTGGCAAGAAAATTCCACATAGGTAGACATGTAAAATTAAAAGATTTTATGGTAAAGCAATTACTTCAAACTCTATGCCATCATTAAAATTCAATCAAGATCACCTCATGAACCCTAAAGTCCAAATAAATCACATACAATAGATGGGTATGGACATAAACCTACTACACCCTCCATGATAGGTAGTCTTGGACAAATATCAAAGATAAATAGTGATTTTCAGGGCTTATTGGATGACAAATGTGAAGAATGAGGCCCAAAAGACTAATGAATGACTATAGATGGTGAATACAAGTGTCTATAAGACATATATAAATTAGGATAACATATTATTAATATCATATCATTTTTTTAAACTCCCTAATATATTTCATATGTTTCAACTCTCCCTACTCTAGTTTCAAGTGCTCGAGAGATTATCCATGATGAAGGCAGTTTTTCAAAGGCTAGTTGAAGAGTCTCTATGCCATTTTGGAGAGTTTATCATTTTTATAAGTAAACTTGTATAAATATACATTAATGGTATATTTCACACTCTATTATACTATAATTTAATTGGTTTTCATGCCTTGACATGTGGCATTATGACCCATGAGATTTTTTTCTTCTCTCTTCTCACTTCTCTCTCCAATTCTTTAAGTAGTAGCCATTTTGGCTATTGTAAACTAATTCCACTCCATGTAGGGTAAATCCTTATTGTAATGAAATTATATTTTATCTTTGAACAATAAAATAAATTTTGGTTTCAATTTCATGAACATTTTTCTAAGTGTGCAAAGTGATGTATGGTGAAGTTAAGTGATAATTTTCTATCCTTGCTCCCTTAACCTCTCATGTTTACGTAAGATCTCCCATTATAGTAGGTCATATGAAGTTTTTTCAATTTTATGGGTCTATATTTTAATTTTATAATGATCCTTAGTTTTTAAAACTAGCCTATGGTTTACTTACCTTGGATAGCCTTCATGCATCTCACCTCCATATTGAAACACTCATGTTAGAATCTCTTAGGACTTGGAAGTTAGCTTGTATGCCTTGTTTCTTAGTTAAAGAAGTATAATGGTCATATTTAAATAATATTTGTGTATCAACCCTTTATATTAGTTTCATTTTATGCAATTTATATCCCTTTTCCCCATAAACAATCAACTAGTTTAGGTAATAAGCACATCAAGATACATTTAGGGAGTTAGCCCTTAAACCTAGAGGCTCACTTCCACTATAGGTAAACCCACATACCTAGAAGAGGCTAGAAGACCCTATTATAGGGTGATAATTTTAGATACAATAGTTTTGGCATGACCACTAGGACTCTTTGTCTTTAATACAACTTGTCAAGGTGAATGTTGATCTTGACAACATCAGCGGTAAATCGGTATGATACTCAACATTTGATGACTCTATCAAGGTAAAATTAAGGACATTTTTTTATAAGATTACTATAATCATTCATGTTTATCACTATTTCAACATCTATAAGTACGTTAAATCCTATTAATCCACCCATTTAGCCTGACCTTCCTCTTGAAGTTCAATACCCTCATCCTAATCTGCCTTTTGAGGAGAAAGAAAATTTTGATAGTGAAGAGATTGAAGATGTTGAAGAGATTTAATATCTTGAATAAATTGAAGATATTAAAGAAAAAATGGATAGACAACATGACTTTCTTGCCTTGAATACTAAAAACACAATTCATCTCCAAGCATATGATGTTATTCCCCCTAATGCCATAAAGAGTGTGCCTACATTCAATGATGAGAATCATGTTACAACTAGTTAACACATCATACATATCTCAAAATTTAGTAGTTTCCATAATGTCACTCAAGAAAAAATTATCATTAGACTCCTTCCATGTCCCTTAGATGGAAAGGTCTTAATTGATATAGGGCTTTCCCTAGTATTAGTATCACATCATGGGAAGAATCTGGAGTGTTGTTAACTTCAAAATTTTAAGATGAAAGTGACCATATCTCTCTTATACAACATCTTAATATGATAAAAAAAGCCTCAAAGGAAATAATGAATGATTTAAATGAGATGTTTAAAAAAACTTGGTATAGATTGCCTCCTCTAATGAGGCCACCTACTAGTTTTGTGTTCCCTACCTACTTGAGAGCCATTATTATTGATATTGCTATCATGCTTCAATCTATGGGTGGTTTCACTCTTCTTAAAGCATATAAACTTGCCATAAAAGCTGAAAATAGTCTCATTAAACATTTAAGGTTACCTCCTAAGGTTTCCATGCCTCTATTTTTGAATACTTCTATTAATACTCCAAGTGTGGCTCAAATCCCCAATGCTAATGTCAAGCCAAAGACTACTCCTAGGAAGGCAAAAGATGATGTTGATTGGAGGGAAAAATTCATAACCTTAGAAGCTCAAGATAGCCAAAAAAATATGCATCAAGGTGCCTATAAAAATTTATATCCTTATCAACAATAATTTTTCCCAAAATATGGAAAAGTAAGAGGTCAATGGAAACCTAAATCAAATAGGACTGTCAATGTGTATAATCCCAACTCCACCACCAATACAAGAGAGATGATACCAGTGCATAGAAATTTGGTAAAAGTAAAAGATTGGAAACAAATCCAATTAATGGATGATAATGATAATGGATATAAATCTCTTATTTCTCAATGATAATTCACTCCTCTCCTATAAGTTGAAGATGAGTTCATGATGCAAGCAAATGAGGATTAGCCACCCCATAGAGAAAGTCTCAACAACTTATTGGTGGAAGACATTTTTGTACTCAATTAAAGAATGTCTATTTAATATAATAAAAGGTCTAAGAGGAAGGCTCTAGGAGATGGTAATATAATTCCTATAATCTCATCTAATCTCCCTCTAAGGTGGCAAAGCATGGTTGCAATTGTGGTAACTCCAAAATCTCTTACACTTCCTTCAAGTCAAAATGTGGTAAGATATAATCAAGGTGTCTCAATTCCTCAAGTTAAAATCAATCATTTAACTCCAAATACTCAATATAAGGTGAATAATAATGTTCTAAACATAGTATATTCTTTTAAAAGTGTCAAATCATCAATCTCTTTGTGGGATATCTTCCATATGCTTAGCCTAAAAGAGCTTTTACAAAAGTAGTTTTATGTTATTCATACTAGTCCTTCACCTTCAAGTAAAATTAATAGCCATTTTGTCCTTTAAAATTTCCCTAATACTATTTTTTAACCATTATTCTACCCCACTCTCATTGTGAGTGACAAGTTGGTACACAATTGCATAGTTGATAGTGGAGATTCTACTTCAATCATGCCCAAAATTATAGATAATAAGTTGGGCCTAAAATATGAGCCTCATATAAAAAGAGTTATCCAATTATATTAAACACCTAATAATACAACAATACTAATTAAAAACTTGATGGTTTTCTTGTATTATTGTCCTAGTTTTCCTATCCTTCAAGACATAGTTATTGTTGACCTCCCTGCTCACTTTGCAATCTACCTTTCAAGAGACTTTATAGCCAAGATAGGTGGTTATATCTTAGTTGATTGGTCCTTATTAGATTTTAATAAAAGGTATGGTACCAAGGTGACCATAATAACGTAGCATATTGTAAGGTTTCATAGTGAGCCCTACATTGAAACAAGTTTTAACTTGAATTGTGTTGTCCATGAGAAGGAGGAATCTAATATGGATGATGGTACTTCTAGAATTGATAATGTTTCTAACTTGTTCTTGGATGAGTATGTTGTATATGTATATGAGAATGATCCTTATTCATAATTTGAGAAAAATGACCGTGGGACTTATGTCATACATGAAGATCCATTTGAAGGAGATGAGATAAGTGTTAAACATTCAGATGTTGTTGAAGGTAAGTACATGATTCATGAGTATAATGATGATGAATTGATGATTTTATTTGAGAACCATAGTGGAAATAATCATGTATTTATTCATACTATTGATGAGGATACCTTGGATGATGACATTCATGAAGAAGAGGAGGATGAATTATGGCTAAGAGTCAACTCCATATGTCAAGATTTTGACCAATTGAGTAAGGCTCCTTCTCTTTCTAAGAAATATATATATTATATCTTTGTTAATAAGGATAATAATTAGGCTCTTTAAGGTTCCAAAAAAAATTAAATTAAGATCCATGTTGTTAGAAAATAGGAACATCAAACTATTGTCCAAAAGTCTATAGTCTTAGAGGGATTTCATGAGGTCAAGGCATATTTTGTTGTTCCTAGAGAACATCCAAGAAATCCATATAATGTTAAGCCATATCTAAAGGTTTTGGATCATGAATAAGTGGAGTTTCATGCCTTCATACATCAAACACATTCTATCATGTAAGAAATCAAGGTTGAGAGGACTATCATATTTTCAAATATGCCACTCGAGAAAGGTATATCAGATGTGATAGTGATAAATGACATTGTAACTCCTATCAAGGATATTAGAGAGAAAGATAAAACATTAATGAAGGATATAAAGAGTCTACTTACATACATAATAAGGCATATATTTTTTAAGTTCTTTGATCATACACATATGCAAGTGTTTGGTGATGAGAATGATCCTCATGCTAGGTTACCTTTATGGAGTGACAAAGATGTAAGGGGGGCTATCTATGACCCTGGTTGAGGTATGATTAGATGTTTCACCTCAAGAATGAGGTTTTTTAAATATTATAATAGGTGTGTGTGTTTTCTTTCAGTTGTGTTGTGTTCCTTAAGTGTTATAGTTGAACACATGTGTGTTTATTTTGAGTGTGTCTTGTCTTGTGTGTCTCTCCTTTGGTTTTGTGTGTTATCAAAGGAAATTTGTGTGTTAATATGGTGTACAAGTGACTCCATGTCCCAATGGATAGTATTAAGATACTATTCATGGCATAGCAAGTATACCACCCTTAGGAAATTGCCAAGAATGTTGACCATTTGTTGCCACAAGTCAAAATGGATTAACCCCTTATAATTAAAAACTTATATAGGGATCTATTATTATATAATAGGGTGTTTCATAGTATATTTAATGTCATTTCATATTTTTTAAGCCTTGGTCATGGTATAATTAGGTCCTTATGTCATTTTGAGTCATTTATGCATCATTTTAGAGTCATATATGAAAGTGGTAGGTTTCCATGGTGTTTGATAATTTAGGTGCTATGAAGAAGATCATTTAGTTGAAAAAAGAGTAATTCCCTAGATTAAATCACTACATGGTTGAAAGAGTTTTTTTGAAGAAGGTGAGGACATTCAAGATGAACCATAAGGCTAGAGTAGGGGACATTAAATTAAATCCATAAGAACTATCCATTTGGACTCAAATAAATATAATAATGGAGTTCATAACCTTCTATCTACCAAGTGTTGAATTCTCACTCAATTAGATCAAATATTGATAACACATGAGTGATCACCTAAAGTAATAAGCCAAAGTTCCCTAGATCAATATTGACAATGTGTATTCTTATGTACAAAATTTGATCGATGATCTGCATTCAATATTGGGGTCAATGATTCAACATCAAAGATCAATGGTGCATGTTAAATCATGAAGATACAGATCAATGATGATCACAAAGTCAAAAGGTTAAAGAATCCTAAAAATGAATGTGATGGTGTTAAGTGTTATGATCATTATGAATTGATAGTAGATCAATAGTACATGTTTAATCATATAATCAAATATTGATGGTGAGCATGAAATCATTAAGTCAAAATATATTGGGATTGAATGTAATGGTGTCATGTGTCATAGTCATGGTGATTTAGTGGATCAATGATGTGTGTTTAATAAATTAGATCAAATATTTATGGCATGCACTCAACTGTACAGATGAAGATCAATGGTGTGAATGAAGTCAAGGGGTTAATGAGCATAGATTACATGCAAGTGTGACATATGGTATAAGATAATTAATTAGATGGAGACTAAAAACAAGGTCCATATAAGCGACGTGGAGTTTTTAAATGTCATGATCTTTGATACAGATCAAAGATCAATAGCTGAATTTAAAATTAAATGCTAGAAAACTCCTAAGGAGATTAATAGAGAAAATTTAATTAGGTTCCATGGGGTATGAGATGAATACATGTGTTTGGAGTGAAAATAGGCATATTTTAAAATGAAATAATTAGTGTGGCAAGGAAATTCCACATAGGTAGACATGTAAGATCAAAATATTTTATGGCGAAATAAATACTTTAGACTTATATGCCACCATTAAAGCTCAGTCAAGATCACCTCATAAACCCTATAGTCCCAATAAAGCACATACAATAGATGGGTATGGAAATTCCCCTACTACACCATCCATCATAGGTATTCTTGGATAGAGATTAAACATAAATAGTGACTATCATGGCTTATTGGATGATAAATGTGAAGAATGAGGCCCAAAAGACCAATGAATGATTATAAATGCTGAATACAAGTGTCTAGAAGATAGATATCAATTAGGAGAACATATTATGACTATTGTAGCATGTTTTTAGCCTCCTTAAGATAGTGCATATGTGTCATCTCTCCCTAGTCCAATTTTAAGTGCTCAAGAGATGATCCATGATGAAGGTAGTTTCAAAAAGGCTAGTTGAAGAGTCTCTATTCCATTTTGGAGAGTTTGTCATAGTTTATAAGGACACTTATCTAAACAGACATTCACAGTCTATTTCATACTCCATTATCCTGTAATGTGGCTAGTTTTAATGCCTTAACATGTGGCATGATGACCCATGAGCTTCTTTTCTTCTCTCTCCAATTCTATAAGTAGTAGTTATTTAGATATTTTAACCTAATTCCACTACATGTACGGTGAAGCCCTACTAGAATGACATTGGATTTTTCCTTTGAACAATAAATGCAAGTTTGGTTTCAATTTCATGAACATTTGTCTAAGTGTGAAAATTGATGTATGGTGAAGTTAAGTGATAATTTTTTGTCCTTATTTCCCTTATTTTCTCATGTTTATGCAAGATTTCCCATTATATTAGGTCATATGAAGTTTTTTCAAGTGTATGGGTCTATCTTTTAAGTGTAAAATGAGCCTTAGTGTCTGCAACTAGCCTATGGTTTACTTACATTGGATATCCTTCATGCATCTCACCTCTATATTAAAACACTCATGTTATAATCTCTTAGGAATTATAAGTTATATTGCATGGCTTATTTATTAGTGAAGCAAGTATAATGGTCATATGGAAATCATCTTAGTGTATCACCCCTTTAAAGTAGTTTCATTTTATGTAACTTTTATCCCTTTTCCCTACAAGTAATTAACTAGTTTAGGTGATAAGCACTTCAAGATATATTCAGGGAGCTAGTCCTTAAACCTATAGGTTCACTTCCACTATAGGTACACCCACATACTTGAAA
Organism: Torreya grandis; assembly: GCA_037957365.1. Taxonomy (NCBI): domain Eukaryota; kingdom Viridiplantae; phylum Streptophyta; class Pinopsida; order Cupressales; family Taxaceae; genus Torreya; species Torreya grandis. The sequence continues at coordinate 762,558 of JARHVA010004235.1, read as the reverse complement.
GTGTTCCCATGTTTCCCAAATCTAGAAGAGTCTTGAACACCCTCTTCTCTGAAGCAATATTTGGTAACAATAGCATCTTCAACCAACCATATAGGTTTTCATCTATGAGAACTCAATGCACTACACATAAATGCTACATTATTATTAAGGTCATCACTCCTACCATATTCTATGGTAAATCTTATAAGATGTGCCATTTGATCCTAAATGCCTTGATTTACTAATCACATCACCCTTGTGCTCTCATTTTATACTTTTGGGAGAAGCTAGGTGGGTAGATGAAATCTTGGTACTTCATCATAGGGGAGTCATTATGGGGTGGTAATACCCATATATTATTGTCATCTCCATCTGGCATGATGATTTCCTCCATTATAATTAAGATCATCATGGATCCCTACCTAAAGTTATTACACACCATATGTCACTCTAGTACATTCTTAACAAACTCCTCTATAATAAACTTAGATATGTTAAAGTTTTCCCCCTACATTATGTGGTGGAAAATGCACAAGTAGGTTTTAGTGATGTCAAACCACCATCTACTAGGGCATAGCTTGGAATTATCCAATCATTCCATGACCCTCATGTTGGGGTCTTATATATCCTTAATAAGGAATGTGAACCCTAGATTGTAGTATCTCATGAGTTTCACAACCCTCTCCACATACACATCATCCTCCATTATTTGGTAGATGTCTACTCCTTATACATAAGAGTATTATGATTCTATTGATGAGGCATGATAAGATCCACATGCACCTCCCTAAAAAATATAAGTGATCACCATAGACACATGAGAGGAGGAATTATACCTATTCCTCTACCTTACCAAAACTCGACAGCTCATACAATTGGGTTTTACCTATTATCACCAAATTTTATTAGATGGAGACATCAAATAGTGATACATCTACCTTCATATTTCTCCATGTATCAACCATCTAATATAAGTTGATTTATCACTTGTTGTTAGGATCTAATGGTTGTACTCCTTCAATTTGCACATGTGTGCAAAGGAAACCCATTTCTCCCCCACTATGACCTTGGGGGGGAGCTAATTCTCTTTATAAGAAAGATTAGCACTTACTTATGGGTATACCAACATGATGCTAACACCTTCTACTAATTGTGCCTCTTTCTTCATAGCAAATGCTTATTTTACCATATTCACCTTCTTGGCATCCTTTTGCACCTATGACAAACCTAAAATTAATAATTTCTTACCCATTTTGAACTAGATACTTTTAAATTATGGCTGATTTATCTTTATAAATCCTTTAATATTAATTGGCACTTCTTTATAGTCATAATATCTATGATTGTGTCTTCATCTCACGAGCTTTGTGCACTATTAATGAAAGCCTTGATGTTTTGTAAAATTTCTACTTCTTAGTTTCTCTCTCAATTCCTCTCCACTTGCCTCATTTCAAATTCAAAGTGGAACACAATCTCTATCTTAGTTCAACCATTCTCACTATGGGGATATGGATGTTCTAGTTTTCAATATGTTAGCATTTTTCTAGTTCATCTCTAGTTTGGTTCTATTCAAGTTTAAATTCTCAAAAGGTTTTTAACCTATCAAAGTTTATCATTCACCTCATTATACCTTAGTTTTAGCTATCTCATTAATGGATAGTAAGTAATGGTGTGGTTGTGCATGGATTACTTGAAATATACTAATCCCATAAAATCCATGAAAATATGCCACCACATTATTATTTATTGTAGATTTTTGTGCCTCCATCATCACTGCATTAAATTTTCTTAATGATGTATTTGGTGAAGTGATAAGTGATTCAAATAGTCACTTATTACTAACTATTGTGTGGGTTTCATCTATTTCAATGATCTTTCTCTTTCACTTAGTTCACCTTAGCACTACTTTCACCCTTCTTATGGAAACTTGGGTGTAGTGCTTCACATGTGTGCAATTCAACCTCCTCGATTCCATCTTTCCTTTATGATACACTTATTTTCATGCACTTCCATTTATTGGTCGATTTATTACACTTTCATCTATTGCTTTAGTCTTCCCTACCCCATATAAATCCTTACATTAATCTTCCAATGCTTCATTCTCATTTGGTGTCTTATGCACTGGTATCTCATTTTCTTCCCTTTGTCTACTTATACTCACATAATTCTAAATTTGGTAACTTCATGTACCCAAAAACTTAGGTGTCTAGCCTTTGTCACTTAGAAAGTGTCCATTCTTGACTCACCCTACTAGATTTATGTGTTTAAGTGCTAGAAGATTTCTCTTATGGGCTTAAAATTACCATGTTTATTCCTTTAACACAAGTGAAACAACATAAGGAAAGATTTGGTTTGTGCTAAATTTAATTATGAAAAAATAAAAACAATTAACTTGTGACCATGAAGTATATGTTTGATGTCTCAAATGCCATATTATTAACTATAGGGTTTCAATCTATTTTCATTGAAATGCTTAGGGAGTATTTCACCTATCAACATATATAGCTTATGTGCACCAATCTCCAATATGCTTTGGATGACATAATGTCCCATCCACCTAATATAAAATTTTCTTAGGTGCTTGAGGTACTTGGAGTCATATAATAAGACCAATTATCCTTTAGCAAAAACCTTATACTTGATGTTCTTATCATGACAAAGATTTTAGCATGCCTTTTCTATTTGTTAAATCCATCTTTCTTAGGTGTTTGTATCATCCAAGTGATCTAAGTCTTCTATTCATGTGCACAAAAACTCTTGGTCATCTAACTAACTAATACATGCAATGCATAATAAGGGTACTATGAATTCCATTAATAAACTACCTCTATGCCAAACACCAATCAAAATGGTATATCCTTATTTAGGTAGTTGTACATGGTGTGATAGGACCACAATATTGATAACACATGGTCATCTAAATTTTTGTGACAAATATCACATATTTTTATGATGTATGTTCCTAATATCTTATTCAATGCCTTAGTGGTACCAATCACATGGGGATGATAAGGTATTGTCTTATGGTGTGCCACCATGTATTCAATCAGTAGGATTTGAATGGTTTCATTGATGAAGTATGCACCATGGTTTTTGGTGAAGCTAAGTGGGAATCTATAATGACTAATTATATTCTCTTAGATAAACCTTATTGTGATAGAAACTATGCAATATTTGGTTGGTTCTACCTCAACCCACTTAGTGAAGTAATTTATGGGTACCAAAATTTATCATACACCTATGTGCCTTATAGTGAGTTTAATTGGCCCAAGAAATTTAATGGCCCATTTTTTAAATGGTGCATGGGAAAGTATGGGAATGAGAGGCATCTCATCTTAGTGGTTTGGCTTCCTGTACATTGGCATATGTCAATACTTTGGTGCACTCTTTTGCATCCTAAAATATAGTTGGACACCACAAGCCTGAGTATAGTACCTTTCACATCATAGTGTCTCTAGTACAATGGACTATAGTAATACCCTCATGTACCTCTTGAAATATTGAGTCTTATTCATGATCTAAGATATATCAGCATAGGACATCATAGTGGTTCAACTTTACTAGTTCTTCATCAATGAGTTGAAAGGGAGTAACATAAACTATGAGCTACTAATTTTCCTTAGTCATCATAATCTACGATATAGATTCAAATGTCAAGAATATGGTGATCTCTACCAAGTCCTTAGGGATGTGATAGACCCTATAAAGTTGTGAGTTAGGCATATCATCTTTAATAGGCATAGCCACATCACCAGAGTTGATGTAAGATAGATGGTCTGGGCCTAAGTTTTATTTTCTAGGTTTTAATACAACAAAGAATTGGAACTCTTAAAACAAAACAATCCATCGATAAATGTGCCTATGGAGAATGGGCTTGTTCACCAGTTACTTAAGCACCTCATGATTAGTGAAGAAGATAAAGGGAGTCACCAAAAAATATTGCTAAAACTTTTATAAGGCATAGACCATGGCAAGAACCTCACGCTCAGTTGTGTTTTATTTTTATTCCACCTTGGTCATTTTTCTACTTGTAAAAGAAATGGGATGCTCTATTTTGCCTTTTCCTAATTGTGATGTAATGGTACCAATCATAGTACTAGATGCATTGACATAGACATGAAATGGATTCATTTAGGCAATAAATTATAATATCGACACACTTTCTCAATTGATCTTTAAGGTCTCAAATGCATATCCTTGCACTATGCCCCAATATATTGGGCCATCCTTTCATAAGAGATATTATAGTGGCATTGTAATCTTAGCATAGTTTGTTATGAATTTCTTATAGTACCCATAATGTTCAAGAAAGGTGTGAACATAATTTTGTGTTGATGGGGCCTAGATATGAAGGATGATTGTAATTTTTTATTTACCAATGAGAAAACCATCCTCATAGATGATGTGTCCAAGCAAAGTGCCAAATGGTGTTGCAAAAACACACTTTTTAAGGTTCAAATAAATTTGTAGCTGCCTACACCTATCAAACATCATGTGCAAGTTGTCATAGTGATCCTTCACTAATCCATACACATTCTAATCATATAAATACACTTGGAAGAACTTATGAATGAAGTCCTTAAAATCAGTTATCACCACTCAGGAGAATATGGCTAGTGCATTCTTTAGTCCAAAGGGCATCACATTGTATGTGAAAAAAACCCATTCTATTTTAAATATAGTTTTGGGATTATCCTCCTCCTCAATATAGACTTATTGGTATTTTGAGAACCCATCTATGAAAGTGTATATTTCACAACCTACAACACCATCCAAGACTTTGTCAGTGAATAGAGTTAGAAATGGATTAGTTATGCAAGTGGTGTTCAATAAGTTATAGTCAACACAAATCTAGATGCACCCATCCATTTTGATATTGATTACCATAGGGACAACCCATTTGGATTCCTATATAGGGTAGATGATGTCTATAGCTATCATACCATCAATCTCTATTTTGACCTTGGCATCAAGATTGGGGTTCATTCTATAAGGTCGCTTCTGGATAGGTCTTATGATATTGACTAGATTAATGTTCATCTTCTTAAGATATGGGTGTGTTCCTTTTATATCATGGTAATTAAAAGGGAAAAAACCTTGAAACTCTCTTAAGATGTCAAAAATATACTCCAACTCCATGTTAGACTAATAGGCACCCAGCATAACAATCTTTGGTTCTCCTTATAAGTTGATATCTACCTTTGTCATTTTTAATGATGTCTAATAGGGTTCACTCTTCTCCTAATGAAAATACTTGACTTGTATACCATCCTTAGTGGTTTATATCTAAATGTGGGTAGGGTCTTCTTTTGAGTCACTATCCTTAACTTAGTTCACTAGATTCCTTTCACCTATCAAATTTATCCAGTTATGTTCCTTTTATGTCTCATCATCCTCATCACTAGAGTCATTATTAAGGGTTTTATCTCCAAATAAAGTTGGGAGTGCCAACCCTTTTTCATTGAACATGTCTTTTAGGCACTCCTCCAATATTACAGTATCTTTAAACACTAACCTTTGAACTATTTGTAGTGGCTCAATCAGTTCAAGGTTTTGTAAAGAAAAGGAGAAGGTGTGAACAAACCACACCTTAAGGGCATCCCAATTGGCTATCTTGTATAACATCTCATTATCAATATACCATGCCCATGCCCATGTCTTCAAGGTTATATATAAGGCATGTACCCATAGATTTATTGGGGCATTCTCACCATAGATAGTCCATATTTCTTCATAAAGGTGCACATGTGCTATGGGGTTAGAGTTTCCAAAGTATGCTAAGATGTCCAGGTTCTCATTTCTCTTTCTAAATCTAGTTCAAATGGATACCTTCACATCTTGCCAAGTTTTAAAGTTAGGCTTCTATGCTTCCCACCAATGAGTGTTAGTGCTCTTCAATGTATACACTAGTGTGCCCATTTTATCCACTTCTTTTTGGATTCATGATTTAAGGTCTTAAACATATTATTATACTAGAATACTCCATTCATATCTTGAGAGCATTACAATTTTTCACTTACTTAGACAAAACACTCTCTTTCCCTTCTTGGTACAAGGGACCCACCTCTTATAAGTGTGATCAATTTGGACCTAGACTATCTTTACTAGTTTTGGTGCCTTTGCATGCACCAAGTGGTACCTTCAACCAGTGGTCTCATGTGCTTCTTTGACCCATCAATTACAAGCAACATTTGTGGTGTTTGAGGTTGATTTCCCATCTTACCAAGAGAGGACTCCTTGATCATCAGGGTTTAGATTCTTAACACCTTGCACTATGATGTTATATATGTGGTTGATTTCATCCTCAAGGTCCACACTCTTGACATAGGGGGTCTTTGGTCTTGGGAGAGGGGTATAACTACCCTCTCCTTTCCATTTTAAATTATCATATATAACCTCTTAAAGTGTGTATATATGTTATTTATGTAACACCATGCCCTTCTTAGAAGTATCAGGTAGTTGTCATGTTTTGTTAACTTGACCACTTCAAGGTCAATGTGGAATTTAGTGCCCATGATGTCTACAACTATGATCTTAAAAATTATGATCAACTATGCTTGGGTCTTTTTTTCCATGAAAAGTACATGAGAAGAATGCCTCAAGGCTAGCCTACCCATTTTCTCCCAAGCATTCTTGGTCAAGATATTAACCTCGACCCCTGTGTTTACTAGGACCTCACAAATAGACCATCCATAAATAATGGAATTCACAAGGATTTATTAGCCATGCTCTACTTTTTTTGTATGTTTAACTTCTCATGCCCACTCTATGTGTGGTATAGTGACTTCAACTAGATTTTGACCTACATGCTCCAAGAGTAAGTTATTCAATAGGGGTAGCATTCCCTCTCTTTGTAGGAGGTGTAGGATCATTTATAATTCTTGTATCTCAACTTCTTAGATGTCATGATTCTTTGAATAGGTAGTAACGTATGCTTTGATATCTCACACTAATTGGATCTCCCCTTGCAAGTTTTGGATTACACTCATAACCCATTATAATACCTATTTTTGGCATGTTGGGTCTAGGTAAGGTGTAGCTTTGGGTTCAAGCCACATTATGCACTTTATGAGATCTTTATCCCCATATTCTAAGCATAACTTAGGTATTGGTGCAATTGGTGGCTAATTGATGAATCCACTATGAGTAATTACCTAAACTTTGATTATATCTATGTGGGATGGATGTGCCTTTGTGGGTCCATTTTTCTATTTTTGACTCATGCCTAATCATTCTTACACCCTTTTATATTCTAAGCCTACCTTATGTTAATATTTTGTATAGGTTGGGACATTCATCAACCTTATGGGACCCTTGACAATACCCACATATGGGATGTGTAGGAAATTCATACTAATAATGCTCTATCTAACCACATTTATAACATGAGTGGGGTGGGAACCTTCTACCCCATTTCCTCCACCTCACCCTATGGTGCCTCATTATATCCCAAAACCTATATTTTATTGGCCATAACCTTCATTTCCTTGGTATCCTACCCTCCAACTACTATAGTATCATGTTGTACACTTATTTTCATGTTCTCAGACATTTCATCAATCTCTCAGCAATAAACTATGGTAAGATTGTAGGTGTCACATGACTGATAATTTATGGTTGTGTTGACTTAGATATGAATTTCAATAAAGGGTAGTTACAAACATCATGTTTCTCTCACTAGATTTCACGTCTTATAAGTAATGTGCACACATTCTTTCATGGGTAGTAATTATTATTATTATTATGGCCTTTTGCTTTCCAATCAATGCACCATAATCCACTTTGATCATCTTTCCATGAGCTAGCAATAAGATTTGGATTTGGGAGGCCATAGATGAAATTTTCACCTCCATAAATGGGTTGATCCTAGTATTTTCACTTTTGACTACCTCAGCTCTGAGCACAGCTTCAAGCACTTTCTAAGGGTCTATAAAAGTTTTCATGGAAAGTGCTTTTCAAAATAGCATGAGCAAACCTCCAATGAACCATTGTATGTTGGGAAGGGTGAATATCATATGAGAGCTTCAATTGGAGAGATTTGAATCTTACATCATATAGGTGCACACTTTTTAAGATTTTTTGGGTAATCTCTTTGAGCATCATGATGCTCTATTGTTTAAACTCCAAAATGTCAAATTCCTTAAGGAATGCCTCTTTTAGGGTATCATAATCAACCATATCCTAGTTATGATTGAATTTTCTATACTAGGTATGGGCATGATCAAGTAGAGTGGTCATAAATTGGGTTACCTTATGCTATAATTAGGTTATGCCCCACATTCACCAATGTCGTTCACACTTTAGCACCTACTTTGTAGAATTTTACACATCATGATACTTTTTCAAGTGCCTTTCCATTTCATAATGAATTTGTTGTGGGGGAAAGTTGGTATCTAGGGCACTTATCCTCTTGGAGTCTATCTTGGTGGTGATCTACCAATTCCTCTAGTCATTAGGTTAGGCACTGTTCTCATTATTATTTCTAGAATAATTGATTATAATGACATTGTACTACTTACTTGTGGTACTAAACCACTTATTTCAAGCTATTACCCACTTTCCATTATTGACATCAACTGATTTGGTATGCTTGCACTCAAGTTTTATTATGGTGAGCTAGCACCCACTGGTTTAGAGCTAATCATGATCACTTCCTTATATAGAATAATTTATTCAATATCAAATTTTCACTCTAATTTTTCAAAACATCTAAGTTCTATGTCAACAATAAGGTAAATTATCACTTTTATACTTTCTTTAAGTGGAGGATCTAGCATGTGAGTATGCACTATAGTTTCAAAGGGGGTAGGCATTCCAAGCATATCTTCAATCACCAAATCTTGTAAGAACCTAATGAATTCTACACCTATCAAGTGTTGAGCTCAATCCATTACTTCATTATAGAATTCATGCTTACACTATTTTATTTCAAGATATATTTCCCCATGCCATTCCCACTCGCTATGGGTTCTCTCAGCACTTCTAGATTTTAGATCTTCCATCAAACTATGTCATCTCTTATTATAAATCTATCTCTTGAGATCTTGGGTGTTAATCTCCTCACCCTCTTCCATTATGCTTCACCTACACATCCCCTTTTTTCCCTTTACACTACTCATACATGAAAGGACTTTATCCTTCCATTCACAAACTTTCAAAACCATAATCCACCATTACCATTTTGAGCTCTACACTAAATTCATTCACAAATATGCCTCGAAGGTCATACAAGAACTAGTACTCTACTTCCTCAAGGCACAAGTATGTTAAAACTATGAACTCAAGTATGTAGCTATTTAACTCTCCTTGCCACCATTTATCCACTACTCTAGTCCAAGTGGCATCTAAGGTCTCAAGCATCTTTAAGTGATCCTTCATCTACTCATAACACTGTCCATAGATTTGTATTCTATGGGTTGAATATGTAGTCAACCATTGCTACACATGCTCAAGTAGCTCATAGAAAAAGACCTCATACAAAGTATCAAATAGGTTATTCTGAACCCACTTTTTTGGCTTTTACCCTTTACAGGTTGGATGCTTCAACACAAATCTATCTTCCACCTATTTTAAGTAGTGTAAGTTTTTGATGGAGATTCGATACATCATTCTGTTGCACCATTACAACTAAAAAAAATAACATGGGTCCCAACAATAGAACCAAAATGTTGTATAAAAGGGTGCAAAAGGTTGTCTTAATTGGTTTTGTAATTATTACACTTAGGCTTCCACATGGGATATTTCTTCTAGACTCAACATTTAACACTTGGCTATGTCAGCATTAATTCACATAAGACACATGCCTTATTCACTCACCCAAAACATAGCCAATAAGAAATGGGGGCCCACATTGGGTTAGTTGTGTCATGGTGCAAGATATTAATTAAAAGTCTTGGTAAAATTAGAGAAATATTTAAGTAGATTCAAAAGTGCAAGCCATTCATAGATTAAGCTTAGTGGATGATAGGTGTAATCCTTTTTTTGGATTAGTTCTAGAATCATAAGGATCCAATATTTTATTAGGCTAAGTTTATCACCATATCAGTGCTTTAAGGGTCAAGGGGATGTCTTCACTTTAGTTTCTCATACTAGGCCCATGCTTCTAACAAGGGTAGGAGCACTTAGCACATGGGATTTTTATACTTCATATTTTTACAGGTTATGGTTGATGTCTTTCTTTATGACATGGATGCCATTAATGTCATGAACTAGAAGATCATAAACATTATTCATCATAACTAAAATAGGATTGTAACAATATAATTATTTCATATTCAAATCATAATATAAAGATGTTTAAACCAGACATAATGTTTTAAGGTAACCATTCTTTGTTACTTAAAATGAATTTAAATAGAGTTCATAATAGTTAAAATAGATTACATGCTTTATTCAATCTATCTAACTACCTAGAGGCTCAAAGTGAGATTAGATGCTTAGAAATGGATCCCTAATGGCATCCATGCTAAGCCTAAGACTAATGGTTATTGGTGTCATTCATAAAAATCAAATTCAAGCCACTAGAGCTTCATTGCACCAATTCTACATCATTTACTTCACTAATTTGAGATCCTTTTATAGATCTAAATGGACATTTATGCTAGGGTGGAGTTTTCATGGTGGGTGTCGATCTAGATCCTTTGTAATAATTCCCACTAGCTCCATCACCTTACACCCTTCACACTATAGTCTCCACATATTTCAAACGTAGAAGATGCCATGAAAATATTAGAATTGGTTAGCCAATTACCAGTTGGCATAAGGTATGTGTTGATCCTTGTATCTAGTGTCAAGATGCCAAAATGTCATCATCACACAAAATGATGCCTTGTGCCGATGTGGATGTCATGTTGGTGTAAATCTTGCACTTACCAAAATAATGAGCCTAATATGAACTCTATTTGTTTAATGTGTAAGAGCTAGGTTTTATTTTTTAAATGTCTTATGCATGGTAAATCAAGACACATGATTAGTTAGTAAACCCTTATAGGTAGTTTTATAGACCTAGATCAATACATCATAGATTAAGATGTGGCTATAGTAAATAGAAAGGTTTTAGTGTTCCCTTATTCTCATTCTACAAACTTATCCTAATGTAGTTTGAATCTCTATTTTATAGACATGACATAGTTTGCATGTCCTTTCAACTAGTTTCTAGTCATAATCAATCTGATAGTCAACATAAGATATGTTTTAGGGAGGTTTGAATATCTATAATAATTTTTAGATAATTTTAAATCCTATATATCTCTTCTAGATTTGTATATTCATGTATATCAATTTCAATGGTTTATATCTATAGTTGGATTCACTCAATTCAAAATAGACTAAACAATAAGGTACATGTTCAAATGTCACATAATCAAATTTTTCACACATGTATCCAAGGGACACATAGAAATGACATTAATAATGTCTCAAATAAGGGAAATGTTCAAATGTCACATAAAACAAATGGCCAAGTCCCACAAAAAATGGACATGTTCAAATGTTGCACATATCAAACAATAATCTCATAGAGATGCTCAAATAATTGCACACAAGGGCCAATGGCCATATACTATAGATAAACAAAGTCTAATCTACTATGTACAATTAATAACATCAATGCAGCATGTAACTAGAAATATAGTATATACCATGTATATCTAATGTCATTATATCCTATCAAATAGCATATCCATGTAGACAATATAAGATAGAGATGTATCAAGATATTTGTAAAAAATATATATCTCAATAGTATAGTAGTAATATAATAGTAACACATGTAAATATTATAACCTTTAGATATTATGCCCCTAGTTTATCATGGCCACTAAGTAGAGGCAATCCCAACATTGTAGTCTATGTGAAATTATGCCTTTAAAAATACTCATAAATACTAGCGAAATGCATGTGTGATAGAAAAAAATATGTTATCTACAAATACTGGGATAAATAACATATGTGTATTCATATAAATTATAAATTATTTATAAAAAAAGTGTACTTGTGACTATATCATTTTTACACACTTAGCTCATGAACTATTCCATGGCTCTAAGTAGTTATTCATTTATCTCTATATGGATGATCCCTATCTTAATCCAAATATAATATAAAATTCCTCTTAATATTCATTAAAAGTATCCTAAGTTAATCCTTAGAATGATGCACACTTCCAATGTAGTTGTCTCTAATTTCAAGATAAGGTCATTCTTTCAATACTAACCCACTTGCTAGTAGTGCATGATTCCACTAGTTGCATCCTATTGACAAATATCAACTAATTTTTCAAATTAAAATTAACCTAATGGTTCACATCACACATTTTGAAATCATAATTTGAGGGATTTCCCAAAATATCACTATAAATCCACATTTCAAAACTATCAGCAATGTGTAAAGGTATGTGTGGTTCTACCATGAAAATAACAAGTATATCTAGGAATAGTTGACTATGGAGGTCTACTATATATGATATGAGTTGAACATAAATCTTATTTTTTTGATAAAAAAATTTGATTTTCTCATAAATCCTTGTCCTAATGACCAACAACCTTATGGAACTCACAATATGGTTCATCTACCCATCATGTAGGTAGAGGGTCCAGCTTAGGCAAAGGTAAGATTTCATCACCATAAGTAGTACAAACTAAGATAGAGTCTATGTTAGGCTCAAAAATGGTGATAGATATATGCAGTGTAGGTCAGTGTAATGTTTCTAACAATCAAGAGGGACTAAAATCAAGGGATCAAAAAAACTAGTCAATCAATATGGTCTTGTCACGACATGGTCAAGAAGTATGCTCTGAAGAGGCTCAATAATGATGAGGTGAGAAGTAGTGTGTGTGTGTGAGCACTCCACATTTTACCTATGAACATTAAGTGAAGAAGAGAAAATTTTAGTGCTAGATAATAAGAAGAGACTACATCAATAAAACTAATATTATGACATGAATACTATAAATAAGAATGATATCTAAGTATCTATATTTTTTTACATTGAGCAAAACTAGCTAGGGATTATCTAAAGAATATACATCATCATAATTATGAGTATGGATATTGGTAGTGTAAGCATAGATTATTTTATCTATCAAAGAATAATGAAAAATGAACTGTTTATTCTTGGTTAGAGTAACATGAATCTCATTGATTGGTTGTTGTTGTTGAGACTGGGGTCATAAATAAGGAGGAAATTGAGTAATTATGTGTGAATGGAAATTATAAGTTTTAATTTTCAAATTGATTTGAGTAGGTTCATCATCATTAGAATATAAAAGGTTATGTGGGATATAGCCCACAAGTTTAGGGTGACCATTGTAACCTCTAGTAGAGTTAATAGTATAATTAAATCATTGAGATTCCTAAAAGGGAATGCTAGAGTAAAGGTTCAAGGGTGGGAATTTTAAAATTTCCATGTTCTTGGAATTGTTCAAAATTATAAAGTTTGGTATCTACTTGAATATTGTAAATATCACTATTATGATGTAATTTAACACATAGAGATGTTGATGAGGAGATTAGTCTCATGTGATTTATCTAAGGTTGACTGAGTAAGATGTTATATGATAATATGAAGTTAAATATCATAACTTTAATTTAAATAGTGACAAAAGGAACTATGATAAAAATACAAACACATCCTAGAGTATTCATTTTATTTAATCATATCCTTGATATGAATTTTAGGTATATTTTAGATTGCATTTAGAGTACCCAAGTGTTTTAAAAAAATCAAAGGAAGTGACACATGTGCCAAAACTTTCATCAATCAGAGCATGCTTAACTTGAATAATGCCAATTTTTACACTGATAAATAATGGAGGATCATCTAATTGAACTAATATTTAATTATGTATTATTTAATAAATAATAAATTAGAGTGATAAATAAATATCTTTGGTTTCATCAATGTGTATAGACATTTCTTTGCATTGTTGAAGAATACTAGCTTCGGACCTAGATAAAGTGACTTAATGCCCCATAGGTGGAGGTCAAGGGATGTTCATTTCAAATAAATGTTGCATTAAATAACTAAGATGATGAGGATAATTTATCATGAGTTTTATAAAATTTAATTTTATATGGGATATGGTAAATTTATATTATAGGATCCCATTCATCATATCTGATAAGATTTGTGTTAGATAATGTTGCATAGTGTTGCAATAAATTTGTTAAAAGAAGTATGGAAGTACATTTAAATTGATTTTAATAATAGGTATTTTATTGGGACTTATTTGATGTGGTTATGCCAAGTGTACTTTATTGGGTTGAATTAGGTGATGTTTTTGGGATCATAGTTGGAGTGATTGTAGGTGGTGAAGAAGTAAGTGGATTTGTAATTTTAGGTAGGTTAGAGTGTGAAGAGTTTTATTGAAAATGAGAATCGGAAGTTGTATCAATAGAGATTGAATGAGTATCTAAATGTGGTGTTTGAAAATAAGTGTTTGGGATAGTATGTGAAGGATTATATTTTGCTATTCAATTTTTAGATATCATTGCCATATGCATAAGTTCTTTAAAATGAGATGGATAAGAATTTTGGATAGTACAAAAGGTGGGGAAGTTATCATAGTTATAATTTAAATAATAATTGATATAATAAACTAATCTCCTCATATTTTTCATATTGAAAAAATTAGTGTCATTAATATCAATGGTAGTTTTGAAAATGTTGGTGGTGGGAGGTTGAGAAATACTCGGTTGATGATTAAGAAGAGGATAGTTATAAATTTCAAGATGAGTGTTAGCTTGATTAAGGGCATCATGTTTATTTTAAGTTTCTTGAACCTTTACTACCACTTCATAATATTTTTGATATTCATGAATTAGGGTTTCATGATCAAAATTAGGACCAAAAATATATTCAAGAGTGAAGTTTTGTAATTGGTGGTAAGTGTCATGAAAACGTCCCCAACTTGCATGAAACTAACAAAACATGTGTGGATCATACCAATGTTTTATAGGGTGAGTAGGATCAATATCTCATGGTAGAGGCCTAAGAATATGATTTTGAATTTATTCCATGGAAAGAGGTTTGTGAGAGTGTACATTATTTACTAAGGAAAATCTAGCACTAGGTTGTGGAAAATAATTGGTTAAAAGTGTTTGTGAAAAATTAGCATCATTGGAATCACTTGGAGTAATAGCATGAATAATGGGAATAGAATCATAATTATCTATAACACCATATTTGGTAGCATAATATTTTTTATATTTCATAACCATTTGAGTTCCAAAAGAAGGATAGGAAGGCTCAAATTATCTTATGAGAAAATCTTATTTTTTGTCTTGGTCAAGGGCTTCTTCAAAATATTTGTGAGAAAGGGTCCTAACATGATAGTGTAATTTAGGGTGAAGAGAATTGGTTAATAAATGGAAGATATTTTCTTCTAACATGTTATGTTTAGCTTTATTGAATAAGGTTTCCCATTATTTAATGGACACTTTTGTTGTTTCATATTTTAATTGTTTACAATTGATGAAATGTGCTAACATGTTTTTAAGGAGGTCATTAGTTTTAAATTATTATACCAATGAATTAACTAAATCTTATAAAATAGATATAGTATGAGATTTGAGTTGATTATACCAATCTAAAATCTCACCTACAAAGGTTTTAGCTAGGATTTTGGGGGTGGCAAAGGTATTGGGCTTAATCTAATCTTTGTATAAGTTTCCAAAAACTTTTAAGTGCATAGCAGGATCAATGGACCCATTATAAGTGATATTAGGAACAATTCCACCTATGTAAATATTTTTAATTTGAGGGACTAAGGGTTCATTTTGTAGATTTTTGATAGTCTTGTTGAGAAGTGGATGTTGAGGTATAAGGTTACCTTGTGGGGTGGGGGGAATTCATATTTTTCACTCCCTATTAAGTAGGTTGAGGATAATTTTGTAATTATAAATATTGGTTTTAAATTTTTATCATTTGATTTATATTATTAGTTTGAAACATGGTCATTTAGTTCATGGCTTATAATAAAATTTGATTACTTTTGATAGTATATTGGCTAGTAGAAACAACTTGAGATGCACTAAAGGTAGGATTGACGTGAGTATGAATAGGGGAAATTTGAGTTATCCCACTAAAGGAAAGACCAACCATAGTAGTTGAGATATTAGGCAAGGTAGAAGCAAAAATGGTTGCAAAATTTTAAGGCATGGAATAAGAAATGAGAATTTAAGAGGAAAAAGTCATGAAAGAAGTCAGATGGTGACTTGCTCTAAGGCCTATAGATACATTAAGCATAGGTGAAGGTGGAGGATTAAGGTAAGGTCCCAGCATGAGATTATAGAGAATTATGGGATGTTTTCCTTGGTGTTGGGGGTTTTCATTGATAAAGAGTATCATTCCAAAAGTATATTTTATATCACTCTCATCCTCGACAATAGACATGTGGGGAGGATAATTAAGTGGATCCAGGGTTTTAGGATGAGGTGATCCAAAGTTTTTAGTTATGGTAGCCACATGGATATTACTAGAATCTATATTTTCTATGAAAGTATAAGGGAATTGATATTGTGGATACTTAAGAGGGTTAGATAAATTTATCATATCTTTATAAGTTTTCACTTCATTTTCATCAAAAATATCCTACATGTTGACAAGTAAAGGTAGAGGTAAAAACATGGAAAACTACTACGTTGAAAGGTCAACTTTGTTTTATAGATAGGAATAGGAAAATTTTGGATAGAAAACTAAATCAAGTTACTCAACTTATTTGTATCAATGGAAAAAAATATAAGTTTGAAAACCAAATAGTCAAGCTGGTCAACTAATTTTGATAGGTAGAGTTTGCTAAAAGACTACTACTCAAGTTGGTTGACTTAATTTGATAGGTGTAAAAAGATAGGGTTATTCTGAAGCTTACTAGTTTGAGTTGGTCAACTTAGTTTGGTAGGCATAATTATTTTAAATCCTACTAAGATGATTTGGTCAACCTAGTTTAGTAAATAAGGAAAAAAAGATAATTTTATAAAATCTCACAAAGTCAATTTGGTTGATTTAATTTGACATGCATGAAAATATAGAATTTTTTAAAACCCTACTAATTCAAAATGGTTAATTTATTTTGATAGGCATCAAAAATATAGATTTGTCTAAAAACCTACTAAGTCAAGCTAGTTGATTTAGCTTGATAGGTAAGAAACATATAGAATTATACTAAATCATGCTAGTCAATGTAGTTTAATATATAAAAAAATTAACAAATATTTGGACTATATAGTAAAGATAATATAATATCAAACTAACTACCACACTACACAGAGTTATATTTAACATTAGTTAATATAATTTGTAATACAATATAGAATAGCAAGAAACAAGTATAAAATATAATTGGTAACTATTGATGTTAACTAATTATCTGAAAAGAAGATTAGGAAATTCTACTAAAGCTTTTTAATTGATTTTTAATATTTCAAAGATAATTATGTATCTATTAGATAGTAATAGCCTAATGTTTTAGAGTGATAACTATGGAGGAAGTGTCATTCTCATAACCCACTAAACTTGGTTTCAAAGGTAAGTTAGAAGTAACTTCTTGATGCTAACTACTAACTGATGCACCTTAGAATCAAATGAATGCTTGGATTATTGAGGTTCAATTCAAAGGGAAATCCTAGGTGTTTTTGAAATACCATGAGGTATGTGGAAACTAAAGACCATGTTTATCTCTATACTATAGCTATGAGTATTGGGGTAATCCCCTCATGATACAATATCTATAAATGATAGACAAGGACTGTAAACAAAGCATCATGTATTCCTTCATGATAGTAGCTAAGTAATTTTAAAATTGTTGGTACATAGTTTCTATGAAAATCTAGACAAAGTAAAAATAAAGGCTAAAATTAACTTTCCATTTCAAGAGGTAAATAAATAAGCATCCAACTCTTTTCTAAAATATGAAATTAATTACTTAGAAATGAAGGTGAATTACCTTGATTATGTTGAAAAGTAAAAAAAATAGATCAAGATCAGTAAGGCCGACCTAGTTTGTAAATATAATATAACATAGTCAGATGGGCCAATTTAGTCTACTGTGAAACTAGGTTGAAATCAAACAACATTGAGCATGTCAATTTAGTTTATTTTGTAAATAAAATAGACACAAAACTAAGTTGGAAAAGTTGAATTAGATGACTATGTGGTACATTCTAATAGAATTAAAAATTGGTAAGGAAAATTTAAAAATTAAAATATTGAATAATTTGAATAAAATTAAAAATGATATTAATCCAAAAAATATTGATCTATGAATAATATTATGGTGAGAGTGCATAATATTAAAGTAGTTGATAAGTATTTGAAATACAAAAATTGTTTAGAATGAACCTAGAAGATATGACTAGATCAACTAGGTCAACTTAGTTTGTTAGTTGAAAATGTAAAGGATCTACTTGCTATCTATATTATCTAGACATGATTAGTCTTATATAGGTAAAAGTCTAAAAAACATATATGTTAAATGGGATTGACCAAGTTGATTTAGTACATTAAATTTTTAAAAACTAGAAGTAGTAAAATAAAACTACATTGACTAGCCCAATGTGATTTTTTAAAAGGTAAAAAGTGAAAATGATAAATCAAACTAAATGATTCAGACTAATCTAGTTGACTATAATGGAAATATATAAAATAAGAAAGGCTACTAATTCAACTAGCATGACTCAGTTTGGAATGAATCCCTATAAGCCAAAGGACAAAAATAGATTGGCCAACCTGATCTAGTTGAATGTAAACCATAAACCTATAAATAGAAATATAAACTAAATTATCCAACTTGATTGAGTTGACTTTAGAATGACAACCTAAAAATAGAAAAAATATACTAGGTCATCTAGCCTAATCTAGTTGATTATAGAAAGAAAACCTATAAACAAAAGACAAAACTAAATCGACCAACATTATCTAGTTGACTATAAATATTAAATTTGTAGACATAATATTAGATCAAGTAGCCCAATCTAGTTGATTGAAAGTGAAAAATTGAAAATTCAAGGGTTAGATTCAGGTCAAGTTCATTAGAATCTGTGCAACAAATTAAGATAGATCTACAACTTATCTAACTTAGTAAAATCCAAGATTGGATAAGGTAATAAACTAACATCTATTATAATACATGTTTATATTGGGAGCATGACCAAATTTGATCCACTAAACTTAACCAATGGATCTCTTACTACATAACACCAAAGGAGAGGGTTCAAAATCCTCTAGGTAAATAACACTATGAAAAAACCCTAGATAATTATACATACATGAAATAAAAGTAGCCTGGTGTTCACCAAAGCTTGTGGCACAAATGAGGATAATAACAACAAACAACACATAAAAATAAAGAAAACTCTATTCAAGCCAATGAGTGATCTAGTCATTAAGCACTGATACAAGTATGGGGTCAAGTGGGGTGTAGATATTTGTTCATATTGATTTAAATCATGTATGGGTTAGGAAGTGTATCTTCTTGTACGATGGAAACCCACTTTTTTCCTTTGTACAAAGTATCCACTTGAATCTTCATGTATATGCATCACAATCACCTCAAGAACCATGGTCTCTTTATGCATAATGGTTTCATATGAGTGAGTTGTCCCTCCTCTCACCTGTTAGTATTTATAAAAATAACAACCTTTGATATATATATATATATATATATATATATATATAGATGTAACCTTGTGAACCTTTTGGGAGACATATGGAGAGTGATGTTTTTTTCTTACCTTAGGGACGTAATCGAGGCTTATATTTTTCTTTCTCCCCTCAAGTGGCTTCCTTAGCCACATAGTGTTAGAATTTTAACTATTTTTGAATTGTTGTATTGCATTTTATTAAAAAAAAATTACAAATTAAACATGATTTCAAAACCAGCACTTTTATTTCTATTTGATTTAAGTTTTGTTAAAGAATTTATTTTATGATTATTGAGTTAATTCTATTTGAATTATAATATTTCATTTTCCTATTTATGATTATATTTTGTGGACATTTGTCTCTTGATATTATTATGATATGGATTTACTTTATTTTATAATTTTATTCCTTTAATTAATTATTGATTTCATATATGTTTGTAATGTGCATGGTGCTCACCTTGTGCAAGTGTGAGGGAGAATAAGTAGTTTGGAATATAGATATAGGTCAAGATGGGAACCTATATGGAAATATTCATGACACCATCCTTCCCACCAACAAAACATGGTGGTTATAGGATACTATCATGTTTCTTGAAAGGTATAAGGATTTTTTTTCCATTACAAAGCTACAATGATTTCTCTTCTATTTCAAAAAATAATATTGATCTATCCATATGGTACTTGATTTTTTCACAATGCACTCTCACCATGGGATGACGCTAAATTTTTTTTATATGATATTATAGTATAATTATAACATTATTATACATAATACCTATTAGAATTATTTATCATTAGAAATTCTTGAGATTTTAGTTGGATTATGACAGATTTTGGGATGGTAGTATGGCACTTTGGGAACTACCTAAGATATTTGATATCAATTATTTGACTTAAAACATTTCAGATAAATATAAAATTCTTCTATTAAAATTGAATCCAAATACAACATGATAAAAATAATGTTGAAATTCAATAATTTTAAATTTTAATATAAGGGTAAGTTCAAAATTTTGGGGGACAAAAAGGTGCTTACCCATGGACATATTTTCCCTGAAAATTAAACAATTTGAACTTCTATAGATAGTTTGAGATGGCTACACTCAAAATTTGAGGGTGGTGTAAAAACATGAATTGTAGTATTTTGATTTTGGTTTCCAAAACACTAAAAAAATTAAAAATGGTTAAGAATAATTAGGTAAAATATCTAAAATTTGAATAAATCCTAATTTTTTAGGATAGAGTAAATAGCTAGCCATGTGGCTCCTCATTTTTTGAGAATTATTTAATATTGTTTAAAACCATTTGGTGAAATTTTATATAAGATAATCTAGTTTGTAACCTATATTTTTTTTATAATTTTTTTTATGCAGAGTTTTTTAATTAATTTTACAAATAAATAGATCTTGAAAATTGATAAAAAAAAATGGATAGTCAATCATGGACCTCCTAACTACCTTAAAAAAATTAAAATTATTTTTTTCTCTTGAATGCATATATAATTAGGCCTAGTTTGTAACCATATAATTTATTTTGTATTTGGATCAATGAAAAATATAGGCAAACATATATAGACATGTATATTTGTGGTATGTAGTGACCTAAAAAGACTATAGTTAGAAATCAACATGGACTGAAACCTTAAAATAGTCCAAAAATTATTAAAAAAACATATATTTGGAAAGAGGAGAGATGCTCATCATATTGGTAATAATTTTATGAATTAGATCATTTAAACTCATAGTGCATTTGGTGATATAAGTTTAATTTTTTTTTAATACTCTTGGATTCAAATGTGTGTTGATAGGTCCAATCCTTTGGCTCAGGAATCTAAGCCATTTTCAAGCCAAAAGGTGTGGTTGTTGAATTTACACACAATAATGTGTACATGTTATAATGTGTATGTATTATTATGTACAAATTCAAATTAAAAACATGCATGAGTTTGAAATGCAAAATAACCAAAGATCATACACATTATTAGTGATAATAACATGTACGTGTTATTATTGTAAATAATATGTGTTATTACTAATAAGTCCAATAATGCATACACATTATTACTACTAAATCCAATAATGTGTACACATTATTAATACTAAGTATAATGATGCATACACATTATGGTGTAGTGAACTCATGAGTGGGAAAAATGCAAAATGGGGATACATTATGTTGGGTGAATATTTTATCGGCCAGCTAACTGGTGACCAAAATAGTTCTTATCACCACAGCATAGGGAGATCAGTCAACCAGATGTGCAAGTTTATTGCATCAGCAGGGGACAAATCTCTCCTCTCATCAAGGGGAGGTTCCCTATTAAATATTTATATGCTGGATATAAGTATACAATTAAGCAAAAAATAACACATGGGGTGGTATCACAACATCTACCTCTCTTTTCTCAAAAGTAATGTATAAAGAACAAAAGGGGGAAATTCTTACTCCGTAGCCAACAACATTCCTCTTCTTTCAGGAATGGTATCAAATGTGGAGTAGGAAATCACTTGAACTAATGAAGTTCTCAAGAACACTCACGTAAGCATAAAGTCTTTTATAGTCTCCTTCACTGATTCGGAACAAGTACAATCGTAGAGTGAAGTGAAGCACAAAGTCTTCACCTAAATCTACAAAAGATAACTAAAACTTAAAGATAAAAGCAGCACAAATTCTGTCTTCTACCTTCCAGAAATGCCCTCAGATAATACTAACACACCCACTTTGCTTATTAAATTAGATAAATAAGATATTACTAGGAAAAAGAACATAAGAACTATTTCCTAAATAACACAGACAATCTCAACACAAAGTCTGAAAATAACCTGCTTCTCATTCATTCAATAAAATATGATTTACAAATTTGAGCACAAAGTCTCAAAAGTTGCTTCAATTTTAGTAGAGTGTTTGCTATTAATTTTTCCAAGATCATTTACAAATGAGGTCTCCACTATATATAGGGAGAAAATCCTCAAAAAGAGAAAATAATAAAATATACAAAATATCTTGGTCAAAGATGACTCATCTTTGACTTTTAGATTTTTTTTTGAAATATTTACATGTAATTACATTTTTCAAAATTGCATGCACTTTGCACAAAACAGAAATGCATAAGGAGAGAAGAAGAAAGAAGGAGAGAGATTCAGTTCTTACTGCCATATTTCTTCATATGTGCATCGAACATTGTGATAGATGCCTAAATTTTGATGTTGTCTGGTGCAATTATGTTCTTAGAGATGATTCTAGCTCTGATCAATGCGTCCTTCAATGCTGTGATAGCTTTAGCGTGGCTAGTTAACCTAGATTTTAGATTCTCCAAAGTTAACTGAGCATCTAAAATGTTGTCCACAGTAGACATTGAGAAGGATTTTTCTTTAAAATCTCTCTGAACCATCTCCTTAAAATTCTGAATCATTTCTTTTGTCAGAAGGAACTGATTGTCCTTAGAGGTTAGGTTGCATGGCAGTGCTTCTAGTTTATTCAGCAAGCTCAGGTCACTCTTCTCACTAGCCTCCTTGAAAGGTTTGAGATCATCAATTAGATCTTTGAGTACCTAAATCCTGAAGATCAGTGATTCCTTGATTTCAACATAGGAGTCCTTGCTGGAGATGACACTGATAGATATTAAGGTGCTTTTCTTGAGATCCTTCATTTCCTTCCATCTTCTAAGATCTTTTTCTGAACTATCGATCTCTTGAGAAATGAGGGAAACAAAGTCATCTAACTCTGCTTTTACCTTCTTCATTTTTCTAGTTCTTTCTGCAACCTCTGTCAGTAAAGAAACTCCCTGAGTATGCATCTTTTCAATATAGTCCTCTAGGACTTTTCCCTTCAAATAAGTCTTTTCTTCTTTTTGAATGACTGAGTCATCCACAGAGAAGGCCTCTGGAGTTGCTACTTTAGAAGTAAGAGTGAACCTTTTTATTACTGTCATTAGCTGCTCTACTTTGGCCTTGTAATAATCCTTCATTTCCTTCTCTCGATCCAATTTTTGGACCATGATGTCCATAGCCAACTAAAGATCACTTTTCACACCTTCATGAGTAAATTTTCCAAGTTCAACACGAGAGATGGAATAGCTGCTCATCTCAAAACCCTCAAGGGTTGCGTCCTGTGGAGACTTGGCAATTTCCAAAAAAATTTGCCCTTTTTCTTCGACCAATTTGGAGAGGATTCTTGGCCTCTTAGGAGCCTTTGCTTTCACCATCACTATTTTGCCAAAGTCAAATTCATCTGGGGAGATGGCCATCTTCTTTATTTTTGGTGTAAAAGCAGACATCTAAGGCGGGAGAGAAGTATCTGTTGTAGCAATGGTTGTCTCAGCCAGTGTTACTATAGTAGTTTCCATACTGCTAGTGGTGACAGTAGTTATAGTTGAAGTAACTGGTGAAACTGCACCAACTACTAATTTTGGCTCAGGTGTAGGGCTTGCTGGCAAGTTGAAGGAAGGAGATGATAGACTTGGAATGGATCCAAAAGAGTGAGGGGAACTTCCAAAAGGGCCCTGAGGATCACCAAATATGACTCTAAAAGGAGAAGCAGCTCCAAAAGAGGGAATACTGATAGGAGAGATGGGAGAAAAGGGTACCACAAGAGACTGAGGGGGAGAAGGAGAGATGCTTTGGAGTGGTTGCACTTGTTCTTGTGAGAGTAGAGATCTAGTGCTAGGTTGCCCTAATGGTTGATCATCTTTCTCCATGCCCTGAGCTGCCTCTGTCTACAGGTTCCATTCCTTAGTTCCTTTTGGTGCTGCTTCAGGCTCTTTAGTAGCCTTAGGTTTCTTGGATACAAAGATAATCCTAGGCTTGTGAGGCCTAGAAGGAGAAGGGACATCACCTTTGTTTTTAGTTCTATTCTCTATTTTCCTCTTCAATTCTACCTGGTATTCAGCCTTTGATCTTGTAACAAATTCCTTCATGGTGATCCCTTTGGCTGCTAACCAATCATTGGTGTTAGCCAATATTGATTCAAATTTTTTTCTCAAAGAAGTCAGCTCCTTCTGAGACCACTGAATTAGAGGAAGAGGGGAACCAGCAACCTTCTTTGCCAGATACCTACTATTAATGATGTTTCCATCATCAACCAGATTAGAGGGGATCTCTGCAAGCCCTAGGTATTCAATTTTCTCTAGGGTCAGCTTGCAATAGTCCATTTTTCTAATTTCCTCAGCCATTCTAAGGTCAACCCAGATATCCTCAATCATGGGTTCATGGAATTGGGTTTTCCTCCTAATCTTTTCCTTAACTCCCCTGTAGTCAAATTTTTCTCATCTCTTGAATGGTTTTAAAGTAACCATCTACATTTTGGTTTCCATGACCTTGGCTTTGGTTGATGTTGCAATGGAATACCTACCAATCTCAATTGGAAAATTAAAACCTGGTCTTTTCAGTTCCATCTATCTAGTATGCATGATAACCAGTTGTCGGCAAAGTTCCATTAGAACTAATTTATCTGAAGGGAACCTGGGGAACATGTAGGGGTAGCCCTGGTAAAATCTGACTTGAAGATAACAGAAAGTGGGGAACTAAAGGAACATGCAGCCGTAATCATTTACCACTACCCAGGCCTCATCTGATGTTCTCTTCTGCTTGAGCTGAGGGTCGAAGAGACATAAAAATGTAGCAAAAAAGGCATCATTTACCCTCTTGAAGTGATGAGTTGACCCTTGAAACATCAGCTAAGGATAATACGAGTAGACTAGGGTGGTCTTTCTATCTCATTCAGTAGTTAATCCCAAGAAAGACCGCATTGTGGTAACTATGTAAACCAGGTATGAAGTCATGTAGAACTTGAAGGAAGTTTGTACCCTGGTTAACTACTCATGGAGGGCATTGCTGATTTGCTCTCCCTAAAAGATGGCTTGTTTGCCCTGGAGGATGATCTTGATGAATGGATACATCCATTCATAGAACTATGAAGAAGATGGGAGGCCCCATACTCTACTGAGAAGGGTGATCAAATCACCAACTTCTTCGATGAAATTGCTCCTTAAAAAGTTTCATGGCCATCTTGATAAGCTCGTCTTAGGGGACTTCAACCACTTATGGTTCATAACTTTCTTTGCCCTCTCAAGGTCTTTGTCATACTCCTTTTGAGTGTCCCCAAAGTTAATTTGGGTTACTTCAATGGTTGGAGCACACATGAAAACTTTATCAATGAATTTGGGGTCTAACTGAATCACCATATTGTCGCTGGCATCTAAGACTGACCTGGTCTCTTTGTTGTAGAAGTGAGTGCATTAGAGGATGAACTCAGTATGATGCGCTGCTATCAGAAAGGCGGCCACCAGGTGAATGTTGCTCTCGATGATCTTCATCCCAGTGCTTGGATTCATCACCTTCATTTGTGTTAGGAATCTGGCCATGTCCACATGACCGATCTCAGTGTCCCAAATATCATTGATGTTGGAGGTGATAGAAGTGAGGGGGAGGATGCCCTAATACTTGTATTTCATTGTTTT
This sequence comes from Torreya grandis, assembly GCA_037957365.1. Classification (NCBI taxonomy): domain Eukaryota; kingdom Viridiplantae; phylum Streptophyta; class Pinopsida; order Cupressales; family Taxaceae; genus Torreya; species Torreya grandis. The sequence continues at coordinate 736,481 of JARHVA010004235.1, read as the reverse complement.
TTCCTTCTTGGGAGATGCTTTCATTATTAGGAATGATCTCAATTAGATGGGAGCAGATGTGTGAGAGTTCGTTGATTAAACTGCAATCATGATCATAGTAATTAGGGGAGAGAAGATGAATGGGGAAAATGCATTTTGAGTGATCATGACCATGGAGGTCACTTAAATAGGCCAGGTCAGGAGAAGGAGCAAAAAATGAGGAAGAAAGGGAAAGAAAAAGACAGGTGGGAAATTTTTGGGAGTTAGGAAAATGCGGGGGAGGGATGCACGGGTAACAAAATTTGCCACCCCTGCATTTAGATATGAAAAAGTTCAAGGGTGGTGAAATTCACCACTCGTGTAGTGATGGCCTGTAGAGGGGGAAAATTTTGCTGCCTTTATAGGTTAGAGGAAGAAAAAAGCAAGGGTGGCAAATTTTGCCACCTCTGCAAGGAATACCTACAGAGGTGGCAAAATTTGCCGCCCTTGCAGAGAAGGGTTACACAGGCAGTGAATTTTGCCATCGATGCATGAGAGGGTCAGTGTAGAAGCCTGTGGGTTAGGAAGAGGGATGGTGTGAATCACTGTCCTTACAAGTTTTGGAATGAAAACCCATGGGAAAAGGAGAGGGGCAGCTTTGTTGTCATCACTAGCAGGGAAGAAAAACTTTTAAACTAACCTAAAAATAATGGAAAGCTAAGGAGGAACAAAGAAAAACAAAAAGCAAAAGCAAGACCTACTTGAGAAACTGCATGCGCCATGAGGTTGAATCTACCAAAATGCACTTCAACTCATCAACTGGGTCACTCAAATGTAAGAGGTAGGAGGGGAGGAGGAAATAATGAGAAAGCAGAGGTTTAAATCAGGTTATATGGGTTGAAAAATCCACCCTAACAACCTATCATGTGCAATAATAAATGCTACGCATGATTATTGAGACATGCAGGGGTGGAAAAATTTGCTGCCCTTACATGTCAGAGTGCAGTGGTGGCAAAATTTACCACCCTTGTAGGGAAAAGTGCAGAGGCAGCAAATTTTGCCACCCTAGCACAAAAATAATGAAAATGTAAAGGCAGCAAAATTTGTCACTCTTACACGAAACGGAAGAAAAGAATAACTCTGGAAGAGGTAGTCTTAAGAGGGGACTTGGTTCCCAGACATTTTGAGACCGTAATAGCCTTCACTTTTTTCAAAGATGTGTTTCACAATTTTTGAAAGGTTTAGGTGGACCAAGATGAGAATGAGAAAAACCTCACCTCGAAAACAAACTTAGAGAGACAAAAGATGAAACAAACAAGTTTCGTAGGGGGTTGTTCCCAAAAATGAGCTAAGCTAATTTTGGAAACAACAACTGGCTCCTATTGGGGAACTTCTGTTGATCAAATTGATTAGTGGGAGTATAAACCAGTCTCTAAGTGCGTTCATCCAAGCCATTGGGCTACGGAGTCAAGCTAAAAAAATGAAAGAAAGAAAATAGACAAAACATAAAAACTGTACATATATACAAACAAACTCATCTAAGCTTCAAGGATTTAAACAGCTTCAAATGCTACCCACTGTGAGGTAGTGCAAATGGCATTCCATCTTGGTACTATAGCAAGAAGCTAGCCTCACCATAGAGCTGTTGAATGGTAAACGGGCCTCTCCACATGGAGTCAAATTTGCCATGCATCCCTTTTGTTTCCCACCTCTTGTCCCACAACAAGACTTGATCTCTAACTTAGAATTCACACACTCTAGCCCTCTTATCAAAAAGTGCCTTCACTCGATTCTGATGCTCCATAATTTGGTCCACTACCATAACTCGTTGTTCATTCAGCTCAATCAGACATAATCCTTTATCGACTGAGCTTTCGAAGGTTGAGTCTTCGATTGCTTTAGTTAGCCTGAGCACTGGTAGTTCAAAGGTGATGGGGATTTCTGCATTTAATCCATATATAAGTTGGAAAGGTGACATACCTATAGCCCTTTTAGGTGTTATCTTGTCAGCCTATAAAGCATCATACAAAGCTTTGTGCCATGTTCTTTGGTTGTCGTCTACCAACTTCCTGATAATGGTGACCAAGTTCTTGTTACTCGATTCTGCTTGTCCATTTCCCTGAGGGAAATAATTTGAAGTGTGAGATAAGGTCATCCCATAACCAAAGCAAAATTGAGTAATTTCATATGAAGAAAAATAGGCCACATTATCTGTTACAATTTTAAGCAGAACCCCAAATTGAGAGATGATATTTTCTTTGAAAAAATTACACACTACTTTAGACGTAGAGTGCTTGGTTGGGATGGCCTCCACCCATTTGGTAAAGTAATCTATTGTGGTGAGGACATAATCATGCTTGGCACTTGAAGATGGGTTAACTAGACCAATGAAATCAATACCCCATTATTGGAAAGGTTCTTCAATTATAACTGGCTATAGAGGTAATGCAGTCAGCTTAGGCTTCCCAATGAACTGTTGACACAATTTGCACCTATGCACCCATTTGTAGGCATCCTAGAATAGCATGGGCCAATAATACTTTGCTCATAGAATTTTGTGTGCCATCATCGGTGCAGAGAAATGCCCTCCACAAGCAAAATTGTGGAAAGACTTCAAGAGTCTTTCTTGTTGTGCCCTATCAACGCAACGAAGAAATGCCCCATCTAGGTTTCTCTTGTAAAGACCATTGTCCCACAAGACATAACTAACTACTTTCAATTTAACATTCCATTTTTCTTTATAAGAAAGATGAGTAGGACATTCACCATATGTCAAAAAGTGAGCAATATCTGAATACCACTCATCAGTGGTTGCAACAAAGAGGACTGTAGACACATCCTCGGTCTCTATTTCATTTTCTACTTTATCCAAAATGTTGTTGGCAATCAACTGGCAAAGACCCTTTCCCCATACAAGCTTTATAGGTTTGATATCCAGATCAAACTCTTGAATCTTTGCAATCTAATTACCTCACTTCATACCAAACTCTTGCTGAGTCAAAATAGATTTTATTGTTGTGTCAGGTACAAGAACTTTAGTGTGTGAGTTCAGGATATAAAACCTGAAATGCTTAACTACTTTGACCACTACATATGCATGTTTTTCCATGTTAGAATATTTCAACTCGTGGACCTTGAGTGGGTAACTCATGAAGGAGATAGGAGATTCTACACCTTCCTAATTTGGTTGAACTAAAATGGCCGATAGTGTATGCTCAGAAGCATAACTATATATTTTGAAACTTTTAGTATAGTCAGGACAAACCAAGATTGGTGCGTGAGCAATCACCTCTTTGATTTCACTGAATGCTGATTTGCCTTCAGCGGTCCACCTAAATATAGCATTGCCTTTCATCATGTCGACAATGTGATGAGTTTTCTTAGAAAACTCAAGAATGAACCTTCGAAGAAAATTTACCTTTCCAAAGAAAGAGTGAACTGCGGTCTTACTAGTAGGCAGAGCAAGTTCCTGGATGGACTTGACTCTCTCTGAATCAATTTTAATACATTCTCAAGACACGATGTGTTCAAGAAGTTTTCCCTTAGTAACTCTGAAGACATATTTCTTTGGGTTTAAAGAAATACTATTTTGGCGATAGCATTCCAGTATCCTTTACAGATGATGAACATGCTCAGATAGATGCTTTGAAAACACTATCAGATCATCCAGGTATACTACAATGAATTTCCCCATTTCAGCCTTAAAAGTGAGATCTATCACCCTTTGAAAAGTGGCACCTACATTTATCAGACCAAAAGGCATTCTTCGGTAAGCAAATGTGCCCCAAGTTGTGGTGAATGATGTCTTGTGTTGATCTTCTTTCTTGACTTTGACTTGATTGTACCCCAAAAAACCATCTAGCATTGATAATATTTCTAAACCTATTACCATCTGTAGGACCTAATCCATGATAGGAAGGGGTAGTTATCTTTTAAGGATAACTAGTTTAAGTTCCTGAAATCCACACAGATTCAAATTTTGCCATTCTTCTTCCTGACGGGCACTATGTTGGCAATCCATGTTGAGTGATGGATTGGAAAAATTATTCGGGCATCCAGCATCTTTTGTATCTCAGCTAAAATAGTACCTGAGATTTTTGGATTATATTAGCTAGATTTCTGCTTGTAAGGTACAGAGTTGGCTTTTAAGGGAATGTTGTGGTGAATGTCATTTGGCCTGAGTGATTTCAAATCATCATAAGAATAGGCCAATACATCCATGTATTGGTAGAGTAGACTAGCAAGCTCAAATCTTTCCTTGAAAGTGCAGCATTTCCCAATATTTACCATCTTAGGATCACGCTTGGTTCCCAAGTTTACCTGATCAAAGTCTTGAGAGGACTTTGAATCCGTTTGCTATTGCTTAATAAACCTGTCATGGTTATCAAACAATTTCTCTAAGGACACCAAGCCTTTTGGAATCTTATTCCCTTTAATCTATAGAAAGTCCTCCCCTGTGTTCACATGGGCCTCAGGAGCTGCTCCACATTCTAAGGGTTCACTACCTTCAAAATGCAGTTGTTCGAAACTATCCTTTTGCTCCAAGAAGGTGATTATTTGATCATCATTGTTAAACACTTGCCAATGGCTGGCATTATCTAGTACACTTGGTCAAAAGACCAGCTCGATAATATACTTATCTTCCTTAAAATATGGGTGAGAAACTAGAAGGGTGGTAGAGACAGCCAATGCATCTGCTCGGTCATTGAATTCCCTCAAAACGGTAGAGATGTTGAAAGTGTCAAAAATTTTAATCTGATTTCAGACCAAGTTGTGATAGTGGTGCAACCTCTCATTCTTTGTCTGATAGAGGTTTCTCACCTGATAGACTATCAACTTAGCATCCCCTTTAGCATGGAGTTTCCTAATGCCCCTTTCTTTGGCAGCCTGTAGTTTGAGCAATAGGGATTCGTATTTAGTCATGTTGTTGGTATTGTTAAACTGCAATTTGTAAGATAAAGGAATAATATCTCCCTGAGGGGATATCAACACAACCCTGACTCCCGACCCAGTAGAAGAGCATCTACCATCAAATTCTAAGGTCCATGCCTCGTTAGATGCTACTTTTTCTATGAAAACTCTTTTGCTTGGGGTAAAAGACTCTTCCATGTGTTTGTCTTGATTTGTCAATTTTTTTGTTGTGTCAGGTGAACACAATCTCAGGTTATCACTTGAAGGAGTTTCATAAGATGTCTCGTGGGTTCCCTCCATAGATAAGAAGTAGTTGCCCATGCCTAAGGACTCAAATAAAATTTGAGCTTCTAGTGCTGAAGATCGGGTAACTACATACCTTGCTTCTTTTTCAAGAAGTAACTTCTTCATGACACCTTAAACTAGGATCCTTGCTTCTGATAAGTCCATACTTAGCTCACCTCCAACATCCTTGCAAAAATTTTGCCCGAGTAGGATGCCGTAAGATGCGGAAACATCGGCCACTAAAACTGTCATTTTTATCTGCTTCTATGAAAAAGCTGCGAAGGCATATTGAGCATCTTTTATTTGACCAAGGAGAGGAACTTGCTTATTTTCCACAGAAAAACACCTCCCAAAGGTTTTGGTCAAGGTCAAGCCAAGAGAATCTGCCACATTAGCGGGCATGATGTTATCTGAAGCTCCAGAGTCTATGATGCAATTACTCATCTTATAACCATTTATAAGCAGGGAGACATAAAACAGTTCAATTTTCTCAGGAGCGATAGGAGGAGTCACAACAAGATTGTTTTGAGCAGATTTATCTTTAGGGAGATCAGGAGCAGCTTTCAAAGAGTCTTGTCCTACAGGGACAACTTTGTTTTTTACATATTTTGCTAACCTATCAAACTGTTCTAGGTTAGCTCTCAAATATTTGACCTCTGTCATTTGAATTTTAGTCTTTTTAGCATGGTCGATTATATCAAGTAATTGAAAAGAACTTACAACAGAGGAAGAGAGTCCATCATCAGGGACTTTAACAAGTGTGGCACTGGTCTGAGTAGTAGAAGTGGAAGATATCAGGTGATTGGGAGTACTCACCTTTTTATGGGTTACCTGATCTTTTGATTATGGAGGCAACAGAGTCCCACATTTGGCAATGGAAACCACTGGTCAGGGTTCTTCATTTGCCTTTCCTTTGTTAGTCTATGAAGCTGACTGATTTTGAGATCTAGTGAAAATAACGTAAGATCCATCCAAACCCTCCCCTTTACTTCTAGCTTCATCTTGGTAATCTAAGAAATCGATATTGGAGTTGCCAGCTAATTCCTCTTCCTACTCATTAAATAGATTAGCATCTTCTTGTTGATGTAATTGAGGTTGAAAAGAGTTGTCGTGCTCAGCTTCCAAGTAGCCAACCATTGAATTGGTAGGCGCTGCTTTAATGGGTAATCTCCCTGGAGGGGGAGGTAGGTGATTGGATTGCCCTTGGTTTTGGGTAACATTACCCTGATATTGCTAATTTTGGAACATTCTCTTGGGTGCATCTCGATAGGTAAGAGTAGACGTACCTTGGGCCATTTGCCTCTTCAAAGCTATCAGTTCATTTGTCAATTTTTGCACCATAAGATCTATAGTACTTATAGAAGAGCTTTTAGCAGATGAAGAAAATCTATTTTTACTTGGGTCTTTTCTGATCTTACCTGCTAGGATAAGATTATCTTCAATCTCAGTATCCAAACTTTGAACCAATGCTAAATCCATAGAGCCAGCTCACCTTAACAGAAAACTTATTTTGAGAAGCTGCAAATTGATGAAAAAGCACTTGAGATTTTCTGGCGTGGGTTGAGCCACAGTTGGAATTCAGTTTCTCAACTTGTTGAATTTAGCTATGAAATCCTTCATGGGTTCTTGGGGTTCTTTATTTAACTGTGTTAGCTATGCCAACAAAGTGTCTGCATCTTAGTAGGTTTAAACCTAGCTTCAAATTTGGACTTGAGCATATCCCAGTCTGTTACTGACCTGGCCTGCAGGTGATAGAACCAATCCGTGGCAACTCCTTGCAAAGTTTTCATAAAAAGTCTAACTACTACATATTTGAATTCCACACTGATCACACCACATGCTATGGAGAAAGCGGCAATATGCTCGTCAGGATGAACCTTTCTATCACCAAAAAACTTAGGAAAATTTTTTCTAGAACTATGAGGTAGTTCATGGAAAGGTGTAGTCAAATTGAGAGGACCAAAGGAATTACCCCATGGGCCTTGAGCCATAATGTTAGGATGATTAAATGGTGGGATAACAAACCTTGGTGGAGTATTTACTGGCAGGGCACGGTTAACCATAGGAAATGAAGTTCTACCTTGTTCTGGTGACCTGATAGAGTTAGGGGGAAACTCTTAGAACATTGGAGAAAAAGTGACAAAGGAAAGAGATCAAAGTTACTTTGCTGCAGCAACTCAAACACAAGGTCAACAACACCCTTAGATCTCTAGCTTCTGGTGTAGCATAGAGTTTCCAGATTTTAAATGGAAAAGGGACCGAAACTGCTTCAAGCTGAAGCTTGAGGCTTTAAAATGCACGTTCCCATCCCCGACGGCTCTGGTTTTGCAGACCAAATAATGTAATGGAGGTGGAGGGAGATGGTAAGGCTATAATGATAGTGGGTAAGACATGGAACAGAGTTGCCAGACTATGTAATGGATAAGGGTAGGGACTATTTCAATCTAAAACTTGAGGTTTTAGACTGCACATTCGAGGTCCCCAGCGGAGTCACCAAAAAGATGTTGGGTGAATATTTTGTTAGCCAGCTAACTGGTGACCAAAATAGTTCTTATCACCATAGCATAGGGAGATCAGTCAGCCAGATGTGCAAGTTTATTGCATTAGCAGGGGACAAATCTCTCCTCTCATCAAGGGGAGGTTCCCTATTAAATATTTATACGCTGGATATAAGTATACAATTAAGCAAAAAATAACACATGGGGTGGTATCACAGCATCTACCTCTCTTTTTTTAGAAGTAATGTATAAAGAACAAAAGGGGGAAATTCTTAGTCCACAGCCAACAACATTCCTCTTTTTTCAGGAATGGTATCAAACATGGAGTAGGAAATCACCTGAAGTGACGACGTTCTCAAGAACACTCACATAAGCAGAAAGTCTTTTGTAGTCTCCTTCACTGATTCAAAACAAGTACAACCATAGAGTGAAGTGAAGCACAAATTCTTCACCTGAATCTACAAAAGATAACTAAAACTTAAAGATAAAATCAGCACAAAGTCTATCTTCTACCTTCCACAAATGCTCTCAGATAATACTAACACACCCACTTTGCTTATTAAATTAGATAAATAAGATATTACTAGAAAAAAGGACATAACAACTATTTCCTAAATAACACAGATAATCTTAACACAAAGTCTAAAAATAACCTACTTCTCATTCATTCAACAAAATATGATTTACAAATTTGAGCACAAAGTCTCAAAAGTTGCTTCAATTTCAGCAGAGTGTTTGCTATTAATTTTTCCAAGATCATTTACAAATGAGGTCTCCACTATATATAGGGAGAAAATCCTCAAAAAGAGAAAATAATAAAATATACAAAATATCTTGGTCAAAGATGACTCATCTTTGACTTTTAGATTTTTTTTTGAAATATTTACATGTAATTACATTTTTCAAAATTGCATGCACTTTGCACAAAACAGAAATGCATAAGGAGAGAAGAAGAAAGAAGGAGAGAGATTCAGTTCTTGCTACCATATTTCTTCATATGTGCATTGAACATTGTGATAGATGCCTAAATTTTGATGTTGTCTGGTGCAATTATGTTCTTAGAGATGATTCTAGCTCTGATCAATGCGTCCTTCAATGCTGTGATAGCTTTAGCGTGGCTAGTTAACCTAGATTTTAGATTCTCCAAAGTTAACTGAGCATCTAAAATGTTGTCCACAGTAGACATTGAGAAGGATTTTTCTTCAAAATCTCTTCAAACCATCTCCTTGAAATTTTGAATCATTTCTTCTACCGAAAGGAACTGATTGTCCTTAGAGGTTAGGTTGCATGGCAGCTCTTCTAGTTTATTCAGCAGGCTTAGGTCACTCTTCTCACTAGCCTCCTTTTAAGCTTTGAGATCATCAATTAGATCTTTGAGTACCTGAATCCTAAAGATCAGTGACTCCTTGATTTCAACATAGGAGTCCTTGCTGGAGATGACACCGATAGATATTAAGGTGTTTTTCTTGAGATCCTTTATTTCTTTCCATCTGCTAAGATCTTTTTCTGAACTATCAATCTCTTGAGAAATGAGGGAGATAAAGTCATCTAACTTTGATTTTACCTTCTTCATTTTTTCTATTCTTTCTGCAACCTCTGTCAGCAAAGAAACTCCCTGAGTATGCATCTTTTCAATATAGTCCTCCAAGACTTTTCCCTTCAAATAAGTCTTTTCTGCTTTTTGAATGACTAAGTCATCCACAGAGAAGGCCTCTGGAGTTGCTGCTTCAAAAGGAAGAGTGAACCTTTTTATTACTGTCATTAGCTGCTCTACTTTGGCTTTGTAATAGTCCTTCATTTCCTTCTCTCGATCCAATTTCTGGACCATGATGTCCATAGCCGACTGAAGATCACTTTTCGCACCTTCGTGAGTAACTTTGCCAAGTTCCACATGAGAGATGGAATAGCTGCTCATCTCGAAACCCTCAAGGGTTGTATCCTATGGAGGCTTAGCAATTTCCAAAAAAAATTGCCCTTTTTCTTTGACCAATTTGGAGAGGATTCTTGGCCTCTTAGGAGCCTTTGCTTTCACCAGCACTATTTTGTCAAAGTCAAATTCATCTGGGGAGATGGCCATTTTCTTTCTTTTTGGTGTGAAAGTAGACATCCAAGGTGAGAGAAAAGTACCTTTTGTGGCAATGGTTGTCTCAGCCGATGTTACTATAGTAGTTTCCATACTGCTAGTGGTGATAGTAGTTGCAGTTGGAGTAACTGGTGAAACTACACTAGCTATTGATTATGGCTCAGGTGTAGGACTTGCTGGCAAGTTGAAAGAAGGAGATGATAGACTTGGAATGGATTTAGAAGAGCAAGGGGAACTTCTAAAAAGGCCCTGAGGATCACCAAATATGACTCTGGAAGGAGAAGTAGCTCTAAAAGAGAGAATACTGATAGGAGAGATGGGAGAAGAGGGTACCACAGGAGACGAGGGGGAGAAGGAAAGACACTCTGGAGTGGCTACGCTTGTTCCTATGAGAGCGGAGATCCAGTGCTAGGTTGCCCTGACAGCTAATTATCTTTCTCCATGGGCTGAGCTACCTGTGTCTACGAGTTCCATTCCTTAGTTCCTTTTGGTGCCGCTTCAGGCTCTTTAGTAGCCTTAGGTTTCTTGGATACAAAGATGATCCTAGGCTTGTGAGGCCTAGAAGGAGAAGGGACATCACCTTTATTTTTAGTTCTATTCTTTGCTTTCCTCTTCAATTTTGCCTAGTATTCAGCCTCTGATCTCGTAACAAATTCTTTCAGGGTGATCCCTTTGGCTGCTAACCAACCATTGGTGTTAGCCAATATTGGTTTGAATCTTTTTCTCAGAGAAGTCAGCTCCTTTTGAGACCACTGAATTGGAGGAAGAGGGGAACCAGCAACCTTTTCTACCAAATACATGTTATTAATGATGTTTTCATCATCAACCAGATTGGAGGGGATCTCTACAAGCCCTAGGTTTTCAATTTGCTCTAGGGTCAGCCTGCAATAGTCCATTTTTCTAATTTCCTCAGCCATTCTGAGGTCAACCCAGATATCCTCAATCATGGATTCATGGAATTGGGTTTTCCTCCTGATCTTTTCCTTGACTCCCCTGTAGTCAGATTTTTCCCATCTCTTGAATAGTTTAAAAGTAACCATCTACATTTCATTTTCCATGACCTTACTTTGGTTGATGTTGCAACAGAATACCTATCAATCTCAATTGAAAACTTGAAACCTGGTCTCTTCAATTCTATCTGTTTAGTATGCATGATAACCAGTTGTCAGCAAATTTCCATTAGAACTAATTTATCTGAAGGGAACTTAGGGAGCATGTAGGGGTAGCCCTGGTAAAAGCTGACCCAAAGATAACAAAAAGTGGGGAACTAAAGGAACATGCAGCCGTAATCATTTACCACTGCCCAGGCCTCGTCTGATATTCTCTTCTACTCAAGTTAAGGGTTGAAGAGACATAAAAATGTAGCAAAAAAGGCATCATTTACCCTCTTGAAGTGATGGGTTGACTCTTGAAACATCATCTGAGGATAATACGAGTAGATTGGGGTGGTCTTTCTATCTCCTTCAGTAGTTAATCCCGAGAAAGATCGCACTATGGCAGCTATGTAAACTAGGTACAAAGTCATGTAGAACTTGAAGGAAGTCTGTACCCTAGTTAACTGCTTATGGAGGGCATTGTTGATTTGCTCTCCCTAAAAGATGGTTTGTTTTCCCTGGAGGATGATCTTGATGAATGGATACATCCATTCATAGAACTGTGAAGAAGACGAGAGGCCCCATACTCTGCTGAGAAGGGTGATCAAATCACCAACTTCTTCGATGAAATCGCTCCTCAAAAAGTTTTTTGGCCATCTTGATAAGCTCATCTTGGGGGGCTTCAACCACTTATGGTTCATAACTTTCTTTGCCTTCTCAGGGTCTTTGTCATACTCTTTCTGAGTGTCCTCAAAGTCAATTTGGGTTACTTTGGTGGCTGGAGGGCACTTGAAAACTTTATCAATGAATTTAGGGTCTAACCGAATCACCATATTGTCACTGGCATCTGAGACCAACCTAGTCTCTTTGTTGTAGAAGCAAGCACATTGGAGGATGAACTCAATATGATGCGTTGCTACCGAAAAGGCGGCCACTAGGTGAATGTTGCTCTCGATGATCTTCTTCATCCTAGTGCTTAGATTTGTCACCTTCATTCGTGTTAGGAATTTGGCGATGTCCACATGGCTGATCTCAATGTCCCAGATATCATAGACATTAGAGGTGATAGAAGTAAGGGGGAGGATGCCTTGATACTTGTATTTCATTGTTTTTGCCTTCTTGGGAGACGCTTCTATCATTGGGAATGATCTTGATCAGATGGGAGCAGATGTGCAAGAGTTCACTGATTGAACTGTAGTCATGATCACAGTAATTAGGGGAAAGAAGATGAATGGGGAAAATTCATTTTGAGTTATCATGACCATGAAGGTCACTTAAATAGGCCAGGTCAGGAGAAGGAGTGAAAAATGAAGAAGAAAGGGAAAGAAAAGGATAGGTGGGAAATTTCTGAGAGTTAGGAAAATGTGGGGGAGGGATGCATGAGCGGCAAAATTTTTTGCCCCTACATCCAGATATAAAATAGTTCAAGGGTGGTGAAATTCACCGCTCGTGTAGTGATGGCCTGTAGAGGCAGTGAATTTTGCTGACTTTACAGGTTGGAGGAAGAAAAAAGCAAGGGCGGCAAATTTCACCACCTCTGTGAGGAATACTTGCAGAGGTGGCAAAATTTGCCGCCCTTGTAGAGAAGGGTTACATAGGTGGAAAATTTCACCACTGATGCACGAGAGGGTGAGTGTGGAATCCCACAGGTTAGGAAGAGGGATGGCATGAGTCACCATCCTTGCAGGTTTTGGAATGAAAACTTGCAAGAAAAGGAGAGGGGCAGCTTTGTTGCCGTCACTAGCAGGGAAGAAAAAAATTTAAACTAACCTAAAAATAATGGAAAGCTAAGGAGGAACAAAGAAAAAAAAGAAAAAGTAATGCCTACCTGAGAAACCACGCATGCCACGAGGTTGAATCTACCAAAATGCACTTTGACTCGTTAGCTGGGTCGCTCAAATGCAAGAGGCAGGAGGGGAGGAGGAAATAATGAGAAAGAAGAGGTTTAAATCAGGTTATATGGGGTGAAAAATCCACCCCAACAACCCGCTGCATGCGGTCATAAATGCCATGTATAGTTATCAAGACATGCAGGGGCATCAAAATTTGCCGCCCTTGCACGTTCCATTTAATCCGAGTGCAGGGGTGGCAAAATTTGCTGCCCTTGTATGTCAGAGTGCAGTGGCGGCAAAATTTACCGCCCTTGCAGGGAAAAGTGCAGAGGTGGCAAATTTTGCTGCCCTAGCACAAAAATAATGAAAATGTAAAGGTGGCAAAATTTTCTGCTCTTACATGAAATAAAAGAAAAGACTAACTCTGAAAGAGGTAGTCTGAAGAGGGGACTTGGTTCCCAGAATGTTTTGAGACCGTAATGGCCTTCACTTTTTGGGAAGATATGTTTCACAATTTTTAGAAGGTTTAGGTGGACCAAGATGAGAATGAGAAAAACCTCACCTCGAAAACAAACTTAGAGAGACAAAAGACAAAATGGACAAGTTTCGTAGGGGGTTGTTCCCAAAAATGAGCTAAGCTGATTTTGGAAATAACACATTAGAAGGCAGGTGGTGGGAGGGGGATCATTTACTAAAATAAATTTTAATTATAATTAATAATGTAACAATATATATCATTGCATTATATTCATTATAAGTTAAATTTGTTTTATTTAATATAATAAATTAGGATCACTCTATGTTTGATAGAGTTGATCTCACAATTGCATGCCTTATGATGTGTAGGATAATTTTTTAAAAGCTAATATAGTTAGTATTTAGGTATTTTAAGAGTCCAACATTGAACTTAAGGATTTTAGGATATAAATTTTAAAATTAATGTCTATTTTTGGTAAATATATAGTCATTTTTAGGTTTATGTGCCTTATATATTGCTTACTAACATTTCTATGAGTCTTAGGTTTGTCAAAATTTAAGTTTACAAACCATTCACTTTGAGCTCAATCCAAAGTGGTGTGATTGAGGTAGTATACGACACATTGATAACTTACACACATCAAATGACCACTTTGTGTTAATTTCACTTGATCATCATCCCTTTCTCATCCCTAATCACTTCCTTCTCATCCCTTATAACCCCTAGTCACTCTCTCTTTATTCTTCATTATCCCTAATTACTCCCTCATTAACCTTCATTGTACCTCATCATCTCTAATCACTCCCTCATCATCCCTAATCACTCTTTCATTAAAATTAATTATCTCTCATCATACCTAATCACTCCATAATCCATTTTCATATTTTATCACTCCCTCCTCATCCTTAATACTCCATAACCACTCCATATTCATTTTTCATTATCCCTAATCACTCCCTCATTGACCATCACCATCCCTCATCATCCCTAATCACTCCCTCATCATCCCTAATCACTCTATCATTGAACATAACTATCCTTAATCACTCATTCAACATCCTTAATCACTCCCCCTTGTCCCTCATAATCCCTAATAACTCCCTCATTGACCCTAACCATCCCTCATCATCTCTATCATTCTCTCATCATCTCTAATCACTCCCTCATTGACCCTCACCATCCCTCATCATCCCTAATCACTCATGCATCATCCCTCATCATCCCTAATCATTCCCATTTATCCCTCATAATCCCTAATCACTCCCTCATTAACCTTTACCATCTATCATTATCTTTAATCACTCCATCATCATCCCTAATCACCCCCTCATTAACCCTCACCATCCCTCATCATCCCTAATCACTAGTTCACCATACTTCATCATCCCCAATCAATCCCTCCTCATCCTTAATCATTCCCTTCTTGATACTAACCATCTCTTATCATCTCTAATCACTCCTTCATTATCCCCAATCATTCTTTCATTGACTCTCATCATCCTTAATCACTACTTCATCATCCCTGCTTAACCTAGATGACTATCTATAATTTAATTGGAGTCTAATATATTTTTCATCTCCCCATCCAATCTATATAGAGTATATTTTTATTCAACCCAACCATGTTTATTTGTTTAACCACACCTATCTATCTGAATTTGCCTATATCACTAGTCCTAATTAGGCCAACTTGAATGACATGGGTAGGGTTGTGCTATGGTCTATCAACTACAATAGTATATAGGGGATAGTGATTTTATCTATAAACTATCTAATAATAATTTCACCCCCATTAATCAATAACTTGGCCACATTCAGGGAACTAACATTTGGTCTTATTTGTCCCTAAGGTAGTAAATTCTAACCACACATAAGGTGTTTTCTCTTTAACCTCCTCAACACCTCTCCCCTCAGGTGGACTTACTTATATTTTATATTTCACCTCACCATTTGGGTAGCTCTTTTTATATAACATGACTAGACTAAATGCATAGATCTATAGCCACACTATAGACTAACTAGTTACATGACTTTATGAGTATGATGACTCTATGGTATGGATAACATGATTCATTATAGGGGTGACTTTATGGGATGGGTAGCATGAGTGACTTAACTATATACATAACATGACTGTATAGGATGGGAAACATGAGTAAATAGATATGATATATGTGAATTTATAGAGACTATATATGTAACATAAGTGTAGAGATCATTTTTTGACTTGCTTTATTTTTTTAATTGATTCCCTACATCCCCTCCTCAAATGTTTGGGTTAGTTCTCAACTAGGGTGTTATAACATAAATATAATCTCAATCTCTATAATGGAGGGGTGGGTCATTGGCTGAGTGGTGACTAAGACTATGTATGCACTTGACATGACATCTATATAGATAGATATAGTATCTAGTTAGTCCACCCAACCCTATCCATAGTGGTTGGGGGTTATAGGTTCTAAAGGAGGGAATGCCTTTGTCTTATCTATGGTAGTCGAGGCTTCTTATTTGGGCCAAGTGTATAGGGTTTTTTGTCTCCCTTATGTATGATAGACTAACCTCTCCCATGATTTGAGAATTAGGTCCCCCCTTCCTTGTGCATCTCTATATCAATTCCCCCTTAGCCTCTAGAGGTCCTTTCTATCTATCTAGGATATGAGCCTTTGAGATAGATAGAGCTCTCTTTATGTCTAGATAATTATACACTATCTATCTATATATATAGATATATATATCCATTGGGGGATAAATTAGAGGGCCTGAAGGAAAATACCTCTAGGTTAATGGGTTCACTATGATCCATCCTATGTCTTCATACTTTATCTATTACTCACTATACATTTGTACTCCACTGGGACCATAAATAGATAGGGAGATCCTTAGGGGAAGGAAGATGATAGATGTAGTTCATGGGTGTTGAATATGACTACACTATAATATATGGTTGTGATAAAGTCCATTCCATTATTCTAATTGTGTTTTTGTGATAATAATGGCTATATTGTTTGTCATATGCCCATTTATCTGATAATGAGGTCATTCTAAGTGATTAACATGATTCTAGATAGATGAGTGGTTGTTATTTGCCTATATATTATTGGTTGAGGGGAAAAGGGAAATATAAGAGGTGTGAGTGTTTAGAGAGATAGGGGTTTAAAAAATAGGTAAATATATGGGGGTTGGTATTTTTTGGATTGAGGGTGATATCTATAGATTATATCTATATCCATATATATACCCTTCTTGTGAGATGTGTCATAAATCCATCAACTTGAATACATTATATTATATTTGATTTTAATTAGAATGAGTAGGCCATATTGCATATCCATGTCCATTGTTTCATAACCGCTGATATTTTTAATTGAGAGGGAAAAAATTGAATCAAGTGAAAGGTCTTCGTAAAGCAATTTTCTATCTCTAGTTTAGTTTTAATGAAAATGAATATATTGATATAAAGGACTATATTGTAAATAACTATATAACTCAACTATTCTAGATTGATCCATCTATCTATATGGTATTTATAACCTACTAATAAATTGAAATCAACATGTTGGCCCTATATTGAGATGGGGATCCCATGACATGATCGATTGGGACCATTCCCTTTATCTAGATGGGGATCCTACTAATAGAGAGGGATTGACTATATATATATTGGGCCCTCTATCTAGATTGGATTAAGCATATAGATATTCACTTACTATTGAATGGATATTTTTTATTATAATACTAAGTGTTCATTGGATATAAGACCAGCTATGAGCATTTGAGATGGATTTAGCATGTAGATAGTCCCTCATATTTGACCAACTATTCTTGATTGGGCCCACTCCCTCCCCTTTCTTTTCCTTTCCTTTATCTAGATGGGGATGGGGATCCTACCAAATTATATTGATAAGTTTCAACCTAATCAGATATGAGGATATATATAGTTGACTGAGCCTACCAATTTATCAAGATAAATATAAAGAGATATGTTCAATTGGGATTAAGAGAGATAGTCTATCTATTATTGATTTAGATTTACTAGATATGATGCTATATATTCAAATACAAAAAATGATTCAAAAATTCATTTCTCATTCCATCTATGATGAAGCAAGAATCCCTTTCCAATAATAAAAGCTAAGTAGGTAAGGGAATAACATATTTAAGCTATACATGGGGAATCGCTCTTCCATTGATAGCTAAAAATATATTCTAGAAATGAAAAGTATGTTTGATAAGAACAAAGTTAAATATCAAAAAGGAAGCTTCCCTTGCCTTATTAGGTAAGGCATAGCTAAGTAGGGTAAGAACAAAGCTATTTATAATAAAGTAAGCTTCCCTTGATATCTATGCCTTAATCTATAATCAAATTAAAGCTAGATACTATGAAGGCAAACTTCCCTTAATAGTTTCACCTTACTCCCTTAATATCCATCAAGAAGGAAACCTTCCCTTGATATGTTTTTATTAATGGTAATAGGGAGTTTTTTTTAAAGAGGGACCCTACCCTTCACAATAAAAATTATAGATATGGTCATCAAACTAAATAAAACAAAAATGTCTATAGATAAGCAACTAGGAAAAATATAGCACTACAAAAATAGCATATAAGTGGTAAACCTACAAAAATAAATAAACATATAAGACCCTTCCAAACTTTATTCCTTTTATGATTTGAGGTTCATATTAAGCAAAGCTAAATATTTATTTTGTTGATCATTCTTTTTTTTACCCATAATAGTCCACTCCCCCCCATCATCAAGAAGGGTAGGAATGGAAATATCCAATAAATATCTTGATTAAACTAATGAAAAACTTATTGAATCCTCATGATTACATGTCTAAGCTCTATTTTCCTTCCCAAAGGAGGAAGAAAATTTTGCCACTGGTTCTTCTTCTTTTTGAGCCAAGGCCATTTCTTCTTCTAATTTATTTGAATCTGTGTACTCTCTATCTTTTTCCACAATATAATGCTCAAGGAGAGCCTTATTCCACAAACAAATCCTAATTTTTTTCTTTAAAATATTTCATGAAGAAACAAGATGACCTATTTGATAATAATTTATACATTAGAAGGACAAGGTCTCATAGTTGATAGATTACTTCCAATTTTGATCATGTAATTTCAAATTAATGAACTTGGGAATATATATTGAAACATCTAGATTAACTAGTATCTGAGAAACTGTAGTGTGATTAATGGCCTTGGGATCTATGTATAAAAATTTACCCAATGAATCACTTATTAATTTGAAGTAAAAAGTAGTCCAAAATTATAAGGGTAAAAAGGCTAGCATTATCTAAATTAGTCTAACATCAAAGGCCTCAGAGTGAGGTTTGAATGATGGGAACCATGGTTTGAAGGCAAATACATTATTATTCCAAGACCAAAAGGCTTTTAAAACACTAAATTCATATCCTCTACCAAATCAAAGAGAATAATAAAATAGCCTTTTGCACAAGGAAAATTTTATAGGTTACCTTTCATTAAAGGTTTCCAATTCTCCTTAATCAAACCATTTAGATATTGGAAAGAATGGAATAATTTGGGGAACCTAAAAATCATCCCAAAAAATGACAAATATTTCTCTCTTTCTATGAGACTCTAAATTTACTCTACTTTAAAGGAGATGAAGGGGTTTATTTCTAATGGTGCTAATGGATTATAAATAGCTTTCTTCACCTTTACCATATCCACAACATAAGAAGGAGTCTTATCCCATATTTTCAAGTTTAAAACCCTAGAAGGTTGTAGGGTCAATCTATTTTTAGTGGCTTTGACATCTAAAACCACATTGACTACAGCAAATTATGTTTACTATGCACTAGAATCTGCCTCATCATCCTCTAAATTCCACACTACTATGGGCTTCGACACCACTATTATTCTTAACCTATTTAAAATAGATAGATCATTTTTGTAAACCCTGATCCAAATATACCATTGACCCTACCAAGGTGACTGGGTAATGTATCCTCCTCATCACACCATTCTTTGCCCAAATCTGAGTTGTCATCACCCTATCTTTGCTCTCTATAGTTTTAGGGTGTCGCTTATGGTTTACCATGGGGTTGAAAATATAACAATCCACCTTTCCTTGATATGTTATTAGGTATAAAAAAGTTAGAAATCAAAAATACAAGCTTCCTTTGCCCTATTCCTTGGCATATATTAATTAAGTAGGAAAACTTGATAGGTCTGCATTATGTATAATATTTAAAATCCCAATTTTTAATTATAATGAAAAAGCATATTCATTATCTTTTATTATGATCGTTTTAAAACTATATTTAAACCACCCATAGGTGAGTAATGGGTTTGGTATTTCTTTTATGTCAAGTGGTTTTGGAAAAAATGTGATGATCTTAAATCATTGGAAAAAGATAAAGAGATGGGAGCATAATTTCATTTGATGCATATTCTCATCCTTATAAGTAAACAGACATTTCATTGGAGGGTTTGGCTAAATAAATAGAGGAAAAGACCAAAATTTCATGATATTTTGATTGTCTTCATCTGGGAGGTCTGTTAGACTACCATTATAAAGGTATAAGTCAATGTATGACATGTAGGTGTCTATTTATTTTTTTATTCCATGTTGTGTATGTAATAATCCTAATAGTTTTATTGATTAAATATAAATTTCATTGTATTAATTCTAGTATTTTTATCTCTATAATGTGAACATCAATTATTTGATGAAATGTATGTGTGTTTATTTATATTATTGAACCCTTACAACATAAGAGTAAATTTTAGGCCTTAAATGGTCGCCCCCTCCTCATGTGTGCACCAAGAGTGGTGACAAGGAGTGATTAGGGATGATTAAGGATAATGAGGGAGTCACTAAGGATGATAAGGGATAGTGAGGGTCAATTAAGGAGTCAATAGGGATGATGAGGGAGTTATTATAGATGATGATGGATGATGAGGGTTAATAAAAGAGTGATTAGGGATGATGATGAATTAGGAGGGAGTGATTAAGGATGATGATGTATGATGAAGTAATGATTAATAATAATGAGTGATGGTGAGGGTAAATAAGGGGTGATTAGGGATGATGAGAGATAAGGAAGGAGTGGTTAGGAATGATTAAGGATGATGAATCATTGATTAGGGATTATGAGGGATAGTGAGGGTCGATAAGGGAGTGATTAGGGATGATGGAGTGATTATATATGATGAGGGATGGTGAGGGTTGAGAAGGGAGTGATTAAGGACAATAAAGAACAAGGAGAGAGTGATTAGGGGTGATGAGAGATGAGGAAGAACTAATTAGGGATGAGGAAGGGATAATGAGTAAGGGAAATTAACACAAAGTGGTTTTTTTATGTGTGTAAGTCATTAATGTGACCTATACTACCCCATCACACCACTTTGCTTGAATTCAAAGTGAGTGATTTGTAAACTTCATTTTTGACAAACTTGGGAATCTTAGAAATACTAATAAGTAATTTAAAAGGTAAAAAATCTAAAAATTAACTATATGTTTACCCAAAATGGACATCTATTATAAAATTTATGCTTTAAAATCCCTAGGTTTAAACTGAAACCTTGAAAATTCCTAATTACTGACTAGATTAGATTTTGATAAACTATCTTCCACATCATAAGGTGTGTAACTATGAGACCAACTCTATCAAATGCATAGTGACCGTAATTTCTTATATTTACTAAAATAAATGCTTCACATTTATTTTAGTAAATTGAACCATTTGACCCTTCTTATATCTATGTTTTGCTTTTTTATACAATGTACAAGGAATGCATATGCATTCCTTGCACATAGCACAATGGATCAATATGCCCCTTCTAATTCTATTTTTTGTTATGACAACAAAATGTGTATGTGTTATGTGGTCATAATGTGTATGCATTATGTTCTCATAATGGGTATGCATTATGTTTCCCTAATGTATACATGTTATGGCTTGCTAATCCTGAGCCTAAATTCAAATAATGTGTATGTATTATGGCCATAACACATACACATTATGGTTATAATAGGTAATAATTATGATAAATGACCATTAAATTATCCCCAAACTCTATGCACATATCCATATGACAAAACCTTGTTTAAGTTATTTAAAATTAAAATTCTTGTATGATGAATGAAACCTTGTATGAAGACTTTCAGAATAAATTTAAATTTTAAAATAACATTAAACTAATTAAAAATATAATTAATTTTATGTGATTTGAAAAAATAAAATAATGTTTTTGGTTATCATAATTAGGTCTACTTGATGTGTAGCTTAGTGTATTCTTTGGAATTACACTTGTGTTTCTACTCTTAATATTTGTAAGTTACATCTAGGATGATGTTCTTAAAAGAGGTGGAGTGTGTAATACCCCTCATATTGAGACAACTTTCCCTTTCCATCTTGGTGTGTTTATTATGTGTGGTGACTCTTAAGGTGTGTATAAATTCAAATTTTGTTTCCCTATTTTATTTGATGCCCTCATTTAGTGTAATAAACTTAGAAAATCTTAATTGTTATAAATTCTAAATCAATAAATCTAAAATTTAAATAAAATAAAATTATATGGTATTATAAAATTATATTGATTAACTTATTCATAGCCACTCTAGGAAGGATAAGAAGGTTAATAAGTATTTCCTATCCTAGGGTAGGTAATTTTTAAACTTGTGGAGTCAAAAATGGGTATTATAATAAATTTTACTGAGAAGTGTAAGATAAGTATATTCTTGTAAGAAGATATTATTTACCTTTTAAGAGAAATACAAGCGTGAGTTACTTGTGCAAGTAAACTCACATGGCTTGGTAAGGCCTTGTAAGTAAATTTATGGGATTTCTACGATAATAAATGACCTATGTAAGAAGTGTAACCCTCTCCATTTCATAAGTTTGGTGATAATTTTGGGGAAAAGAAATTAAACTCTCTTTCTATTGTCAATTATTTGTCATTATTGAGTTGTTCATTTTTGTGGGATAAATAACTTGGAGTGGACGTGTTTGGAGATAATATTGGAAGTAAGTTTAAGCCATGATTTAAGGTAGGACCCTTCACATTTTTCTATTTGTTTATTGTAGTTAAGCAAATTGATAAAATTACATCTCTCCCAACCCTTCTCTTAAATATAAATAATTTCCCTTTTTGTTGGAAATGATTTAGTGTAATTCCTTTAAAAAAAAGTGAATATACATTCATCTCTCCTTTTTTATTTTGTATATGGATGTTTTTTAGAAAATAAAATCCATAAGTATCTCCTTATCTCTCTTCTTAAAATACCCTTTGAATTTGAAAAAAAATATGGGGATATCCTTTGAATTTGAAAAAAATATGGGGATATTCTTTGAATTTTTAGGTTTCATCATGTTAAAATTTTTTAGTTGAATTTGTGTAATTAATTTAAAAAATAAAAAAAATACCTTATTCTAGTAAAACCCAATGGGGTTGTTACATTACAACCCCTTTGTAAATTAAAGAAATAAATACCTATAATTTGAAATTTTATAATCCAAGACTTGGACCTAATTTTATTAGGTGGTGAAATATGGAAACAATAATTAGATGATTTATAACTCCATCATAAATTATCCCTTTTAACCAATTCCACATGCAATTTGTGGGAACAAATTTACAGTATTGTTTCTTACAACCAAAGTTGATTTGAAATAAAATAAAATAAAATACTTGTAATTACTATTTTCACAAATTAAGACCTAAACCTGAATATTTTAGGTTGTCCAATATGAAATCATTTACACAATTTTTAATTCTTTTAAAAATGATATGTTTTGTCCAATTCTAGAGACCATTTACAAAAGTAAATTTTCACTAATAGTTATTGTTTCCAAAGTCGATTTGGGATTGACAAGAATAAATTTTGAGTAATGGGGTGCAACTATATACATATTTTTTTCTTGACACATTTTGAATCACTCTATGATTTTTTCTTATGTAATTCCTGAGGATGAATCATGGAGAATGATTTGAAATGTGTCAAGAAAAACTATGTACACAATTTCACCTGAAAATCATCTTACTCATTTGTATGGACTATGAAAACCTCAAAATTCTTTTAAGAATAAATTAATGAAAAATTAAATTTACCAAACTTAAAAGTTATAGTAAATTTCTAATAGCTAAAAATTACCAGTGGAATGATAAAGTAAAATTTATCTCAAGTTTATAATTTTTTTAGTTTGTAATTTTGAAGCTAGTTTATGAAGAGCATTTGTAAGGTAATTCTTTCAGTTGTTAAATTCATTTTAGAATGCTAAAGAAAATTGGGTTCATTCACAATAAAAATATTCATACGCATTAAACATGTTTATTCTATCTTAGAGAATAGGTTCTAATTCTTATAAAAGTTTATCTTTTCATAAATTAAAACAAAATTACTTTATTACCCAATTTATTCAACTTGGAGTTGGTGGGTTTTGTATTGTTTAGAAACATCTTTAGATTTGTATTTTGTTTGTGTGTCTTTTTCATTTATAAATAAATAAGTGGCTATCATGTGTTCTACTAGCTTAATTAATTATTTATAGCTTTAGTTCAAGTTTTAGGCCTTAAACACTTTTCATTTTTATAAGTTTTTAGTTTCCCTAAGATTAGGTCTTAAGGAGGTGTTCTATTATAAATAAAGTGTGCTCTTGGTTTTACTCTTTCTCAGACTTTATAATTCTAAATACACTTATTATTATTTGTTTATATGTCTCTTATATCTTTGGTAGTGCCTAACTATGATTGGGTTAGATAGTGGTTGCAGTGCTAACCACAAAGGGTAGATACATTAGCTTAGTCATAAGATAGTATGGTGAATGTGACATGTCTTCATATTTGATCTAACACTCATTTTAATAACATGTGAACTAAATCTGATCTCAATTTTACACTTGAAGGTGATCATCAGCGATATGTAGGCACATTTTAGAGTGGGCACATACATAGATAACTAAACCTTAAGATGTTCCTTTAGTGTGGATGTTTATAGTTACTCATATAGTGTTATTTTAACATGGGAACTCATTACGTACACTTAGATCACTTATCATTAACATGAATTTATAGGGTGTTCTTACTATGTGTGTGTACCCTTATAAATTTTAATTTTTTGGTATGCTTATAGGTATAATCATTGTGATTATAGTTGAATTTTGGGTAGTGACCCTTTTTACACCTCTAGTAAGTCAGTTTTGTGTTCTTCTATCTTAATAAACACTCTCAAGAGATAGATTTTATTTGAGTAGTGTAAGGCATAGATTTTAAAAACTTATAATCTTGTTAGATCAAGTGAATATATCATTACTTAGGATCCCCATTTTTGCTCTTTTACAATAGCTATTTTGGATAAATCATGTGCACCATATGTTGCCAAGTTATTTTGCGATAAAAAAATTTGTGTGTGTGGTTTCATCATGAGTTTAATCTCTAAAGCTTATATAATTTTTTTTGAGTTACATTAGGTCATCCCTAGTTGGCCTAGAGTTTTAATCTCTTTCAGTGATAACATCTTATAAAGGTTACTCAATACAATCTCAAAGAGAACTACATCAAACATGATTCCAAGGAGTGGATATGTAGGCTACCTAAATAATGGGGTATCAAGTCTAGGTCATATACTAGGTAAGGGGTGTCTGTCTTCATCTGTCACATTAGTCTAATATGCTTTTACTAAGCATCTTTTGTAGTTTGACCTATTTTTGAGTTCAATTAATAATAGTAATGGTAGTTATTTGTATATAAATTCATTTTTACAACTCCCCTTGATTTGTGTGCCCTTGGGATTAGAGTTGTGTAGTTTTTTAGTAAAGACTCTCCTTCAGTGAACCTTAGGGTGGTAACCCCTTTTATAAAATAATTTTTACCTTAGTTCATTTTTTTAATTTGTGTGTATTGACAGGATATGTATGTTTGAATGTCTTCTTGAACTAAAACTATAAATAAAAATAAGTTTAATTAGACCTTATTTTAGGACATTATAATTGTTCCAATCACTTATTATGTATATTAAGATATAATAATGGTACATATATTAATTTGATAACCCTTTAAAATCATTTGTGAACTTAAATCTAACCTAGACATGTTTATATTTCATTGTCTTATAAAGTCTTGTTGAGGATCTAGAAAACATAATAAATTAAGTAAACTAATTGAATAATTTTATGTGGTATACTCTTCTTGTAATTTTTAAATAGTGATAACAATAGTTAAAAAATATAAATATTTGAATTTGACCAAACATCATTGAAACAAGTAACAAAATTAAAAATACCACACTTTACATGGTTTTTGGACAAATATATTGGGCATGACACATTATATTAAGAGTTAAGGTAGACCACCATATGGGTTTAAATGAAGATAACCAACTTGTCCTTATTCAACCCCTTCTACCTCCCATGTCTCCTCTTTATGGCATTTGTGTGCATATTCAATCAAAACTACCTAAATTTTGTACTTTTGAGTCCCTTAAGGATTAAATCATCACTATGAACAAGTCAATATAAGAATTATAAAATCAAAATTAGTATTTCATTTCAATTATCACATTATGGGAAAATAATATCACATATTTAAAGAGTCCATAATATGCTAGTGTTAATCATGCATTTATATCTTCATCTAACAACTTTGTGCCTAAGAAGACTTCATATCAAGATTAGAATCCTAATCAGAATACATCTACAATTACTGATTCAAAAATTATGCAATAGGTTAATAATATTTCAAGTGATATTCTAAGATAAATGTTTTAAAACAATTTTATGAAACTTCCTCATATGCATCCTCTAAGGAGAACAAAATACTATTGTACATATCATAGAATGCATGGGCATCATACAATCATTGTTTGGATTCAAAGGATAAAATACAAAAGATAATTGATAGTGGTGATCCTATAATAGATACATAAATGAAGAAACCCATTCACATTATGATTACATCTTCCAAGGAAAAAGAGCAAAGAAAACAAGTTTTCAAAATAGAATTAGTGTGAAATGAGAAAATACAACTATGGATACAAAAGGATAATCCAAAGAAAAAAGAGTTTCAAAAGAAAAAATTAGATAAATAAAATATTCAAAATTAAAACTACAAATATAATATATCATAAAGGTAATGTCATATAAAGAGTAAGATAAAATTCAAGATAAGCAACAAAACACCTTTGTGAAAGGGTTTCACATGAATGAATTTCCCAAGCCAAATGTTCCTACAAAGTCTAATGGTATAACTATGGTTTCTAAGGATTAAATTATTATATTTAATCTATATATAAAGGAAAATAATAAGGTCCATCCTATAAAATTAAAAGTCACATCTTCAAATCAAGAATTCAAAGCACAAATTACTTTTGTTACTAGTAGTCCAGCAAAGATACATGATTATTCTCTACTTTAGAATAAGATGAAATATTTTGATGATAATGAACATACTCAAGATAAAAAAAATTCAAAAAAATAAATTCAATCTATAGTGTAGTGAGTTTTCTATACACATATACAAAAGATGATCAAATTGTCATATCAAAATCTCCAGCACAACTTTAAAAAATGGATCTCTCTTATGAACATGATACTAATTATACAAAATATGATTGGAATTACATGACTAATATGCATTAAAAAACTATGATAAAATACAAAAAATATGGATACAAAAAGATAATTTAGAGCAAAAATATTTTTAAAAGATCAAATTAGAGAAAGAAAATATTCAAAAGGAAAATTAAAAATAGAATATATCATAAAAGGCAATGTCATAGAAAGAGTACAAAAAAATTCAAGATAAGAAACAAATCACCTTTGTGAAAGGGTTTCTCATGAATGAATTTCCAAATCTAAATATTCTTAAAAATCCTAATGATACAACTATGGTTTCAAGGGATTAAAGTATTATATCCACTCCATGTATAAAGGAAAAATATAAGGTCCATCCTATAAAATCTATGGTCACATCTTCAAATCAAGAAGTAAAAGCACAAATTAGTTCTCTTCCTAGTACTCCAGCAAAGGTACATGATTCTTCTCTACTTTAGAATAAGATACAAGATTTTGATGATAATGAACGTAGTCAAGAGAAATAAATTTTCAAAAAAATAACTTCAATCTATGGTGTAGTGAGTTGTTCATACACAGATACAAAAGATGATCAAAATGGCATATCACAATCTCAAGCACAACCTAAAAAAATGGATCTCTCTTATGAACATGATACTGATTATGCATAATATGATTGGAATGACATGACTAATATGTAGGATGAATATGATAATGTAAGTGAGGATTAAAACACATATTATATAGGGCCTATGAAGAGGCATGACCTTAATGAAATATTGGGACTCTAATAGCATCTTTCCTTATACATAGTTTATGTTTTTATCATACTATATATTCAAAAATATAATTAAAAAATAGAAAATTTTAAAAATCAGGTCATATGCATGATATGTATAGTTTATTTACATCAATTAATTTATACTCAGTATATGTAGTATTTATCTATATCCAATTTATATCAAACATGTTTTACAAGTGTACTTGAGTGAGTTATAGAACATATAAGTTTTCATTTCTATATGTAGTTGTAGGTGGTGATATTATCTCAGACTCAAAAAACTTACACAAATGAAACTACTATGTTCTAAGTAGTAACACATTGCACTCTTATTTGATTCTAATAGACCTATCCTAGTGAACATAGGATATCAATTCTCAAATCCAAACTAGTCACAGGCCTTCTATAGCTTATTTACATCTCAACAAGTTTAATTGTGACATCCTATCACACATGTTTTATTTCTCTATGACTATCCCTATTATTCATACTTCAGTTCAATACATCATTCAAAATATATTAATATAACTCACTTTCAAATTCATATCTTACTAGATACTTAAGTCATTAAATTTTCTTATGTTACCAATTACTTATCTTGATTAATTAGATGTATTCATGCATTTTTTCATGTTTGATTCTATGCTTAATATTTTGTGTGTATTCATTATTTGGATTATGGACATTTGAACATTCCATTGTTAATGGATTTAAGCCTATTATATGTTTGTATATGTGTGTGAGTGACATTTCAACATATCCCTGGTATGTGGCCCCTTGGCCTTCTTTTTTTATGATTTTTTGTGTGATTATTTGTGTATGCATCATGTTCATGACTCTTGTTATTTGTTTACTCAGTTTTGTTGGGTCCATCATGCCCCATTCTCACATTTAAAATAGGGATCCTCTTATTTCAATTTGGTTTTTGGTTTTCAAGTTTTTGGATGTGAGTTCTACTTTATGAATGTTTCATTGATATTTAAAAAGTCATCATTCAAGTCTTTTGTATGTAATAAGTTCCATATCTAATCTACTTAGTCTAATTGTACCTCTAAAATATTTTATTTTGATTTAGAAATGACCAAGTATTTATAATTTCCCATTATAAAGGCTCGAACAATATTTGGTTTTTGACTTGGCTATTCAAAATTTATTTAAGATTTGAAGTTGAGGTGAATTCATTATTTTATACTAATAAAAAATTGTGTTTAAATTCAAAATCTAGGCTTTTTTTAACACCTTGATGGATTTTCCCATTTTTTGGCTAGCTTACTAATGACTTCATTTTTTTAGTTCTTTTATGGATTTGTCTTTTCTATAGGTTTTTAAAACTTATCAAGGATATCCAAACCCTTCCACACATATAAATATCATTAATGCATGGCCTTATAGTCAAATTATTTTGTAAATTATACTAAGTCCTTTTAAATCCCTAGGGACCCAAGATGGCACCATGTGGCACCATCCATTAAGACATTAAAAAGGGACCAAACCTTGAGACCCTAATAATATTCCATATGACACCCTATCAAAATTCCAAGATCATGGAGTGATTAAAACATTATGTTAAAGCATGAATAACCCAAGGGCTTGAAAAAAAGCCATGTGGCAATGATGGAGAAAGTACAAACTAAAACCTAGAAGGATGAGAAGAATCCATGTGGTCACAATGATGAAGGAGGTAAATAGTGAGGTAAATCTTGGGAGTTTCGATGGACTACCAAGTAAAAAAGTGGGACTCAACAAGAAAATAAAATATCCTAGTGAAGGAAAAAGAGTGCAAAACTAAGAAGAATCCACATGGCCAATGGAGTAGAGCCCAAGGTCAATAAAGTAGAAAAGTGGACCCAAACCATGTCAACCTACTAATTCATCATAAAATTCATAGGCTTAAATTATATGGCCCATAAAAATGTTAGAATGACATGAATTGAGGAAAATAATAGAATAATTAGTTGAGCTAGATTTTAGGGAGTCTGACTGGTCAAAGGAGGTACATGGAGCATGTTGGTGGCTTCATGAGTTGAATATTATCCTAGGTGGGACAAATAGAATAATAATTCAAAATACTTGTCCTAAAAGGGAGAAGTGGGGATATTATTTTAGTTAGACAAGTGTCACAACCTTAGAGAAAATATAAAGTAGAATTTAGATTTCCTTTGAAAATGGAGGAAATATTCTAACTAATTATAGTTACAGTGGCCTAGAGTGGAAGTCATGGCCAAATGTGGGATCATTGCACTACTTAGATACAAGTCCCATTATTTATATATGTGTAAGGTATTCCAAATTATTTTTTTAAGGGGGGAGATGTTATGCACTTAAAATTTTCAAAAATTATGATAGCTCAGTCATCTCTTTTTCTTGTTTTGTTTTGGCTTGTGATTGTCTACTTGGAGACACACTTAAATCCTTTTATAATAACACTAAAGTGGATACTAGTTTGATTTTAAACTATTGTTGTTATTTAGTAATGTCATTCATTTATTAATGTAACATAATTAATTAATATTTAGAAGATATTGCAATGTTTATTTACAAATGAATATGTAGTAAGATTATGCAATAGCTAGTTTGATTGGTTCTGAATTTCCATTATGTTTAACTTGAAGTTGTGCCAAGCCATTATGTTTAGTATCTACAGGTCTTTCATATGATTTTATTTAAATAATTTAAAGGTAATATTTTTAGATAATTCCTTAAAATCATATCCATTTAGTTTCTTTATTTTGTGATAAAGTTAGACCTGGTACACAATGGTATAATTGATTAGGCATGATTTTAATTTTCAATATTAAAAATCTTGTTTCAGTCAAAGAACTACTTAATTTCATGCCTTACTCTTTATCTCCTTTTATCCTTTTTTATGATGAATTTTATATCCATTGTATTATAGTGTGATACCCATGTGAATGAGGAATAAAAATAAATTAAACAAACATCAGTAATAATCTTCAAAATGCATGGAGTAGATTGAACTTCTAGTGTTTAACTACCTTTGTTAACCCAACTAAATGATTGTAAATTTCTCAAGCCTTGGATTCAACCAAATGAATTCTAAAAATGAGGTTAAATTATGTCACATATGTTTTTATCTCCCTTTGTCCCATCATAATAGTTAGTCCAATAATTTTTTATGTTATGGGTCATAAATTGATACCAACAAAAATTAGTGTTAGGAGGAGGGCCTAAAGGAACTATCTATTGATTGAGTCTCATTATCCCTTCTTTATGTTTTATCCATTTTTATGTGCTTAAAACATACACACCAATAAAAAGTATCATTATAAGGAGGTTTGAAGCTCTCAATTTCTTATTGGACTTTAACTTGATGCCTTTCCTTTTGTTTCTCCTAGTTTTTATTGTTTGCTTAACACAACCAATAGAAAGCAGTGCTAGAATGAGAGCTTGATTTTCCTAGTTTGAAATTATATAAACCTTGTGTGTAATTTATTTATTATCTATTATGAGATTTCATATTCTCCATATTTCATGTTTTTTTAGTTTAAGGTTATTGGTATTAATGTCTCTAATTCATATTTGATATCTTAAACGATATGGAGCCTATTAAAAAAATCGCTAGATCTCAAAAAATTAGAGGTATATTGATTATATCCTTATTTTAAATATTTAGGATAACATAAACTACTAAAGGGAGACCAAGACCATTATCCATCCCTATCAATTCATCCTCTCAACCTACCCAAAATAGACCCTAACCCATTATTGCATCGATAGCTTGGTTAGCAAGGTCTATAATAAATGTTCCAAAGGACATACAAGATATCCTTAGAAACCCTAAGAGGTAACTTTCAAGGTTTACCCCAAGTACTAGGAGGACTATTGAAAAACATGTCACATCCTAAAAAATTACCCTCATGTTACTTAGTGTTGAGCATGAAGATGTAGCATGCAAGTTATTCCCTTTCACCCTAGTTGATTCAACCTATGATTGGTTTTTCAATATGCCTAAGGATTTAATTAGAAGTTTGAATCAATTAAGTATCATGTTCTTAGCCTAGTTTGGTCAAGTGGTAAACCCAATGTACTATATCAATAGTTTACTTACATGAGAATGGATTCTAATGAACTTATATGTAATTTTAATGCCCACTTTCAAAACATGTATAGTAGGGTGACAACCATGTATAAATAAAATGATTATTTAACATTATAAATGTTTAAGAATATCTTGGACCCATGGAAAGCCATGTTCTTGAGGAAGGATCCAACTATCATTGATCTTCCCCTCATATATGTAGAGGTAATAAAAGTGGATAGACATCTCAATCCATAAGGACAAATATTGGCCCTATTCTTAAAATAAACCCAAACATGCTATCATTAAATACAATTCTACTTGTAAATCAAAATATAATTATGCTTCAACTTCTCCCAATCATGAATCAGCTACCTCAACTCTATGCCTCCCCAAATCAGAATCTAGAATTTTTAAATTCTACTGGTAATGAAATTATACCATGAAATTACAACCAATCTATAGTCCCATTTGTGACTAATAGCATACAGACTTTTAATCAAGAATCAAATGAGCCTAATCTATATGTAATTCAAATAATGGTCAAGAGGTTGAGCAATAATTTCCTTTGTTTACATAAACAAGTAGGTAGTTCAAGTAGTGGAAAATCTACCCTAAATTTCACTTATAAATGTAATTATAGACCCAATAATGGGTACAGAAAATAATTTGAGTCTCCATATAATATAATTCATAAAATCAACATCATGGAGATCACCCTACTGAACTGGTGTCATGTGCATAACATATCCTACCATGGGGAACTTGACTGTGTTGAGTTTGATAATGTCTTCAAAATCTTGCAAAAGGAGATTGATGAATATGAGGTTATCCTAAATAACTAGAATACCATAAGTCACCCTGATGTCCCTATTTCATCTAAATCACCTAAAATAGCCATGGTTTTATAAGGCCTAGAGTTTTCTAGTGAATGAGATAATGAACTTGAGGATAATACCAATGATATTCTAGCTATGAATTAGTTTCAGATGGTAAATTATACCCTTAATATGATGTCACACCAAGCCTTGACCACCTAAAACCCACCCAACAATATTCTACTCTTATTGAATAAAAATCTAGAAATGATCCACCTCCACCAAAGTCAGGGGACAATCAACCCACCATTAGAAAGATCAGCTACAACATAGTCAAGGATATGAAAAGTATAAAGGCCAATATAATCCTCCATGAATTGGTACAAATTACTAAACAAAGGGATTTACTCCTTACGTCTCTTATAGACAAGATCACTCAGTGAAAAAATAAAGTCATAGATAATACCAACATTATGATACATAAGGCCAAAATTGAGGTTCCACCCTTATTACTCATAGTATAAATCTTTGGAAAGAATTTAAAAAATTATTTGGCTGATTAAGGCACCTCAACAAATTTTATGCCTAAAAGGATTTGTAAGAAACTAGGACTAGTCCCTTTAAAATTAGATAAGGTAGTGGTCCAATTAGATAATTTTGAAGTTGGGGTTGTACGACAATTGTTAAATGTTTATATGTAATTATGGGATAAACCAAGAATGCATTAGTTTATATGCATGCAAGTGATTGAAATACTAGAGGCATATGTCAAGTTATTGAGTAGAGATTGGTCCAAATATCTTAATGATTATATGGCAGCAAACTTCTCCCATATGTTACTACCATGGAGAGGAGTGGAAAATCATATAAGGATTGATAGAGAGATGTGCATATACTTTATGATTACATAATATAATGTAGTCAATGAATAATTCAATTTTGCCTTTGTGGATTTAGGTGTCTATACTTTGACTACCAAACCAATAAAGAAGAAATAACTTAATTGAGATCAAAGTACAGGTATGTGGTCTTTGTATTTTGATGGAGTTAGACCTAAGCAGGGATCAAGAGAAGGTATTAAAATTATTTATTATTATGGTAAAACATATGTAGATTCATATAGAGTATAATAACATTATACCAATAACTTATCAAAATATGAGGTGTTAATATTGGGATTAAATTTTGTAGCCAGGTATAATGTCTATCAATTAAGGGTATATGGTGATTCTAAATTAGTATTCAACTACGTAAGGAATAAATTTCATTTTAATATTTTCCATTTGAAAAAATAAACACCATGCTTAGGATTTTATGGAATACTTATATGCATTTAACATTATTTCCATCCCTAGAATTGATAATACCATGTAAGTTTCATTAGTTGTTCTTATCGATAACCTTATACCTTTAGATAATATAGAAATAAAAAAGTCTTATGTTGAATTAGTTACATTCCCATCTGTACCTAATAATGTGAATAATTTGTAAGTGTTTTGATGATGATAGACATATTTTAGATATCCTTTCTAACTCCAAATATTTTGATGCACAAATGGTTGATGAAGATGAGAGGAGTGATTTGAATGGAAAACATTACGATATTGATAGAGTTTTAAACCTTAAAGGCAATCAAATTCCAAAATAAATTATATCATTAGAAAGGTTATTCAAATTAGATAATACTATAGCTAGGCCTAATAGAGTTGTTCATCCCAATCAGAGGTCATGAGTGATTAACATGGGGATGCTTGATCAGCCTCAAAACATCATTTTAGGAACATAATGTAGTGATGAGGAAATACAAAATTTAAAAGGGATGTTAATCCATTACCAATACATCATTTCTTATACTTATAGTGACCTAAAGGTGTTTAACCCTAATGTCCTGATGCATAATATTCCTTTGAAACCTAATAAGAATCCATTTGGACAATGCTGGAGACTAGTTAATCTTGTTCTTGAGTTGTTCATCCTAAAGGAAGTTCAAATTTTATTATCAAATAGTGTAATATTTCCTATGCAACATTCAACATGGTTAGTTAATTCAATAATAGTTAGAAAAAATAATGGATAAATTCATCTCTATGTTGATTTTAGGAATTTAAATCAAGCTTCAGATAGAGATAATTATCTACTACCATCCCTATATGAATTCATCCAAAAGGTCAGTGGATCTAAGATAATTTATTTCTTATATGGATTCTCATAATATAATCAAGTTTTAGTTGACAAGGAAGATCGATTTAAAATAGCCTTCACTACAAAGTAGGGCACATTTGCTTTCAACAAAATAAACTTTGGTTTGATTAGTGTTAGTGCCACTTTCTAAAGACTAATGAACATAGAGTTTTAAGGGTTGACTGGTAAGTTAACTATTGTGTATATGGATGACTTAATATTTTTTTCTAAATATAGAGTAAACTATTTGATACACCTATATAAGATCTTTTAACACTGTCGTAAGTTTGGTATTTCCCTCAATCCAAAAAAATGTATTTTCTATACAACTTAAGTTAAGTTCCTTGGTCACATAGTTATTAAATAAAGTATGTCAATTGACCCTAAAAGAGTTGATGTCATTTCTAAAATTTAATTAACAAATAGTAAGAAGGAACTAAAATATTTTTTTAGTAAAATTAATTTTGTATGAAAATTCATTGTAGGTTTTATTGAGATAACTAAACCCTTGAGTGCCATGTTAAAATGGGAAGTTAAATTTGAGTGGATGCCTATCTCAAATAAATTATTTCAATAAATTAAAGATGGCATGATGCAAGCCCCTATTTTGGTCAGTCTAGATTACACAAAATATTTATACTTGTATTCATTTGCATCCAATCACACCATTGATGTCTTCCTAACTCAAAAAATAGAAAATGGAGAGCATCTTATGGCTTTCATGAGAGTTAATTTTAAGGAAGTTGAATTAAAATACTATGTTGTAGATAAGCAAGCTTATGTACTAGTAAAAGAAATAAATAAATTTAGATATTACATCCTAAAAAACAAAGTTTATGCTACGATTTTGGATCTTGATGTCAAAATGATGTTGGGGTAAAATGAACTTGGAGAAATAATAGGATGTTGGGTCTCAAAAATTCAAGAGTATGACATTGAAGCTAGGCCTATAAAACTAGTTTGAGTTTAAGATCTATCACAATTGATCTTTGAAATTAACCTTGGTATTGATGTTATCCAAGTGAATCATAAATTAACTGAAGCACAACCTTTGGTATGAATCTATTATTCATTACTTGTTGTATGTTTCTCTATTAGTTGGCTTGGGTAGGACACAAAAAAGAGCATTAAAGTTAGAGTTTTCCCATTACATGTTAAAAAAGGTGTTTTGCACATAAATCATGAAGGGATTTTCCTAAGATGCTTAAAAAAGAGGAAGCATTAGATGTCATGACTTCTTTTCATGATAGATTAAGCAGTGGCCATCTTTCTAGCAATGTGACATCCCACATCTTAAATTTTGGTTATTCTTAGCCAACATTATTCAAGGATGTTCATACTTATGTGAGATATTGTCATCTTTGTCAAACCTATGAGAAAAGGGAAACTTGTGTTGTTATGTCCCTTTAACCAGTAATTGAAGAGTGTCCCTTTGCTCAATAAGGCTTGAACTTCATTGAAGTCATAAATCCAAAATATTTAGCTTACCATAGATTCATCATTACAACAATTGACTATTGCACAAGATGCGTTGAAGCAAGAACAACTAATAATAGCATTGTTGAGGAGGTGATTAGATTCCTTAAAGAACATATTATGACTAGGTTTAACACCCTTGTTGCATTTGTGTGTGATAATGGGTCTAGCTTTTAATTGGTTGAGTTGACTAAGTGGGCATATCAAAATAGAATCACATTGAAGTTTTATTAAAACTATTACCCTTAGGGAAATGGTTTGGTTGATCCCACAATTAAAAACATGTTGAGTGTCATCAATAATTTGATAGAGGAGAAACCCATGTAGTTGGCATATTTTACTCAATTATACTTTATGAGATGATCAAATAAGACACAATAAAAGTCTCAAGAGCTCATATTTCATGTTGGTTTATAGTATAGATCCAATATTTCTAATGACACTCAAGAGACCCATATATCAAATCGTTAATGACTACATGGAATTAAATGAGATAGGTTAGTCCAGGCTATTAAACCTAATTCATATGGATGATATGAGAGATAAAGCCATGAATAATTTTAACAAACACCAGGCAACTATGAAAATATGGTTTGATAGAAAAGCACGAGTGAAATTTTTTTATATTTTAGACTTGGTTTTATTATGGGACAAAGCCCATGAAAAGAAAGTTTGACATTCTAAGGTATGTCCTTTTTAGACTGATCCTTATCAATTTATAGAATTTCTAGGACAAAATGTTTTTATATTGAAATATCTACAAGGCAATGACCTATAATTGCCAGTCAATAGATAGTTTATGAAGCATTCTTCTCATTTTTTCTATCCAACACCATTTTAGAATAAGTCACAAGGTTTTTTGCATGTATATATTGTACAGTGTTTTGTGTTTTCTTAGTTTAGATTTGCTTTTTGATGTTTGTCTATTTTCTTTGATTTGTTGTTTTATGTTTCTTTCCCCCTAGCTCATTTGACATGACTTATTTTGTCTAAGCCCCTGGTATATTTTTAGTGTATTTTTCTAAAGCAAAATTGATTAAGGATAATTACTTTACATATCATGGGAAATAATTTCAATTGGAGGTGATTGCTTGGCCCCATTGACTTTAATTCTACTTAGAAAACAAAACTTGTGTATAGCTAGTGTTGCATCAAAGTTAGGTCTGAGAAGAAGTAGGAGACATAACAATAGTATGTTGAAATTGAGGTGTTATGAGGTTGTTTTGGGATGTCACTCCAAATGGTGAGTAAGTGCATGAGGATCATTCAAATTTTAGAAGTTAGATAGTAAGTAGTCATTCTTGAATAATTCCATAAATTGGAAGCAATTCTTTTATACATTTTTATAAGTCTAAAGGCTAGTGATTTTAAATAGAACTTATGGATTTAGAATAGTTTATTTTCTTGTTTAAACCATCAATTACACTTAATGAAATAGTTGAATTGAAAATAAACACTGATTTAGTTTGAATCTATCTTAGTAATATAAATTTTTTGAATCTTTCATTATGCCCATAGCTTGGTTCCCAACCTTCAATGGACTAAACATAGAATTTTTTTCAAAAGAAATAAATCAAAGGAAATTGAATAAAAATTTAGAATCTAAAATCTTCCTCAAAAGGGTGATTTAGACAATCTCCACCACATGTTTTTCAACCTAGATGGAAGTGGATTCAGGCCTTGAGTGGGACCAAAGGTATCTATATCAGGGTTATAGATATCTAGCTTATAAAATATCAATTCCCATGTCATTCTCACAAAGATGAATAACCAATATCATACCTCTTAGAAGTTCAGGGTGCTTAGATAGGTCTAAATTGTTTCATTTTAATAGAAGAGCTATAAAGGAATTGATCACTTTTATGCACATTGATGGTCTAAGGATGAATAAAAACTTAGTATGTCACATGTTGAATTACACTTCATTGCCCTCATATTTCTAGTTTTAAATAATGAATTATTTTTAGTTTATGTTTGTTGTCTAGGTGTAAAGATTTATAGTCTATGTTCTAAATTTTGATGTAGCATTCTCACTATAGAGGCTACCATTTGTTAGTTCTAATACACTCCAATATTAGATTTCAAATGGAGACCCTCTTATGTTGATTTGGTCTTTGGTTTACAGGTTTATAAATATGAAGTTATACCTTCTAAATATTTCATTGATATTAACCAAGTCAAAATTCAAGTCTTTTAAATGTAAGAAATTCCATGGTTGATCTACCCAGTCTAATTGTACCTCTAAAATATTTTATTTTGATTTAGAAAATACCAAGTCTTTATAATTTTTAATTATAAAACTCATTTAATATTCAATTTTTGACTTGGATATTAAGAAATTATTCAAGCTTCGAATTTGATGTGAGTCCATTATCATAGACTGACAAATTATATTATGTGTCTAAACTTAGAATCTAGCCTTTATTTTATGCCTTGATGGATTTTCTCATTTTTTGGATAGCTTACTAATGACTTCATTTTACTTAGTTATTTTGTGGTCGTATCTTTTTTACAAGTTTTAAAGACTTCCTAGGTTCCCCCAAATCCTTTCATGAATCCAAAAATCATTAACACATCGCCTTGGTGTCAAATTATTTTTAAAAAATGACTAATTCTTTTTAAAACCTCAATTCCCTAAAATGACACCAAGCAAAACCATTCTGGGAGCTTAAAAGCTTGGAAGCTCAGAACCTTAGAACCTCAATAATATTAAGACATTAGAAAAGGCCCAAGCTCCTGAGACTCTAATGAGATACCACATGGCACCCTCTCAGAAGCTAGGGAGATTAGAGTAATTAAAACATTAACCAAAGCATGAAGAGCCTGAGGGCCCAAGAAAAATCCATGTGGTAATGACCTAGAAAGTATAGAGTAAAACCCATAATATCAAGAAAAAAACCACATGGTGATAATGATGTTGGAGGTAAACAATGAGGTAAATCTTGGGAGCATTAAAGGACTACCTAGTGGTAAATTAAGATCTGACATGGAGAGCCAATAGCCTAGCAAAGGAAAAAGAGTGTGAAATCAAGAAGAAGCCATGTGGCCAATGGATCAGATCTCGAGGCCAACAAAGTAGATAAGTGGACCCAAACCACATCAAAGACTAAGTCATCATAAAAGGTTCAAACTTAATTGATGGCCCATCAAAATGTTAGAATGGCCTGAATTGAGGAAAATAATAGAATAATTAGTTGAGTTAGCTTTTGAAGAGTCTAACTAGTCAAAATAAGTACATGGAGTGAGCTAGTGGTTTCATGACCTAGATATTCTCCCAAGTGGGCCAAATATAATAATAATTTAAAATACTTGGCCCAAAAAAGATAAGTGGGGATATCATTTTAGTTAGATAGGTGTCACAAC
The DNA here is from genome assembly GCA_037957365.1 of Torreya grandis. Taxonomy (NCBI): domain Eukaryota; kingdom Viridiplantae; phylum Streptophyta; class Pinopsida; order Cupressales; family Taxaceae; genus Torreya; species Torreya grandis. The sequence goes on along the minus strand of JARHVA010004235.1, from coordinate 697,148 downwards.
TATGGAGAAAAGACAATGTAAAATTTGGATTTGTTTTGAAAATGGAGAGAATATTCTATTTGATTGTAGTTGTAGCAACCTGGAGTGAAAATCATAGCCATAAATAGGAGTAGTGTGCTACTTGGAGACAAGTTCCATTATATTTTATAAATAAGGTAGTCTGCATTATTAATTTTAGGGGGAGATGTTATGCACCAAAACTCTACTTAAATTATAATAGGCTTAGTCCTCTCTTTTTCTTTTTTGTTTTGGCTTGTGATTGTCTACCTGGAGGGAACACTTAAATGTTTTCATAATAATACTAAAGTGGATACCAACCTAGTTTTAAATTCATGTTTTTATTTATTAATTTCCTCTATTTCTTAATGGAACATAATTTATTAATGTTGAGAAGAGATTACAATACTTGTTGACTAAGGAATATGCAGTTAGATTGTGCAATAGCTAGTCTAATTGATACTAAATTTTATTTTGTTTAACTTGAAGTTGTGTCAAGTCATTATGTACATTATAAATAGGAATTTCATATGATTTTATTCAATAAAATTTTAAGTTAATATGTTTAGTTAATTCTTCATAATCCTACCCATTGAGTTTCTTCAGTTTGTGCTACAACTAGACTTGGTACACAATGGTATAATTATGATCAGGAATGTTTTTTATTTTTAACATTAATAATATTATTTTACTCAAGGCACCAATTAATTTATTTCCCTACTCTTTCTCTCATTTTATTATTTTTTATGATGAATTTTATGTCCATTATATTATAGTGTGATATCCATGTAAATGAGGAAGCGAAATAGCTTAACCAAATGTCAGTAATAATCCTCAGGCAACACGGAATGGATTGAACTTCTAGTGGATAATTACCATTATTCACCTAGTTAAATGATTAGAAAGTTCTTGACCCTTGGATTCAACCAACTAAATTCTAAAAATGAGGAAACATTGTGTCTCATGTGTTGTTATCTCCCTTTGTCCCATTAGAATAGTTACTCCAATAATTATTTATGTTGTAGATCATGAATTGAGTCCAACAAGTTTGTGATGCCATAATCAATATCATGCATCTCCCCAATTTGTTGATGTCATGATGAATATCATGCATCATTTTTTGAGTTTTTTAATCCATTTTCAATTACTTAGTTATGATTCACTACATTTATCATTACTAACATTTATCTAGAATGACACAATGTATGTTTGGTTTCACATGCAATTTATGTTACTATATTGGTAAATTTATCTATGATGATGTCATGATCCCCAATATAATCATTACTACTTAGATTTCAATATTTTACATAACCTCACTTACATAACTTCTTATTTTGAGTTAAATTATTATGCAAGCTTCAAAACTCACTTCAAAAGAGGATGCATACATGGTGGCTTGTCTTTGAGACTAAGTACCAACCCATTTCATAGATTAAAAAATACATAATTTTCTCAATTGGTCATAGTTCACTCTCAATCCATGCCTAGAAATTAATTTCAAATAAGAACACTCCATTTAGACAAGGGTGTATCCCAGTCATGTCCATAATAGTACATTATCATCCCAACAGTCATAAATAGTATTTTACAAAATTACTAGAACTATAATCAACTATAAGAGAGTTTGCAATAGATATTCAAAATCATTTCAAATGAATACCTAGGTTTGTCACATATTTTACTCATAATAGGGGCGTCATGTACAGCATATGTTCCAAGTTATCACATAGATTTTCGCTCAAAAAATACTTGATATTACTCAATTCTAGACTTAATACATTTAGATATCATATTTGGGGGCATGTGCATGGCACATGACCACCTCTTTACTCAGTTTTGCACCAATTTAATAAAAATAATTATAACCCATGCCATTTTCTATGTTGTATACACCAAACTCAAATCATGTTATTTTTACACCAGTTTTACACTAGTTTTACACCAAAAATTAATTATAATCCATTATAATGGTTGATTCACCCTTTTCCACTACTTTTACTTCAAATTTGTACCAAAAATGATCCACTATGGTTCATAAAAGGGTTCTAAGCCACTTTACTACCTTGGGTATGAAATGATAAATTTAAGCACACATTGAGTTATTAATCACATTATCCTATCAATAAGGATTAGGGCATGCATAGTCCAATCTAGGTTATTCAATGAAAGATAAATATCTTAAGGCCCTACCCTTTCCAATCACCAATTTTTTTCACCAAAAAACACAATGGTTTATGTAACTAATCAGGGGTATTTATTCTTTATTATTCTATGTATAAGTTTCTTGTCTTTGATTTTATATTTTCATCTTAAATAAAGACTAATTTATACATGTTTTATTGCAAGTTTTCATGAAATATACTTTAGCATGTGGCCTACTCTATTAATTTCACTTTGTTGCATTACTATATTAAAAAAGGAGTAAATTTAGTCCTATAAATCAATATGTATTTATAAAATAGTGCACTTATGACCATATCAATTTTATACACTTAGCTCATGCCCAATTCCATATCTCTAAGTTATTATTTTTATCTCTATGTGGATGATCCTAATCTTTAGCTAACTTTAATACATAATTATTCCTAATCTTCATTATAAGTAGCCTAAACTCATCCTCATACTAATTCACACTTCCACCTTAGCTATCTCTACTTCCTGGATAAGGCTACTCCTTCAAGACTATTTTATCTGTCAGTAGTGCCTGATTATGTTGGTCATATCCTTATGTCAAATAATAGATAATTTATCAAATAAAAATCACTAATGGATCATCCTAAATGTTTTTAAAGCCTCATTCACATAATTTTTAAAAATATCACTATAAATCCACATTTCAAACTAGTTTTCACTCAAGATGCTCACACAAGGAAAAGCACTAAAAATCCTAACTACACATTGAGATAAAAACACATATTTATGTACACACGACCCTAGTAGGCTCCCTAAGTGAATTATACATATACCTCAAAGGTCACAAGTCATATTTGAAGCACTTATTTACACCATAATTGTACCATTCTCTAGAATTACACTAGTATTTCACACACACCATTGTATCATGGGATAACTATATGGAGTTTGATCTTACTTTAGAGCATTGGTATGTACGTAATGCTTAACTTAATGGGTGTTGAGTTTAAGAACAAATTCAACTGCTAACCCATTTCCTTATTTATTCTATTTATTCATCATTATATATCAAGCCAAGGTTTCAAGAGAAGAAGGCACACATTAGCTTTTGCAGTAGATCACACATCACAAAACACATAAATAAGACCTACATGCAACATCCCAAATACCCATTTTCACATAGAGGGTAAAAACTCTATAGTATGTTAGCACTCCCTATGGCCTACAGTGTAGACTAACCCTATCTAATAAATGTGACCTTGTCCTAAGATCAAATGAAGCCTTGTACCCGATTCACAATCATGACTTACAATCATACAGTTAGATCTAAAATCCTTGTCTTTGTCTTACATTTTCAAATTCATAGCTAAGTATTTTATTCATGTTATTTTTCCTTTTAACATCTTTATATATTTAATAAATTCCAAATTAAAAATACTTGATTTATTATATATCTTAATATTTTGATTTTACATAGAAGTTTGTCATAATTAGGACCTAAGTATTTTCTTTATTCCTTGATTTTGATAAAATTAAGTGGCAATGATGTAAACTAGATGTATAATCATGTTCATGTTCTATTTTATATTTTTAGAATATTTTAATTATTTTTGTATATGTTAAATATTTTAATTTTTTTGAATTTTTTGAATATAAAGACTAGAAAAATAAATACTAGTAATTAAATCATGGGTTCAAAAGTATAATAAATGGGAGAGATTTAAACAATTTACAATGCATCTATGTAAAGTATGCACTAAATATGATGGCATGGCCATGTATGAAAAAGATGTTCTCATTAGATATATGAATGTGAAAGATTATTATTGAAGAGGAATGATTTTACATCTTTGTCTCATCAAATTTACACTTGTCAATATATGTAATGTGCATGTATGAGCAATATATTAGACAAAAAAAAGATTTTGCATGAATAAGTATTATTTTGTATATTGGAACTAAATGTAATGTCAAAATATCAAATGCATTAAGGTTACATTTTCTTATATTTTTATTTGCTCTTGTTAAAAATATTATAGGATAAAACTAAGTAGCTAAGAACATTAATGGTAATCGAATGCTGACTATTATTGGTCAATATTGTTTGATGTAATTTAATTTGTTTTTTTTAGACTTTGAAAAAAGTAAGGTAAATGAAAAATTATGGTAGTATAGATCACTTTTTTAGACTATTTAGATCTAGAAAGTGAAAAAGAAGATCCAAGAGGTCAAAAAATCACAAAGAGCCAAGGGTTAAAAAACTAATCAAATTGATCACATGTAAGAAGTGGAATAATAGCAAGATGAAACAATCAATAAGATATGTAAAAATAATATATCTTAAAAATATGAACCAACCTATAAAGGAGGGTCTAAATTTAAAAATTAATCATTGCTAAGGTGAAGGATATGATCGACCCATAGGGGTCAAGACCAATTACTACTATTGACCTATTTTGATTGATTTTCTCTTGAAGGGAAATATGTGAAATTTAGGATCTAGGATATTCGTACATATGCTTAGAGGGTTTTTGGTGATTAAGAATATTTTTCTAGACATAAGATAACAAATTAGGAAGGAATAGGTCTATATAGGTACTTAGAATAGATTGGAGTGGTGAAATAAATCTAGTTTAATTACTCAAATCAATTAAAATGATAGTGACATAAAATTGACATTATCAAATATTCATGACCGCATTTGAGTGATTACAAATATGAATTACTAAAGAGAGCTTAGGATTTTTCATAATTAGTTTCATATTTAGTTTTATTACATATAAATTTGACTCATTTCATTATATGATTTTGAAACATATTACATATTTTTAAAAATCAACATATAATTTTGACAATCATAGCTTGAATTAGAAAATATAAACTATGTATATTCATTATATCCATGATTTAAATATATGAATAAGGAGAAATTATAAATCACATTTGAAACCCTAAAATAGAAAGATAAAACCCTAAAAAAGAAAGAATAATTTCTAAAATAAACCTAGGGTTATTATGCTCAAGAAAAATATTAGGTTCACCATAATGTTTTAACTTATTTTGGATTTAGGTGATCTAAATAAGCCAAACTATTGAATATTCAGATTGCATAAGATATATCATAAACTACATATATCTAAATGCTAAAAAATGAATAATTACATTTAATAAATATACAAATGACAAGAGGATAGATTACTTAGCTAATTTTTATTTTGCTTTTGTCATTGTCTATGCACAACCATCTAAAATAGTCTTAAATATATTTATGATCACTCAGCTCAAAATAATATATCAAAATTGATGAATATGTTTTTGGTAAGGGTTAAATACTTACAATGATCATATATGTCGATTATCTACCAAAACTTTCTCTATGAGTTTTGTTATTTTATTATATCATTGATCACTACATCTACTAATCAAGATGTTTTTTGAGTAATTCCTTCCCTAGGTCTTATATGTAAATTTATATATTTTTCCTCTTTGCCTTAAAATCCTAGCTCCACTTTTAAAACTTGTTTTTCACCATTCAAAAATGATTCATCTTGGCTTATCCCATTGAAATTATCCTCCTCCCAGTTTAGAAGAGTTTTTTCAATTAGAACAGGTTCTTATGTGTCTACTTGTTAGGAAATAGATTCTTCTTATTATCTTTGTGTGCTTGTTATGCCTTACACCATCAAGGCTTGACTAATTACACCATTGGGGTAAGTTTTTTTATTATGGGGTTGATTGTAATGATAACACCACTCATACTCTTGAGCCAAATTATTTTGAATAGGGATAATGGATTTGGAAGCTCCTGGTTCCAGTAAAGCATGGGTGTTTGGAGGTATTGGCTATGAATTATATCCTTGTTGTTGGTTGTTACCTTGATATGGCTTCTTAATCCCTTGGTATGTATGGTTACATGGCTAAAAAGGTTTGTATTTTTGGGATTGCTACCTTTTCATTGCCACTAACTCATTTACAAATCACTTAAGTAATAACTTTACCTCATATAGATCATTTGAAGGTGTAGGAGTCAAATAGGGTGCCTTACTCATAGTGGGAATTGGACCAAGTTTAGGTGGGGTAATAAGGGCTATTTCTAAAAATAGAGGTATTGGTGGCCTTTATGAAAGTTTCCCAACTTGGATTAAACAATTTTCTACCCTTATTATGATATCATAAGTTACATGAAGTGTGGTGACACCCATTGATTGAATCATTATAGCTATATCACTATTGAAGGCTTTTAGGTAACACAAGAAAGCATTATTTTCAATGGATTTAACCAAGACTAGGATTTTATTCTAGGTATTTTGGAAATGATAATTAAATTCAATCATTTGCTCATGAGAAGCTTTTTGAATAGTAGTTAATTGTTCAACCAGGGAAAGGTGGTCACTCTTGTCCTCAAAATGGGCACACATTGCAATGCCTAACTCATCCCAAACTTGGATTGAGGTAGGAGCAAGGCCTTTATACCATTTTAAGTATTTTCCCTTGAAAGAGGAGACTACAAGTTTGATTGCAACATTATCTTGGACCACATTCTGGATTGAAAAGAGGTTAAAAATATCTTATTTGTGTTTTAAAGTAGTGGTAGAGTTTCACCAGTAAAATATGGTAGGATTTTTAAGGTCAAGACTAGTATATCATCATGTTGGGCCAAAATGAGGTATGGAAAGCTATAAAATTTTGACTTATAGCCATTATGGGAGGAATAACACTGATAGGAGTTACCAAAGGGGATGGAAATAAAATCGTAGGGTATACCTTAGGCTGAGGGGTGACTATTTTTTATCTCTTTTTAGATGGAAATGATAATTCTAAAAAATCAGCTCTCTTACCTTTAGTATATGATCTTGTTTGTTTGATTGGCATATGTCACCTTGAAATCATGAGTTTGTAAGTTAGTGGAGTCACCAAGTGATTTTATATTTACACAAAACTCATGTAATGCTAGCTAAGAATAGCACTAATCTCTGTGTAATTTTTGGGTCCCACCAGCATGCCAAAAATTGTTATCACATAGGATTGCACATGTATTGATTCTATAGCTTATTATGCAAGTGCCTAATGATATAATGGAAAAACCTCCAAATCCATGGGACCTTCAAAACTTGAGGTTAATATCTAAAAGTCAACTTATTTTCACTAAATTTGATGCAAACTGGTAAGATACAAGTTTCATAGAAATCTCACTCTTTAGTGCTTTTGAATCCTAAACTAGGGTTTTAACTGGGAAAAGGGTGAAGAATTGAAATTTGAAAAAAACTAAAAATATGGTGATTTCACCAAATATTTTATAGAGTATCTCAATGCTTGCTTGACAAACACAAAAGGGCATAAATTATATTGAATTTATTTAAGCACAAACTCATGTAAATAAAAATTAGAGGTAGTATTTTAGCTATCTTTCACAAAAGGGAAAAGGATATTTATTCCAAATAATATTATCAAGAGGGAAAAATATCATAAATGAATTTTCTTGATACTAGAGTAAAATATAAAGCTTTCATGGATATCAAATAACTTGCACACACATAGAGATTTCACAACATAAGAGAGGCAAATATTAAACTTTATTTCTCTCCAAAGGTTACAACATATAGTAAATACATTCAAAATGTAGAAAATATAACTAAAATAAAAAGGGTAGGTTGGGCCATGAGGTCTACCCATTTTTATATAAAATATGTCATAGAAGACATGTAATTGTTAAAACTCAAATGCCCAGTAAAGAAGATCATGTAGATCTAAAAACCCTCATGCAAGTAAGGTGAGCTCTTCTATTTCTAGAGTTTCTAAACTTATGGAACCCCTAGAACATGGCATGCATGAGCTAGGAATGATCCTAAGCATATCATGGCATGGTATGGCATGGTTGTAATTGAAGATCTCCATGCAATGATTCTTGATCTGGTAGTGGTTAAAAATAGCTTCCTCATGCAAAAAGAGGTGTCCAAAATAGAAAGGGTATTTTAAAATAAAAGATAACTTTGAAAATAATTTCAATTTTTTTTTCATGTAAACCCTAGCATGAAAAACCTTAAGTGAGACTTTTACAACTTTCTAATTCTTTATCACTTTTTCTAAAATGAATCATGTAATTTACATTTCATGATTTTTCACCTTTTTAACAATTCACATTAATCAAAATGGAAAGTGCAGTTTGCACTTGTGATTTTTTCAACTTTCACATTATCAAAAAATATAAAGTGTAAAAATATGTCTTTCTCTTTCTCAAAAAGAGTAATAAAAATATAGTTTTACCTTTATAATTATAACTTGCAATGTTTTCAAATGAAATTATAAATTATAATAACATTTTAAAATATTCAAAAGAGAGGGAAAATTAATTAATGTCTAGAATTTCCTTAGCTTTCTTATCATTCTCAGTACATAGATTCTTTGTATATATATCAAAGGCTTTAAAAATTTCTTGAATTCACTCTAGATTTGGCTCATAAGAATAGATGTTAGACACTACACAATCTACTTGGACATCAAATAATTATCTTCTGAAGGTTCTTATGCCCTACATTTTAGTCTTGATTTGATCAATTGCTTTCTCATATTTGATGAACCTATGGATGGAACTTAGGGCAAATATTATGTCCTTTGTAGACTCCTCAACTATTGCTTTGAAATTATTTTGAATCTATTCTACCTAAAGGAAATTGTTGGAATCATCTACTCATTTTCATGACATTAAGTTCATCATGTCATCAATCTTGTATAACACATCAATTTCCTTGTCATGAGCCTCCTTAGCTCATTCCACATACTCTGTTATTACTTTTATCCAAAATTGAGCATCCTTGTGCAATTCCTCATGCTCAAAATCATCCTTTAATATATTCTCAACAATGAGGGTAGTCATATCAATTGATTTTATGGTTGTAAATTTGGGATAATATAGATTCAAAGTCTAAATATTTCCTTCATACTAATTAATCGATTCTTTCAAAATATTATTTCTCTTAATGATGACTCCATAATGTTCCATCATGGCTGCAACAACTCTATTATCTTTAGTGATTAGTTCCTCAAACATTTCTTTCATATCCCTTCCCATGTGAGCAATATCTCATTTAAAATCAATTGTAGTTTGTTTTGGACTGATTGGTTACACTTCCTATGGTTCTTTTGATGTTTCATTGGGCTTTATGAATTGCTTCAATGCTTTGGTCAATTGATCTACCTTTGTTTTTAGCTCATCCTTGGTGGATTTATCATGATCAATTTTTTGAAAGAGAGAGTTGATATCTATCTACACATCATGCTTGATGCCCTCTCTTATTTGTCAACTATGGTGTATATGATAAACTTGATAATATTCTACCATAAGATCCTCTTTTGATTTGTCTGGTGGGGGAACCACAATTTCAACATATCTCTCTCCTTTATCATTAGTGAATGTCTTTGAGAGGGCCCTGAGAGTGGGTTTTTATTTCTTCCTAAATTTTGACATGTTGAATTCTAAAGTGATGGGATCAATCATTATTTTTTGCTTCTTACTCATTAATTGTGCTAACCAACTAGGGGTAGCCTTCTACTGATCTGACATTGTCACCAAATAATTTGTAGTTGATTTAGCTGCACTAGTTGATATTATGAGTAATGGATACTCCTGGGAAGATGATACCATTAGTCTCTCAATAATATCTTGGGGAGATCCACTTTCATTAATGGCTTTCATATCAATATTTTCACCAAGTATTTGGGTTGCTCCAACCTCTAATGATGGCATAGTTGAAATAATGAAAATGGGGGGAGTAGAGGTAATGAAAATAGTTATGTCTATTGGGGGAGTGGAGGATGGAATAGACACAACAGTTGTAAATTTGGGAACTGGTGAAAGCCAAAGCACCAAATATGTCATTTAAGTGTGTAGAACCACGTAGGGTTGGTGATGTGAAAATAGTGGGTTGAGATGAAGGGGAAATAATAGTCATCTCAGGGGTTGGGGTAGCTTGTGTAACTATAGTCAAGATGACTAATTCCATGGCAATGTATTATAAGTTGGTGTTAGTAATTAATGGTGATGAAAAGGAAGGAATTGTAAATGGATTGGAAAGTGGAGTGGATCAAATGGGGGTGGTAAAGTGGGATGAAGGCAAAGTGGAGTGGAAACTTTAGCTTCCACTATAGGGGGACCCTAAGTGCCCACTTGACTTATTTGTGTTGATTGCACTTAGATTATTGGTGTAGATGGAATGGTAGGTGAAGTGAAGATAAGTGGAGGGGTTGACATTAGAGGTGGAGGCCCTAAAAATTTTGGAACAATGGGGACCTAAGATAATTAAGGAGTGGAGATAGCTGATGGAGGTATTGAAACCTCTTGTAAAATATGAGTAGAAAAAGGGGGAATAGTAGAAATAGGATTTAGGGCTATGGGATATAAAACTATGGATCCCTATGTTGTTGTTACTATGTCTTATATTGAGAGATAAATTGGTTCCTCTATATCATCTCCCTATCTACTTGATTCCCCTTTCTTTACCTTTGTCTTCTTCCTCTTCTTTACTTTGTCAAGTTCCTATGATGATTCACCAAGGCCCTCATATGAAGGAGTGATAACTGTTTCTTTTATCTTTAAGAGCTTCTCCTTAACCCCTATTATATCTCTTGTGACTTGGAAACCCTTACTTCTTAGCCAACTAATTATTCTATTAATAATAGGGGTTGTTCTATCAAACAGAGATAAGGATTTAGGAACTAACCACCTCACTAGTGGTAGAGGTCTAGCAATGATTTGTGTGAAGTAAATTGGATCTACTCTAGAGTTTTCATTGACCAAGTCATTAGGAACTAGTGCCAAATCATAGTCTTATTTTTTTAGGTACATCCTAGAATAGTCCCTCATTTTGACCATTTCTTCATCATAACAATCTTCCCAAAAATCTTCATAATATGGCACATGTTCGTATGTTACTAGTTCTAGTATAGTAGTGACCTTATCATATGGATCAAATTAAATACTAAAATATAGAGTCCTTAGTGTTACTTATCACATCTTTTTCTCCATAGTTTTGGCCTTCAAGAGAGATTGGAATGTGTAAGGACCAATAGAATTAGGTAAATTAATCCCTAACTTATGTCTGTCTGAAAGGATTTTATGTGTATTCACAAGTTGCCTAACCAACTCTAACAATGCCCATTTATCACTTACATATTGAGGAAGTGTGTAGGGACAACCATTGAATATGGCTACCATGATGTAGGATTAAGTGGGGAACTATATGAATAAGGAACCCCATGTGGTAATCTCATCTTTTTCTACTTGGGAGAACCTTGTTTTCCCAAGCTCTTGATCAAACATAATAATGATGTTGTAAATGAACCCATCATTAACTCTCCTAAACTGTTGTCTGCTAGCCTATAGTGTGAGATCAGAGAAATATTTATAGACTCTGATTATTTCCTTAGGAACTATATTCAGGCCTAGAAACAATCTTCCTTTGGCCAAGATATAGATAATATATGATGTCATATAAAACTTATTTGTCATTTACACCTCCATCAACTAGTTGTGGAGGGAATCACTTATTAATTGAGCCCAATGTATCTATTTTTTATTTTCTTTGATGAACCAAATATACTAGTATATCCAGTATTATTAACAATTGGCATTAGGATTTACAGTGACTCTGTGTAGTAATGTTATAATATCTCCCACCTCCTCTATGAAATTAGATTTGTACATAGTCTTGGGCAATCTAGTGGAGGAATGTTTGGGAGTCCTGAGCCATTGCTTGTTAATAATTTTTTGACATCCATCCTTTTTATTTTCATAGAATTTTGTTGATTTCTATGGAGTTATATCCAAATAAATCTCAAATTTAAGAATGGCAAACATTGTGTTGATGAAGTTGGGATCAAGATCTATAAATTTCTCCCCTTTCTCACCGAAGACTTATCTTCTATCAGGTTCATAATGTTGGGCCATTATAAGGATAAACTTATGGATTTAAATAAATAGAGGGAAGCTACATCTTGTGGTAAAGAAAAGTCATAGATACTCTGGATCTAGTCACTTTTAAAATCTACACCTATCCTAGCCCAAAAATCTCCTAGGTCAATGTGACCTAAATATGTATCTTGTATCTCTACCATATTGGTCTCCAAATAAGAAGTCACTTTAGGGCCATTATATTTTAACTTAATTTCCTTAGGAGGTATGGAAACTAAAGTTACTACTTTCAAGAAACCAACTTTGAAATTTGGTGGGATCTATAGGTGTCTAGAGTACTTATATTTTCTGATAAAACTTGGAGGTGATAGAAGCACATCCACTCTCTATGATGCTTGAAGGCTATTAGGTTTCTATAAAAACTTGGAGGTGTTTGAGTTAGGTCCACTTTCTATAGAGTGTTATAATTAAATGGGGTTCAAAGTTTCTTGAGTTACATGAGACCTTTGATAGAAGTGAAAGGTGCCTAAGGCACATCCACTCTTTGAGGTGCTTAAGAGTCTTGTAGGTGTTTCTAAAGTGTTCTTGTAAAGTCTATCTTCCATAGGTAAGTCAGAGAATATATGTAATATCATAGGTTTTTGAATAAAAAGTATATGCTTGGGAATATTCAGTTTAAGGAAGCCCTAATTTTGAATGTGAAAATCCTAGAGGGAAAATAAAGGGGCTTTTCTTGGGTGATATTGTAGATTTTGGAAATGATAAAACCCTAGTAAATCCTATAAAACCTAGACCAACCCTACACATATGAACAAAAAACAACCTCTGATTAAATTAAATGGAAACCCTAAACTAGACTTTTTAATTAAAACCCTAAACTTTGAAAGAAAACCTCTATGAGAAACTCAAAAAAAAACTTGAAAGATTTCAAGGAAGGAAAATTAGGGAAAAAAAGACACAATAAAAGTATTGTTTTATAGGAACAAGTTATGTGGATTGAAGTTTACAGTCATGGCTTAAAGTATAGGTTTGGTATGCATGAAGCTTGAGGTTTGATAGTGAGGGCGTAGGTGACTAGAGCTCTAAAATGCACTTAGAAAATTAACAAATGATAACACTTTATGCAAATAACTTAATTTTTATAGGAAAAATATTTAAATTAATTCAATTTAGGTGGTTGGTGGTATAGGTTATACCTATTTGAATTAATTCCACTCTCTATGGGAAGGCTTGGCTTAGTGAGAAGTGGGACTCGACGTGCACTTTGCACGTTAAAAACATGCAATGTGCACTTTAGGTTCTAAATTTCATGGGAGGGGGTTTAATGAGTTGATAGAGGTTAGGCTTGATTGAATTATGTCTACTCTCCACTAACAGGGTGATTATCTTTGGCAGGAGGTAGAACCCATGGGACACTTTGCATGTTTGGAATGTGCAAAGTGTACTCAAGTTTTTGGGTCCTATAGTGTATAAATTAAGTTTTTAGTAGAACATGAAGAATGTGGTGTACTTTACATGTTTGAAAATTTTCAATGTGAACCTAAGGTTTTGGGTTCTATATAATGGGGTTATTAAAGGTTTGGTAGGATCCAGATGCTTGTCATGCACTTTGCACATTGTGAAAATGTGTAAAGTGCATGCTAAGATTTGGATTTTGTCAAATGGGTGCATGGTAGGATCTAGAGTTCACCATAAATTTTGCACATTTGACAACATGAAAAGTGGATGGTGGGTTCCAAATTCTTCCATTTTGGGTTTTTGTGCTTCATGGGGTCTAGAACCCATGAAGGAATTTGTATAAGTGCAAATTATATCTAGAGTTCTAGATTCTATAGGGTAAAGGGAAAGATGGTTTTTTTTAAGGATCTAGTGTTTTTCCTAAAAAACAAAGGGGGTCTCCTTTAGGGTGTTATATGTAATGATATTTTTGGGACAAAAATCTCAACACTTACCTAAGTCTACCACTTCATTACTCTCATGGCTAGTATAGTGTCATATTATGTCTCTCCCTCATCCTATAGAGGTTGATATTAATATACCTTTACCCAATGGTATGATGTGAATGTGTTGAGGTCAGCATACCCCTATTTATAAAAAATGGGGACCCTTATGTCAAATTTTTAAAAAATTTACCTTAAAATTAAAAATTCACTTGATCAAAATATATCTAGCATGTTTGCACATTGTTCATAACTATCATTTGGATTAATGGACATGTTATAAGATGATCATGGTTTCACCCCTTCCAATGTTTCTAAATTATTGATTGTGTTTTTGTATTTTAGGTTCAATAGAATCTCATTTGGGACTGAACATGCTAAGGATTTTGTTCTTCAATTTTAAATTGATCTATCAAAGATGAATTGGATCTATTTTTAGTCATGTTACAACCCTAGTCTAATGTTTTAAACCTAGGTCCCTTTTAGATTAAATTCAAATTTGTCTAGGAATAAATTATGTAGGAACACTTCAATTATGGCATGGACTTAGATTAATTTTTATCCTAAGACTTAGTCATGTTTTTCAACATGACCAAACCTTAGTATAAAAATCACATGCTTGGTCCCTCTATGTCCCATGACCCCTTGGTCTATTTTATTATTGTCATGGTCTAAGCAATGCATATTCCCTTTGTTATAAAGCTTATCCTAAAGCCTTACCCTAAGGTTTATCATATTTATTAATATAATAAAAACCTTAGGCTAAGACTTTATACTATGTCTTTTATTTTTTGGGTTCCTCTTTAATATGTTTTAAACTTAGCTTAAGTATTTAGCCTAAATATTTATTCATATTTATTAATATGAATGAAAATCTTGGTCCAAGACTTCAACTTAAGTTTTATATTATTCCCAAGATTTGACATTAATATTTTCTATTATCCATAAGAACCAATCACATTTGACTATTGGGATCACAATCTACAACATGCATTCAATTAGATGGGGAAGATCTAATGGCACAATATCAATGTTGAAAAGTCAAGCTCATGGTCCATAATAAGGCTTGAGCATGTTCTTTTTGATCGATGATACATGATGCAACATATACAATCTGATCAATGGAATGTAACAAGTCAAGACTTAAACCTAGCCTCAGGATGAGTGAGAGGATGATAAGTGTCACCATCATAGGAACTTAGTCAGAAGATCCAATGGAGTGCATTTTCTTGCATAAAAATGATTTGACGGTATGAGATGGGCATTGACATTTTAAAAGGAATTTAGACCAAATAAGATGCCACCACATGGTGAAAGCACATTATCCAAGTAAAATTGATAGCACAAAGTGTAGAAACCCTGTAGACCTTCCAAATGTCACCATTTAGGTAAAATACCAGTGAATATCCAATGGCATTCCATCCCTCAGATTAATATCTAACAAAGTGCATTGATTTATACAAGGATGATCAGATGGTGTGAGGCAAAGCTAAATTTTCAAAGGGACTAGACCTAATGAAATATTAACACATGTGCAAAAGTGACAAATGGTCATATTTTGAGTATTAATGAATAGAGATGCCACAATGACACCATGTAATAAAAAAATGGAAAACTTAAATATTTTGTGGACCTGGTGATGCAAAGGTATAAATAGGCAAACCTAAATGCATTTTAAGGCATGACACTTATAATTTGAGCTAACAATTGCCATTAAATCTCCCTACAAACCTACTTGAAATTAATCCCTAAAAGAGTGTATGAACACCCTAATTCATTCTTGTTAGAATTTTAATTAATATGAGGGGAAATGAGTTGTCAGTTATTGTGAAGATAATTCGATCCAGAGTCCACTAGTGAGCAATTTAATAGAATTTTCAGCCATGGTAGCTCGAAAGGATGTTTCCTAGGAGA
Organism: Torreya grandis; assembly: GCA_037957365.1. Taxonomy (NCBI): domain Eukaryota; kingdom Viridiplantae; phylum Streptophyta; class Pinopsida; order Cupressales; family Taxaceae; genus Torreya; species Torreya grandis. The sequence goes on along the minus strand of JARHVA010004235.1, from coordinate 681,254 downwards.
ATGTGGAACTTGGTTTGACTTTAGATGTAGGAAGTGAGAAGAAAGATCAAGGGAAATCTATTATGGAAAATATTATGGTTATGGATATAATCCTAAATAGTAGAGTACAATATTTTTGAAATCAAAGAGCATCAAAGAGCCATAAAGATCTTTCAATAACAATGGGGGACTTCATCAGCCAAAGGGTCATAAATTTAGTTGGACAAAGAATATTCCTTTGGTAACTAAGCTTGTATAACATTTTGAGAAGGAATATTCTTATAAGGATGTGCAATTTATAAATCATATGGCCTATCAATCATAGTTAAATAAGGTAATCAGTCTTAAAACATTTATAAAGAGAAGCTTGTCAATGACACTTGTCCAATTGCATAAGGACACTTGTCCAATTACATGCTAATAAGAAATGAATAGACCTCATGAGATGTTTATATAAATTAATTATTTTCCATTGTAATGGGGGGAGTTCTTAGATCCAAAATTACTTTGTAAACTTGGAACAAGTAGTACAAGAAAAGAATTCTGCAAAGTTTGTCCAATATTTGTCTATGTGTTTGCTATCATGGTTGCTTCCTCAATTATTTGGTTTGATATTTATATTTAAATTGTTTTTATGAATTATTTATGTGCACCTTTGAATGAAAATTTGTTAACTGGTGTCAATTCTAGGTTAATTGAAAGTTCTTAGTTTCATTTCATTTTTTTTACTATTCTTGCATTTGGGTTAATGTCATTTGCTTGTAGGAGTAAATCTTTAAAGTGAACTTAATTTATTATTTGTATTACCCTTCCTTAGACATTTTATTGATATATAGTAGGATATGTGCCTATATAAATTCAATGTATATATTGGTTTAGTGCATGTCTTGATGAAATTTAAACTCTGACATAATGTCTAGATTGAAGATCAGAAGCACCTTCTTTCTACCCTACCCTTGCTTTTGCTCCTTTTTAACCAATTCACTCTATTTTATATTTCATTTTAAATATCCATCTTAGATTAGTAATTGATCATAATCCACTATTCTTAGCATAGAATACTTCATATTTTTCATAGATCAACTATTTGACCATGGTGGCTCCCAACCACCAAACATTATATATATTATGAAATAGTCCACTTGCTTTGCCTCTATTCCATCAATAGATAATAGGATTATCACAACCTATAACTCATGCATTGAATTATTATAATTATAAAATGAGAAGTGTTCTTGAATACTCTAAGCACCTATGATACATATCTAGACATCAATAGGAAGAGCTTCATTGGTGCTAGAAGGAAGGCCTTTAGTTAGATCTTTGTGAATTTGTAGAATGTTTGAAAATTATAATGTATTTTGATCTAATATCAGTTGATTATTTTCATATTTATGTTACTTTGATTATAATTGTATACATATCATTGATCTTAATGATTTTAGACTAGTCTTTGGGCTTTCTTTAGCTAAAGATCAATATTCTTTGAAGATCCATGGATATTCATGCAAAGGTGGTTCAAGCTTTGTGCATTCCCACATTCAAGGTTAGTAATAGTAATTTTGTTCAAGTATTGATTGATTCTTTACATATCTAGGTTTATTCAATCTTAGAGGTGTAAATATCCCTCTCATTCATCAGTCTAGATGTATCTTTGAGCTTATTTAGTTAAAAATAGTCATGATTTATATAAATTTGTGTAAAATTTACTTAATATACAAGTCTAATCATTGTCTTTACAAATATTTGGTTTATATGTTGTATTGTGAATCGAATTTGGAGCTGGAACTACCAAAAGTAAGACCCTCTTCAAGGTATGTCTTGGTTAGGTGGTTCTTCAATCAATGTGACAAGTATAATACATGATTTGCCTCAAAATCATGAAAGGTATTTGCCTTCTTTTAGTCATATAGGTGTTATTATTGGTGAAGATCACATCAAGTTTTTTAAGTTTGCCTTAAGATTGTTAAATGTTGTTCATCAATATGATGCATATAGATTGTTTCATTTTACTCTTAAATATGAGGCATATGATTGGTTTCTTAACCTTCTTAAAGATTTCATTATCAGCTAGAATGATTATGATAATTATTTCATTGATCAATTTGGAAAGACTATCAGTCCATATGTCCTTTATCAATAATTCATTATTGTAAAGAAAGACTCAAATGAAACCATTAGAGATTTTAATGCTAGATTTCAAAAGACATTGAACAGGACCATAGATCCTTATAGGCCTATTTAAGCTTTAGATTTAGAGATTTACAAGGTTTCTTTAGATCCATCAACTTTTATGTTTTTGAAAATATATTTTAGAGTCATTGATACATTAACTTTGGCCTATGTTGAATTTGTGGTAATTAATGACCAAATGCAAACCCAGGGTCAAATGGCATATGCCATTCCAAATATCAATCCTAATTTTCTCATGTTGAATGCCATGCCTAATGTTAATCAGAGCATTCTTACTTTAAATCAAACCCCTATTTTAAACCAATTAACTTTGAGTCATGATCATCCTAGTCAAAACCTAGGATTCTTGAACAATACTATAAGTGGATCTCATCCACAAGATCAAAGACCTATGGTGCCAATAGCTGGTAGTAGTTCTCAAGTTCACAATTTAGAGGCACATAAAAATGGAAATGACTCCATTTTAAAAATGGTCTAAAAATTGAAAATTTATTCCTTTGAGACACAAAAGAATTTAGGTAATAATGGGGATAATTCTAATAGAAACTATTCTTTTCAAAGGTTCAACAAGCATGCATCTAGGTTTTAAAATAGCAATGACAACTATAACAATGAGCCATCTAAAATTATGAATGTGCCTAACATAAACACTTGTGATGTGCCTTTGGATAATTATTTTAGGGTTATTAATAATACTACATGTTCATCTAGTTCTTATACGACCTATACATCTTTTGAAACAACTCTTATGGTGGAGACCTATGATTTACCATTTTAAGATGAAGATGAATTTGGAGATTCTTCAGAGGAGGGATCTACTACACTAATTAGGGAAGAAGACCCAATCCTTTTTGAAGCTATAGAATAAGTTGTAGTTGAGATGAATAGAGTTCGTAAAGATGTCATGGAGACACTTTTAGGTAAAGAAGATGAAGATGAAGCAAATGCAATAGATCAAGAACTTTCTTATGACTCCATCAAAAGGTCAAAAATATGTGATCAACATTTTTCAAATGGTAATATTCCAAATAAATCTCATATCCTTTATGTTGATCATGATGAAGATACCTTTTTCAATGACTTGGAGATTTTTTGTGCAAAGATTGATAGTCCATCTCCACTTCATGTGGAGATTGAGGAATTTGTTATAAAAATTAATATTGCAACTATTATTCAGAAAGGAAATGATATTCTAAAGATATTAAAGAAATATGAACTAAATCCTAATTAAGACATCAATCCAAGTATACCAGCGGAGTTCACAATATAACCATATAAGGAGAATGAGATAAGACATGATCAGTCTTTGAGTAAAGTAGAGCTAGTTTTCTTGATGCAAGAAAGAAGAATTTGGGAAGAAGATTATTAGATTTTGGATCCATATCTTTAATCCATGTGCTTAATAATGGAGATGGGAAACCAAGCTATATCATACAGAAGACACAAGCATACAAGTGCTCTTATCCACAAGAAGAGGCCATTGAATGGAAGCAATCATGCTTCAAGGTTCTATGGTAGGCTAAATAACTTTTCATTTGATCCTGAAGGTAAGTTCTTTGTGAAGTAGTGTAGGGATTTAGATTATTTTCTTCCATGTTTTTTTTCTTCATGTCTCTTGTTTATAAATAGTGTTTTTAAATATTTCTTTGCTTGTTATTTGTTTATTTACTATGTTTACTTCTTATGCTTTGTTCCTTGCTTTCAATAAATCCTTTTCAAAATCCCTTAGTTTAAAGTTCACCTAATTACTTAAGAATTTCATAGTTTAAAAATTTAGGTATGACTCCTCAACATTGGTTGATCATGGATTGTTGAAATGTGAGCTTAATGTTATAGTTTGGAGAAACTAGTAAAACTAATGAATAGGTTAATTGTTTCATAAAATCTTAAGCCTTGTTCTAATCCAAACTAGATTTTGATGAGGATTGCACCTGTAGGATGAAATTTTAAATTATTGAAGCATAGTCATGTTTGCATTTAATAAACATCATTACCTAGGATAAATGTTGCAACCATAGATGATTGTCTGAAGATCAAATATTTGACCAAATCCCTAAACCTAGTTAACCTAGTTCATAACCTTTGCTGGAAAGCCAAAAATGATATGAAAAATAAAAAAATAGGAACTTATTGTAAAATTCAAGGGATTTATAATAAGAGGTGATTTTGGTAACCTCCATCAAGGCTATCAATGCCTAGTTGGTAGTGGAGCAAGACTAGAGTAGAGCCAAAGACATCTCTATTGGGGTTATATATGTCTGGCTAGAAGCAGAGCAATTCCCAAGCCTTCCCTGAGCTAAAACATGGTTATTAATGAATATCCAAACATGTTATAAGTTAACTTTAATTTTTAAAGTCATGAAATATATAAGTTATCCCCTAAATCCCATGGAAAATATTAATTGGAATTAAAACACACACACATCATGGTTGAGTTTTGATGTTTGATCCCAATTGCATGTAAAAGACTTGTTTTAACCATGAATTAATCTAAATAATGATGATTGACTAATTGTAATGAATAACCTAATTATTATTCTAAACTAAAGTCTCTAAATTCTAACATATTGATATGTTTCCCCTAGAAATTGCCATTTGTTGAGGTCAACATACCCCCTTTTCTAAAAATGGGGACCCTTATGTCAAATTTTTCAAATTTGTACCTTAAAATTGAAAATTCACTTGATCAAAATATATCTATCATGTTTTCACATTGTTCATAACTCTCATTTGTATTAATGGACATGTTGTTAGATGATCATGGTTTCACCCTTTCCAATGTTGCTAAACTATTGCTTGTGTTTCCATATTGCAAGTTCAATAGAATCTCATTTGGGATTAAACATGTTTAGGGTTTTGTGCTTCAATGTTAAATTGATAATTTTTAGCCTTTGATTTATTAAATATCAATTGGATCTATTTTTAGTCATGTTAAAACCCTAGTATAATGTTTTAAACCTAGGTCCCTTTTGAATTAAATTCAAAATTATGTGGAAATACATTACATGGAAACACTTCAATTATGCCATGAACTTAGTTTAATTTTATCCTAAGGCTTAATCATGTTTTTCAACATGAGCAAACCTTAGTCTAAAAATATTATGCTTCATCCCTTTATGTCCCTTGACCCCTTGGTCTATTTTATTATTAGCATGGTCTAACTAACACGTGGCTCTTTTGTTATAAATCTTAGCCTAAATCCTTACCCTAAGGTTTATTATATTTATTAATATAATAAAAAACTTAGGATAATACTTTATCTTATGTCTTTTATTTTACAAGTTCCCCTTTAATGTGTTTTAAACTTAGCTTAATACTTTATTCTAAAGATTTATTCATATTTATTAATATGAATGAAAACCTTGGTCTAATACTTTAGCTTAAGTTTTATATTATTCCCAAGCTCTAACTTTAATATTTCCTATTGTCCATAGGAACTAATCACATTCAACTACCCAAATCATAATTTACATCATACATTTGATCAAATGGGGAAGATCTAATGGCATGAGATCAATGTCAAAAAGTCAAGATAACGGTTCATAATAAAACTTGAGCACATTTTTGTTGATCGATGGTATCTAATATAGTGTACACAATCCGATCAATAGAGTGTAGTGAGTCAAGACTTTAACCTAGTGCTGAGATGAGAGAGAGGGTGACAAGTGTCACCACCAGAGAAATCAGTCAAAAGATATAATGGAGCACATTTTCTCAAATAAAAATGATCTGAAAGATTGACTTTTCAAAAGGAATTTAGACCAAATAAGATGTCACCACATGGTGAAAGTACATTATCCCAATAGAACTAATAATGCTGAGTACAAAAATCCTATAAAGCTACCAAGTATCACCATTTTGATAAAATACTAATGAATAACCAATGGCATTCCACCCCTTGGATCAAGATCTAACAGAGTGCATTGATTCGTATAAGGATGATAGGATGGTGTGAGGCAAAGCTAATTTTTCAAAGGTCTCAAAGCCAATGAAATATTGACATGTGTCTTAAAGTGAAAAATGGCCATATTTTGGTTATTAATGAATAGGGATGCTACAATAATGCCACGTAAGTAAAAAAGACAAACTTGAAGATTTTGTGGACTTGGTGATGTAAAGGTATAAATAGGTAAATTTTAATGCATTTTAAGGCATGACACTTGTAATTTGAGCTCAAAAACACCATTAAAGCTCCCTGTGAACTTTCTTAAAATGAAGCTCTAAAAGAGTGTATGAATGCCCTAATTCATTCATGTTATCATTATAATTGAATTGAGGGGAATGAAATTATCACTTGTGTGAAGATAATTCAATCTAGAGTCCACTAGTGAGCAATTTAATAGAATTTTTAGCCATGGTAGATTGGAAGGGTGTTTCCTAATAGAACATGGAACTTTATTTGACCTCAAATGTAGGAAGTGAGAAGTAATATCCAAGTGAAATATGGGATGGACAATAGTAGGGTTATGGATATAATCCTAAACAATAGAGGAGAAGATTAATAAAAGCCAAGAGTATCAAAGAGCCATGAACATCTTACAATAGTAATGGGGGACTTCATCAACCAAAGGGTCCCAAAATTAGTTGGATAAGGAATATTCCTTTGGTAAATAAGATTATATAACATTTTGAGAAGGAATATTATTTTAAGGATATGTAGTTTATAAATCCCATGGCATATCAATTATAGTTAAAGAAGGTAATTGGTCCTGAAGAATTTGTAAAGATAAAATTGTCTATGACACTTGTCCAATTGTATGAGGACACTTGTCCAATTTCATGTTGATAAGACATGACCAAGAAGACCTCATGATATCTTTATATAAAGGAATTATTGTCTATTTTAAAGGGGGGAGTTCTTAGAGCCAAAATTACTTTGTAAACTTGGAGCAAGTAGTATAAGCAAGGAATTCTAAAAAGTTTGTCCAATATTTGTCTATGTGTTTGTTATCATGGTTGCTTCCTTAGTTATGTGGTTTTATATTTAGATTTGAAGTGTTTTTATGAATTCTTGATGTGCACCTTTGAATGCAGAGTTGCTAACTTGTGCCAATGCTAGATTAGTTAAAAATTCTTAAGTTAATTTCATTTTCTTTACTCTTCTTGCATTTGGGTTAATGTTGTTTTCTTACAGGAGTAAATATTTAAAGTGAACCCAATTTCTTATTTACATTACCCTTCCTTATACATTTACCTAATATATAGTAGGATTTGTGCCTATGCAATTTCATGTTATATATTAGTTTAGTGCATGTCTTGATGAAATTTAAATTCTATCATAATATCTAGATTGAAGATCATAAGCACCTTCTTTATGCCCTACCCTTCCTTTTGCTCCTTTTTTAACCAATTCACTCTAGTTTAGCTTTCATTTTAAATATCCATCTTAGATTAGTTCCTAGATTATTTCTTGATGATAATCCACTGTTCTTAGCATAAAATACTTCATATTTTGCATAGATCAACTATTTGGCCATGATGGTTCCTAACCACCAAACATTATAAATATTGTGAAATATTCCACTTAATTTTCCTCTATTCCATCAATATATAATAGGATTATCATAACCTAAAACTCATGCACTAAATTCTTAGAATTCTAAAATGAGAAGTATTCTTGAACACTCTAAGCACCTGTAATACATATTCATGCATCAACAGAATGCTTATTATGATTATCATCAAGGATTAAGATAGTTTGAAAACATATGATTTACCTTAAATCATAAGATCCAAGACTTCATTGATGACCAAAATATTACATTTTTTGATCCTCCCAAGGAATCAGTTTCACAACCTGGTGATCACTATAAATAAAATATATATAACCAACCTTTGAAAGATCATTCTAAGAAGGAACCAGAAGTGTAAATTGAATATAACACACATCCTTTTCCAGCATAGTATAAGCACCCACTAGATGGTATTATTAGTTCCTATACGTATTATACACCTCTTATTATTTAGAGACCTTTTGTTACTTTTGATGACAGTGAGGTTAAGGATGATGACTTTGATCTTAATTATTTATTCATTTAGGAATTCTTTGATCACCATCCTACACACAATGTTATGATCTATAATGGTGCAATTGAAAATGTTTTCACCATGACATTACTTATGCGTCTATGTTATACTCATCATGATTTGCATCTTTATACTAGATCAGTTAGAGCATCTGATGGGACCTCCTAGAAGGTTCTTGGTGAGATTAACCTACCTTTAGAGGTTGGTCTTACACATGCAGTTACTACCTTTTTATTTATAAATTTTATAAGAATCTTTTATATGTTATTGGTAAGACCTTGGATCTATACACTTAGACCAATACCTTCTAAAATGCATGGGTGTGTTACATACATTTATACTAGTAAGGTAATTATAGTTTTTATAATTCCATATGAGCATCCTCTTGAATAAGAAAAACTTATACCTAGGAAGCTAATTATCAAACCTACTAATGTTAATCAATTGCAAAAGGGTAAGTAATAATCAATACTCTTTACTATGAGGTTATTACCCAAGAGACAATTACATCAGAGACATATAGTGGATTTCACAAAATTTTAATCTTCTATTACACACCATAGTCAGACATCCAAAGCACCTACACATGTTTCTACTATTTTTATTCCAAATAAACCACAAATATCATAGAGATGGGTTCCATGAACCCTTATTCCTTCTATTACTACTTCACAACTTTAGAGTCCTATTATACATACACAGAGCATCACAAATACTAATGTGATAGATTTGGCACCTATACATGTTCCTTCGTAATACCACAAATTCCTTGCACTAGGTTTTGAGTGGGGAGATACCTATGACCATCCTTTATATGAGATCATAGGATGATCTTTCCTTTTCATATATTCCAAAATACCAAAAAAATCAAAAAAATTTAAAACTCCAAATATATTTTTAGCATAAACATATTTTATTATCTCCTTGGAATTTATGTGTTAGTTCCATGTTGATGGATGGCATATCAATTACTTATACATACACCTATATTTCATGATTTCATGTGATTGTGTGTAGACATTATTTCTAAATTATATAGTACCTCAGTATTATACACTTGGAAAACTTAGATCTTGGTTGTTACTTTTAGTTATATACTTTTCCCACTTTTTTAAGTCTCACATCTATTCTATCTTATATCCCTTGGCCTATCTCTTAATCCAACCATTCTTATGATCATGACCCAATAATTTTATCTTGCTCAAAATTATTGAAACCTACTTATCTTCTACCTCTACAATTTATGACTTTATACCTACTTTCATGTTCCTTGGACACTAATGTTCAAGATAGATACTAGCATTGATGCTAGTATCTTGACCACGTGTAAGTGTTCAGTGCCCTAAAATCATCCAATTTACCAATAAAATGTATCCTAATGGTCAACCTAAGTGCTTTAATGTGAGTTAATTATCCAAAAGGATTGAGATACTTATAATATCAACCATAATTCATTCCTCACCTATAAAACCTAGCACAGACCAAGGTAGCCTATCAAAAGCATTAAATTAAGTAATTGATAAAGCAAAGCTTCCATATTTTCTCCTATTTTATATCAATCATAGAGGCAACACATACACAGGTCTAAATTACTAAAGGATTGGCCCAAGACTCAATTTACAAAGTTATAAGCTAGCTCACTATTGTAATTAATTTCCACATATTACATGATTCACACACAATTCAACACATATAAGAGAATGACATCAGTCTGAGACCCTATTTAGATTATTGGTTATGTAGGCAATGCTCACTGATAGAGGGTGTTTGGGATCAACTTGACCATGTGCCCATTTGCCCATTTTTTCCAAGGTCACCATGAAGACAAAAAACTAGGGTTTTTTAAATTCATGAGTAGCAACAATCCATGACTGAATCTAAATTCAATATAGTGAAGGTACAATAAAACCCAAAAACATCCATGTGGTCTAATCCTTTTCTAATAGGTATTTCATATAGGACACTTATGTCAAGTTTAAATAGTAGCATCAATGTAACTATCCCAAGATGACATTAGTGTCTACACCTCCATAAGCATTAAAATCAAAATATCATGATTATTCTAGAATCATCTTCTAGTTTACTTCCTGCATATTCCATATCCATAACTACATTCGTATCATAACAAGATAAGTACATTACTTATTTATCATTTCTATATATATCATAGTTGTACGTATAATTTTTAGCATAACTTAGCATAAAAAATTTATTTTATGTTTATACTTAAGTTTAGCACCCAATTAGCTTATTGTAGATTTGATTGTCACCCTTGTGCTTATTCATTCTACATACCCCTTTAATAATATATCTAGGTAACCTAAAACTAGAAAATAAAATATTTTAGGGATAAACATTTGGTGAACCCAATATTTGAACATCAAACCTTAGGTCAATTAGGTTTTTCTAATTTTTCCTAATTATTTTACTTTGTTATAAATTTTAAATTTTTCATTTATGAAGCAATGGATAATATCAGTGTAAAAACTTGATTCCAAATGGAAGATAAACAGGGATTGATTACTCATCTCAATGATAATAAGAGCTTAATGGATGGATTTTTGTATGTTATAAGAGATGACATAAGTAATCATGATAAAATTAAGGTTACTTCACCTAGTGATGGTTAGTCTTTAGAAGGTAATACAACTAATTCCATACCAATCAATAAATTTACATCTAGTGGAAGCATATATTATGTTTTCTAACCTTTGTTTTCTAAAACTAATATTTTTACATCTCCCATAAAATTAAAAAATATTTCAACTCAAATACCAGTTTCAATGCATATTACCACTCAAGCCATGTTTACATCCTCTTTGATGACTACTCAAACTGTTAATCTAAATCCCACTAGGTCTATAGTTCAAACACTCCTTCAAGTTATAAATAACTTAGAAGACAAGGTTACAAACATTGAACATAATGCTTTAAATCTCTTCATGATTTTTATTCCAAAGATGTGTTACATAACCCTCTTGTACTTGAGATATATTTTCACTCTTTTCCAACTAGTTTTGTTGCACCTAAGTTCACATTTTATGATGGCAAGGGTGATCTTGAATGGATTATGTAGCATGCCTTGACTATACCTCCAATGATAAACTCTTGACTGAATTATTTTTATGAAGCCTCAAGGACTATGCTTTGAGATGGTTTTATGACTAACATCTCCAATTTGTGAAAGCATTAAAACCTCTTGCAGATTAGTTTTTATCACACTTTTCCATTAATATTTTCAAAAAGTTTTTCGATGCTCAAATTATCAAAATTAAACAAGGAACAAATGAACTTATCAATGAATATGTCTTGAGATATAATACAATGCTAGATAAAATTACAAATCCTATGGTAGATAAGGAGTTAAAATACATATTCAATCAAAGTTTACTTACTCCTTTACATGATTCCATTGTTTTCACTAATTTCAAATCTTTTAATGACTAATGCCATGTTGTAGGAGACCATGAAATGAAGTTTATCTCATTAAATAAGATCATGTAGTAAAAATACCAGTTGCATCTATAACCAATCCAATCAAACCAAGTTATAAGGTAAAACCTCTTGAGCCTAAAAAGGAAACAACCACCATGGTTAACACTGTTTCACAATAGACTAATTGGCTTATCATATCCAATGTACCAAGGAGATAATTTACACATTTACCTAAGTCCCTAATTTCATTACTTCCATGGTTAATATAGTGTCAACTTATATCTCTCCCTCATCCTATAAAGGTTGATATGAATAGACATCTACCCAAATAATATTATTTGAATGCTTATTATAATTATCATTAGGGACCAAGATATTCTAAAAATAGATGTTTTACCTTGAAACACAAGATCCAAGATCTTCTTGATGATCAAAATATTGCATTTGATGATCCTCCAAAGGAATCAAGTTCACAACCTAGTGATCACTACAAACTAAAAATATTTCACAAGACCATTTTAAGAAGGAACTAGAAGTTTAAATGGCATATAATGCACATCCCCTTCCATCACATTATGATCACCCATTAGATAGGATTATTGGTACTTATATGCAACATATACCTCATATGGTTTAAATACCCTCTATTTATTTTAATGATAGTGAGATTAAGGATTATGAATATAATCTTCTTTCTTCATTCATTTGAATATACCTTGATAAACACCCTATGCACAGTGTTATGATTGATAATGGTGTAAGTGAAAATGTTTTCACCATAATATTTATTATGCACATGGGTTATACTCATAATGATTTACATCCTTCTACTAGATCAATTACATAATTTGATACATTGGATCCAAACACTTTGATCATATATGGTCACTACCTTTTCATTAATAACTTTCATGGGCATCTTTGATATGTTATTGGGAAAACTTGGATCCATACACTTTGATTAGTACCTTCTACATTGCATAGGTGTGTTAAATACATTCATGACAATTAAGTAATTATAGTTTCTAAAATTCAATATGAACATCCTCTTAAACAAGAAAAATGTATACCCAGATAGCTAGCTATCAAACATACTAAGGTTGATCCACCATAAAAGAGTAAGTAATATGTAATCCCCTTTACTAGGTGGCTATTACTTGGGAGACCATTACATAATAGAAATACATTGGATTCTATGATATCCTTATCTTCTATTACATACCATGTTTAGATATCTAGAGTACCTACACATGTTCCTATTACTAATATTATAAAGAAACCATAGAATACTCAATGATGGGTTCCACTAACCCCTACTCCTATTACTCTTACTATTTCTCTAAGATCATAGAGTCTTGTTATCCATACATAGAGCATCATAGATACTATAATGATAGATATTTCACCTATGCATGTTCCTTGATAGCATCACCAGATTATTATAATAGGCTCATATTGGGGAGATATATATGATCACCCTTTGGATGGGACTATAGGATATCCTTTCCCTTTCAAACATTATAAAAAAATACCAAAAAATAAACATTCCAAAAAACACTCAAAAGTCCAAAATAACTTTTGGAACCTAAATATTCTATTGGCTCTTTAGTATCTATGTGTTACTTCCATGTTAATGGATGGAATATCAGTTACTTCTACATGTGCATACATGTCACACTTTTACTTGAGTGTGATATAGGCATACACAGATACATGATATATTCATATTTTATATGTTTTCTTTCCTGCTAATCATGTCATATGGAAAATGGGGGAATTCACCTCTATGAGCATGATACTTACAAGTTATACCATTCTATGGTAACTCTACATTATCATATTTTTAGTTCATATATGTAATTACACATGCCTTTATCAATGACTATATCTTTCACAAGGTACTTGATATGATATGCACTTAACATTTTTTTGATAACACATTTAATCCATAACTTACTATGATATGTTTATGCTAGTTGTGTATGCTTTCATCTATTAACTTCCTTGAGTGCATTGTCTTGTTATTGTTTTACTTGTTCAAGCATTTGAATATGCTCCTTTATTTGTGGCCCCTATGCCTATGTGTGATTTATTTGAAATTTTAATATGTCATTGATTATTGTATGGACATTTGAATATGTCATTCTTAATTTTATAGACATTTTGACCTATTCATGTCTCCTTGATTGTGTGTCATTTGATCATGTCCCTTGTTTGTGATCTCCTAGGACCATTACCTTTTGACTTGATTTTGAGTGTTCTTGTGTTTGTATGTTTGTTTTATTATTAAGATTGTATTGTTACTATCTAGATGTTTTTGTGATCCTTATCATGCATCTTAAACCTTCATATAGTCACATGATTTTATGTGTTTCAATGATACATTCACCTAGACATGCTCCTTATAAATGCTACATGGTTACATTCATAGATTATAAAGTTGTATTATCCTTTTGAGGTGAGGTAACTACAAATTTATATTGTTCCTTGATCTCAAAGGTGGGGAATATCAATAGGGTCATGTCATAGAGACATGTTCTTCACATTTGGCACAATTTTAGATTCAGTGGGGGCATGCTTTATAAGCATGTTCTCCACACTTATTCAGTATTCAACATCTCTAGATTACAGTGGGGGTATGTATCATAAAAATGTTCTTCACATTAGTACTTATTTTAGTTTTCATATTTCTCCATATATAGTGGAGGAATGCTTTGAAAGCATGTTTTTCACACTTACATAGTTTCTAAATTAGCCAAACCACAAAGTTATATAAATTCAAATTCATAGTTGTGTCAACATTTTACACATTGGTATCATTGTTATACATAGTTTCATCATGAGACATATATAAGATGCATATACTATAAAATGTGCACCTAATATTGTTAAATCCAATTTAGTTTCATATTTAAAAAATATTTTATGTACTATTATTGTATCAAGGACTTCTACATACTAATACCTATGGTAGACTTTTACAAACTATATTGATCCAATCTATTGTAGTAGTTGGTTCACTTTTAGTATGTTTGAGATGATTAAATCACTCAATCTTTCCAAATTTTCATTTTGGACTTGCTTATATCATTCATCTTTACCAAGTTATAAGTATTATTTGGATGCACAATCTATGAACCAAATCTAAATGGACTAGAATTAAGGTGAAGACAAACCCAAAATCATCCTAGTGGTCACATATTTTCCTAGCAGGTATTCTATATAAGATACACGTATCAAGTTTACATAGTAACATCAATAAAATCATCCCAGGCTAACACTAGTATTCATAGCTCTAGAAGCACTCAATATAGAATCTAATTATTATTCTAGAATCATCTTCCATTATACCTCCTACCTGATCTAGATCTAGAATTACATTAGCATCAGAACTAGCTAAGTACATTAATTCGCCATTTCCATATCTAGCATATTTGTACTTACTATTTTTAGCCTATCTCAATTTAATAAATTTAGAATATGTTATATCTAAGTTTAGCATTTAATTGGCCTACTATAAAGATAGTTTATCACCCTTGTACCTTGGGCTATCTCTATCCTCTTTAATCCTAGATAAACCTTCTATTACTACTTCACAACCTTAGAGTCTTATCATACATACATAAATCATCACAGTTATTACAGTGGAAAATATTACACCTATACATCTTCCTTGAAAGTACCACTAATTATTTGAACCAATTTCCAAGTGGGGAGATACCTATGACCATCCTTTGGATGATATCATAGGATGATATTTCCTCATTTCATATTCTAAAAATACCAAAAAAAATTTAAAAAAAACATTAATGAATCCAAAAATATTGTCATCTTAAATATGTTATATTGGATCCTTAGCATATAAGTGTTAGTTCCATGTTAATGGATAGCATACCACTTAATTATACATACAAATTCATTTCATGTTTCTACTTGAGTGTGATACAAGCATGCACAAATACATGATCTATTCATATTTTGGATGTTGGTCCTTCCCTCTACTCATGTCATATAGAAATTAGGGGCATCCACTTATTTGATATTTATACTCATAGGTTATTATGTTTTAATAATTATCATGTTTTATCTCTTATGTACTTACACATGCCTTATCCATGATTATATATTTCATAGGGTACTTGATATGATATGTACTTGATATTTTTTTACAAACACATTTGATCCATGGGCTACTATGATATGTTTATGTCAGTTGCTTATGATTTCCTTTATGCATTTCCTTTATTGGTTTGCCTTTCTATTGTCTTGTTCAAAAATTTGACTATTCTCCTTTTTTTTGGCCCCCATGTGTAACAAACCCAATGGGTTTTACCAGAATAGAGTTTTATATTTTTTAAATTAATTAGACATATTCATCTAAAAAATTTCACAATGAGAAATCTAAGTGATATTTAACTGAATTTATTATTTTATTTAACCCCACAAGTTTGATAGATAATCCATTTAACTAATGATCAGAATGATAATGATATATTAGAATATAAACAATGCTAAATAAATAATAAAGACTGTATTTATTTCATTAAAGTAATTATACAATTTTAGCCATAGGTAATACAACATTATAGCCACTAGTATAGATGTACAAATTAATAAATAGTATAGTTTAAGTAATAAATAATGTCTCAATAAATAATAATACAATGATACAAAGCTTGATGGATCATGATTCTCCATTACTCAAGTATCTATCTATAATCTCAAGTGTAGTCTCTAGTGTAGTATTATTACAGGGAGGGAGAGCATCATCTAAGTAATTTTCCACATCAACCATGGACCATCAATCCCCAACACTATCTCCCGACAAGGGAATGGCCCTCCCTTCATGAATGGGTAGATAATTATGGTGCAGGAATCTAGAGTGACAATTTAGAACTCATGTGTTGTAGGATAACTAATAAATGATGTGTACCATAAATAAATTTGTTCTAACATGATATCACACAAGCATGTAAACTATATCAAACACATAAAATGATAATATTTACCTATAAACATTTCCTTGGCCAAATTTTGCAAATAGTTAATGATCTCTAGAATCAATCAATTTCATACACACCACTCAATCGAATTACACCTCATCTTTTATTTATAGTGTTAATTAATCTAGTGAAATCTATCCACTACTTATTTAGTATCATAAATAAAATATTTGTTTAATTATATAATAATATAAAAACTATTATATTCAATCAAAATATTTCTTATTAAAAGATAATAAATATGCTAAGTAAAAAATATCAAATACATACATTTAGTCCATTAAATGTAATGCAATGAATCTAATAATCATCTTATTTATTATAGAATCATAAACAGTCCTCAATAGAAACATACCATCTAAGTAAGAATCATATATAGACTAAAAGTTACCCAATTTAAATATGTAAGTCAAAATGTTATTTCATCCATGAAACATAACATTAGTCATAGCTTATTTATTTGTTTATATTCCAAAAAAATAACAATGAACCAATCATATAAAAAACTTAATATAATCTGTATTTAAAAAATTTAAATACTTTATTTCAATACTTCAACAAAATATTAAATACATAATAAAGCACCCAAATTACCCTATTATATAAATAATGTTCACAAGAATAAAACAAGTTGTGAACATCTATATATGGTATATCCATTATTACATGTATAACATGGTCAAAAGTTCATATTTATATACCATGTATATATGTACAAGTTTTAAACTCTCAGGTATATGTATAAATTTCTATACAATCACTAATCTCATAATGTATACATTATACTTTAAGTATACAATCCACTATCAATGATATTAGATTATCTCATATACTATCATTATACATTTGAACTATAATCATTTGTCAAAAACTTTTTATATACCAAATAATTCCAATCTATAGTACTTCGACTTGCATACTCAAAATTAAATGAGTTAAATAACTAGTAAAAAAATATAATTATCTATTTACTCGGCTAATTGTAATTTGTCCATTCTTATAATTTTACAAGACATAATTAAATCAATCAATTACTAATTTGGTGGTTCAACTAAATATGCACAGAATTGAAAAATATATATGATTATCAATTCAAACATAACCAACAAAGCTTTACCAATTTAATTGATTTGAAAGACATAATCAATAATTTATAAATCTATTTTATGCCCTTAAACCCACATTCATGAACTAATCTAAGTTTATTCATGATAAGATACACAAAACTCATGATATTGGCAAACAAGTTTACATAGTTGACTAGCATACTCAGACCTCTATTTTATACATTATTCAAATTGATCATGTGTGTGTGTGTGTGTGCGCGCGCACACGTGCATGTGTGCGTGCATGCGTGTGTGTGTGTGTGTGTGTGTGTGTATGTATGTATGTATGTTAAGTATACAATTTTGGCCAAGACTTAAAAGAACATAATATAAAATTATACATATTAAATTTAAATACACATCCAAATATAAATATTCACTTTTAAGAATATATATCATACTCAGCCATATGTTCAACTTGGTTGACTAGTAATATTTATGTATGTAGAATATATAAACATAAAATTTGTATACAAAAATATAGTTATCTACATAACTCAAAACCTCATAACCAAATGCCATAGTCATCTTAAATCAATTTCATATATATATATATATATATATATATATATATATATATATATATATATATATATATATATATATATATATATATATATATATATATATATATATATATATATATATATATATATATATATATATATATTGGTATGTATATATATACCCCAAGTCACTAAATTCCTATAAAGTGTATATACATACCCCTGTATATGTATATATCTTAACCATTTTGGTATACATAAAAATGAAGCAAACCTGATTTCATTTTATTTTCCAAACAATTGAAACACACAGTCAAATCCCTATCCATAGTAAAATATATATAGTCTATTTTTTCGCTATGGAAAAAGAAGGGATTCTAACTATTTTTCAAGTCTGGGTTGAAATACCAATTTTTTCTCATACCCTATATGGGTTAAAATATATATTTCGGTATTAACATATGTATATCCACTAGTTCAACATCTAAAACTGAGTCCAAGACCCTACCTAGTCTAGGTATAAATACCCATTTAATGAAATAACTATACTATGAATTCATATGGTTTACAAATTTAAAATAGGTATTAATATAGAAATTTAAAGGTACTAATATAAACATGCTGAAAATCATACATTCTTATCCATTCCACTTAGGGTTATTCTGGGTTATATGGATTGCCAAACCATCCATAGTGCCCTACATTCAGCCCATATTTTTTTCAATTTATTTAACCAAAACTATTAAAACCCTTTAAATTCATTACCATAAATTTATTCAACAATCAAACAAATTTTAATACATCACCAACATGAAAGAGAGGTTTATATGCCAAAGAAATGAATTTGTATTCTTTTCTTAGCTCCATATCCTTTCTTTTGCTTCTACCTAATATGTCATTTTCTACCATCATATCCATGCCCTCACAGGCCCTCTGCACTTAATTTTATTCTCTTCCATGATCCTAGATATTCCCTAAACTTCTTAACCACCATTATGGCTTAGTAGATACATGAAATCAAGGAGCTAATCAAACTAACAGTTTTCCATCTTTTCCTCATGTAGAAGACCCCAAAATCCAAATAATCATTTCATTAAGTTCTTGTTTACTCAATTCAAAGACTGGTTCCCTAATAATATTTAATGTTCCTAATTAAAAATAAAATAATCATTCTATACTCCTTCAAAGTATGCATGGTCATTGACCCCGACAAATATCCATGCATTTGACTTTATAAAAAGTTATTAAAAAATATAACTTCCAAGCTAAGTCAACTAAATAACAATAACACTAAACCTTATAATTCCACATGACAAGGTCGATATAGCATATGACTATTTAGAAGGCCATCGATTATATTTACAAGTCAAATAACATAATATATATAATGTTAATGCAACTTAACACAAACCTTCAAAATAAGTCATAAACTCATTGATTAATATTATGACTTTGCTTTGTCATATAAATAACATAATCATTATTTAATATAATGATCATATTAAAACTTTAGTCAATACTAAGTTAAATATAATTATGTTTCCTTTAAACATTTAACAATGAAACTACATATATTGACTTAGATACTTAATCATTATAAACAATAACAATCTTCTACGTATAATTGTCATTTAGCAACTTGATGAGGCAAGGTATTAGAACCCATCTATACCTACAGCTATAAACCCAAATAAAGCATAGCTTATAATATACATAACTATACACTAGACTATGGTGAGTCATATTAAAACATGCACAGATTCACTCATTTAACCAAGAAATAACATCAACAAAAATTAATGCAATAACAAAACCAAGTTAGTGAAATCACACAATCAAAATAGCATGATCATTAAACAGCAACAAGATCATAAAACAAAAAATAAGATCACAATAGACATGTTTATATCTAAAATCATAGACATATCAAAGCTATCTATCTCAAACAATAATCATAAAACATGTTAATCTACTATGGTGTGTGTGTGGGTTTCTAGTTTTTCTCTCTATCATCCCCTAATGCCTTCATCTACACCACCTTCTCCAATCATTCCCTCCCTCTGTCACACTCTGATGGATGGATCTATCCTACATCCACCTCACAACAATGAAGGTAGTTATCCTTAAACATAAAAATATCCATAAAATACTATTGTATAACTAACAAACATGATCATCAAGCACAAAATAAGAAAGTATAGCTCTAACCCTGTAACTAATCAATCATGTAAATTAAGCAACATATAACCATCCCATAATTATGATATGTAATAAATCTTAATCAAATATTAGTTAATCAAGTAACAACCATAAAAATCCATAGCTCAAAAGGTTGTTTAGTTTAGAGAGTAAATTGGGATGTGACACCATGCCTATGCATGCTTTCTTTTAAATTTGAATATGTCATTATTTATTGTATGGACATTTAAATATGTCATTATTATTTTTTGGACATTTTACTAAGTCATGTCCCTTCAATTGTGTGGCATTTGAACATGCCCTTTGTTTATGGTCTCATATGACCATTATATGTTGACTTGCTTTTAAGTGCTTTTGTGTATGTGCCTTTTTTCTTATTGATCTTATCCTATCACTATATATATGTTTATATAATATATATCATGCATCTTAGGCCTTCATGTGATCACATTATTCTATGCACTTTAATGATAAATTTACCTAGACATGCTTCTATATACTACATGGCTCCATTCAATAATTATACTATTGTCTTATCCTTCAAAGGTGAGGTATCTACCAATATATATTCTTCACTCACATAAAAGGGGGATAATATTAGTGAAAACATGTCATAGAAACATTTTATCCAAATTTGGCATAGTTGTTAGATTCAGTGTGTGCATGCCTTGGAAGCATGTTCCCCACACTTATTCAATATTTGGCACACCCAAATTCAATGGGGGAAATTTTTGGAAAGATGTCCTCCACATTTGTACTTATATAATTTTTCATATTTTTGCATATATAGTGGAGGCATGTTATGGTAATATGTTACCCACACTTGTGAAAAAATTCTAAATTGGCCAAAGCACATAGTCATATGATTCATATACACATTTGTGGTAGATTTCTATACATCAATATCATTGTTAACATTGTTTTAGCATGAGACATATCTAAGGTGCATATGTTATGAAATATGTACCCAATATTAAAAAATCCAAATTAGTTTTATATTTCAAAACTCTTTTATGAATTGTCATCACGCACAGGTCAAATTATTATAGACTATATAATTGAGCCAATCTACTACATTAGTTGTTTCATTTTTGGTATGGTAGAGGTGATAAAATCACTTAATCTTTATAATTTTATAGGTTGGACTTGATTACATCATCCATCCTCACCAAATATATGGTATGGGTTGACTTTGTTCACTCATGGCCATCATGTTATAAGTATGATTGGGTTGTATGGTATGATTTATATCAACTATGATTTAATCTCAACTATTAGGTGGAACCTCACCTTTTGTCTAAGGTTGAGGGCATATGCCTTATAATTTATATCTATCTCCTTAAATATATGTTCTTTCCATATTTATATATCTATCTTGATATAAATTTTAGTGATTCATAGTGATACATCTTTCAAATCAAGTTGTCAATAAGCAAGGTAGTTGCATCGATGCACGAGTGTGCTCCTAAACCTTGATCTTTCAATTTAAATCTTTTCAATTCTTTAAATTTCATATTATATTCATTGATTATATATTGTAACATGTTCTTAGTTTCAGTTAAATCACCAAAAAGACTCAATTTTGTCTCATGCAAAGGTAATGTGTGTTATACACACCTAAGTATGCATTTATTCTCCTTTAAACCAAAATACATTACTAGATTAAAGGGGGGAAATGTAGATGGTATTTATTAATTATATATAACTTTAGTCTTGTACACTTGGCAAACTTAGACCTTGATTTTTCCTCTTAGTTATGGACATTTCCCATTTTTAGAAGTCTCTCATCTACTATATTGTGTGCCCTTTCACCTATCTTTTGGTCTGACCAATCTTATGTCAATAACCCATACATTCTATCTTGACAAAAATGCTTAAAATATTCTTATATTATTTCCTTATAAGTTTTGAGCATGTACCTATTTTTTAACTACTATGACACAAGTATCAGTCCTAGACCCCTGCATCAATGCTAGTGTCCTACCCTGACTAGGTGTGTAGTGACCTCAAGTTATCTAATTTGTAAATTAAATGTATATTAGTGGTTGGTATAAGTTCTTTAATGTTAGATATTTCCCAAAGAGTATTGTTATAAATATAAGATCAACCCTTATTTATTCTTCACCTAGAAGAACCTTGCACAAACCAAGGTAACTTATCAAAGCATTCAATAGAGCACTCGATAAAGCAAAGATTCCCTATTTTCTCCTATTTTCATATCAATCATAGGGATAACATATACCTAGTTTGAGTTACAAAAGGAGCAGCCCAATATTTAAAGTATAACCTAGGTCCCAATTTTCTAAGTTACAATCTAGGTCATTATTATACTTCTTTCCACATATTACATGATTCACAGACAAACCAACACATAGGGGATAACTACATAAGTCTAAGAACATATTTGAAGTATTGGCTATGTATGAAGCATCATTTAAATAGGGATAATTAGGGTAGCTTGACACCATGAGCCCACTAACCCATTTTTCCCAAGGTCAGTATGAATATTAATATTTAGGTGTTTTAGCCTTTTAGGGTTTAGCTTATGTAAATCTTATGTTTGATTAAAGGGACAAGTAGACTAAATGAAGGAAATAATATGCATAAAATAACCACTAATTTTATATATATGTGAATATATTTGATTTTCTAAAAATAATATTAAATAATACAAATAAAGACTTATCTAGAAAATAGTTGATACAGATGATCTAAGTGTTGGAAACTAAGATGGAAATAGGTTTGAGTGTCATCAATTACATCCCTATGTCAAAACCCATCCTAGAAAATAGCACCAAATTTGGATAGTAGTGATATATGTCTCTAGTGTCTTAATATTGGCACTAATATCCTTTATGTAGGACTATCCTAAAATTTTATGTGCACCTATGTCTAGGTTTTTAGGGTATATTCCTATACACATGAAAATTAGAACTATGTATTGTGCCTATAATTACTAATTTATGATGCAAAACCTAATCCTCCTTTTAAGTAGGGTATGACCTGAAAAGTGTGTTTGTTATTAGGATAGGTTAGACATCCTCAACACCCCATTATGAAGAGAGTTGCCTACATACCAATACTCTAAAGAGGGATCAAGCCTAATGTATTTCTCCCCACCTATGTGTTGGTGCAATTGAAATTGATGATATTATGATAGTGGCTTTAAGTTCCTTGAGTGCACTTCATATTAGAAATCAAAAATATGAGCTTATAGCTACTATAGATGGTAGTATGTTTAATTAGGGAAGAATAGGTATTAATAACCTTGATTTTGCCTAGCTTGTTTCATGTTTAAATAGGTATTTTACATCTAATATCCATATATTAGATATAGGGATAAAATTCATGTATTTATAGTGTTTTCTTCTTGTAAGAATAATAAAATATGTCTAAGCTAACCTTAGGAGGGTTTTTATTTTGAAAATATATTCATTAAGAAAAGTAGGGTAAAAGACATAGGTGCCATTTTGGGGAGACTAGCACCACATGGATCTAGTGTCCTTAATGTGGTACTAATTTCTAGCTAGTAGAATATTGGCTACAAAGGGCTAGGATCAAGAAATAAGGGTCTAGGACTTTGTTTGAGTACTAGGGATGTCTATGGCTTGTATGAAGGTTAGATAAGTGTGATAATAGGATATATGATAGGTCTAGGGTTAAAATATGGATAGGTAGTCTGAAGTATCACTCTTAGCACTTGAATACCACTTTTAGGTGATTAAATTTTTTGGCCTTTAAGCTAGAAATGTAGCAAAGCAAAATGACTAGTATAAATGAAACATAAGCATGCATGGTCTTACCTTGGAAGTGAAGCTCATGAAGCTAAGTCTAAGTATGTAAAGTTAAGTCTACATATGTGATTCATGATATAATGCATGACCTATAAATGAAATGTACATAAATTAGTCCTTAATTAAGAGATATCAAAGCAAAATACTATGATAAGTAAAGAATTAAAACTAAGTAAAGAGATGGGGAAGAGGAAAGGAATGAATACACCTCATTGGGTATGCAACCCAATGAATGAACTTAGTGACAACCTATGTGTGTGCATGTACATGTGATAAATTAGTGAATAACTTGGATTGAGATGATAAATTGCTCAATGTTCATGTATGGGTGGCTCAAAAACTCAATCTAATTTTGACTCCATCATTTCCCACCCCTACTTGGTGGAGCATGACCTATGAATAGATTGTATTAGACTGATATAATAGCTTACTCAATCCTCATGTGTGGGTTTCTTAATAACTCAATCTAATTTTGAATCCATCATTTCCCACCCTTATTTGGTGGTTCATGACCTATGAATAGCTTAGATTGGACTGATAGTGTGTCCATCCCTCTCATGTAGATGTCTCAAAAACTCAATTATGATATGACTCCATCATTTCCCACCCATATGTAGTAGATTCTTTTAAAAATTAACTACACAAAGTACTAAAAATGTCTAACTGAGTATATATAATTGTGTATGCCAGCTCTGTACCCACTTAGGTACATTGGGCAGCTATGGGCCACTCAGGAATGTCAACCACTATAGATGGAATAAGGCATGAAATTGATGATAACTTAGAATATGATGTCAAGTGTATACTACATAGAGAATGACATAGAATTTTTTATTTTATTTGATCAAATAGTTTGTAATGGAGCATATGGAAACAATGTGCTATGCACATGCCCCCAATCTAATACCTAAGTAGATTGATTCTAGA
This sequence comes from Torreya grandis, assembly GCA_037957365.1. Classification (NCBI taxonomy): domain Eukaryota; kingdom Viridiplantae; phylum Streptophyta; class Pinopsida; order Cupressales; family Taxaceae; genus Torreya; species Torreya grandis. The sequence continues at coordinate 656,085 of JARHVA010004235.1, read as the reverse complement.
CTAAGTTGTAATAACTATATCTAATTATTTGAATTGAATATGGGAATGGTCATGACATGCATGATGCCCCCAATCTAAACAATTGATATGAATCTGAACAAAAACTAAGTATAACTGATAAACCTATAATTAGATCTATGAAAATATGTGTTATACCTAATCTACTATTTTGTCCAATTTAAGCTTTTATAAAATTATGGCTAGTAGATAGTAACACCACATATTGAATAGTAGCACCATGTGGCACTAGTGTCCCCATTTAGTTGCTAGTGTCCTTCTGGTTTGAATTTTGTGTAACTTTACTACTTTCTAGGTTTTTATTTTCCCACTATGCTTACCTATGTCTAATTTTTTGTAATTGATACTATGTGATTAAAAATGTACTATGAGTGCAATATATGACCCTAATATCTATTATAAACCCCTGTGAATTCCCCTTATTTTTAGGGTATTTGTTGAACCTATGAAATAAATATCCTCAAAAGAAAAATCTCTAAAAAAATTGTATTAATCTGACCATATATGATTATTACATGATAATCCAATATAATGTGTATACATAACATTGAAATGTAAGATAATTTGAGCATCAGTATGAAATGGAAGATGTATGTCATGTCTAGGATTTCATAAGGGTGTTAAGATAGATGTAATCAATGTATGTAATAGCAAATATGAGTAGAATTCAATAGTTGCCTATGAGGATGTGGCATGATTTCCATCATGACACCTAATTAGGAAGGGTAGATGCATAAGGTCCCTCATGGCATTGAAATTTATGTGTGTATCAAACAAAGACAAGTGTCATGGTCATGATGGATGTAAGAAATCATACATACAAAACACATGAAGTGCATAAATTAGGCCAAGGGCCCATAATACAAGGGGCATGGGCACATATCACTAAATTTAAGAAAACATCACATAAAAGGACATGCTCAAATGTCTACATACACAAATAATAATCAAGTTGGCTTAAAGACACATAAAATGACATGTTCAAATATCTTCATAAATAATGAGGAAAGCACACATAAAGGACATGGTCATGTGTCCAAGGCATACATACTATGAATATAAGTGGCATAGAGAAAAAGAACAATGGCATATTAAAATGCCCTCAAATAGAAGAAGCATATAAATACAATCAAGTATAAATTAGGAAAGATATAAATGAAAGCATGCATGAATATGGAATATAAATTTGTGTAAGAGCTAGGATGTACATATGTTGAGTCTAAAGTAGTAATAGTTGGTAAAAATTTTGAATATGAGTAGTAATGATCAATATCTAGATATAATAGTGTTAAAGCTAGAATGTAGATTATGTAAGGATATAACCTAGTAATAGAAACCATTTATAAGATTCCCCCGAGTGGGAAAATATGTCTAGTTAATATCGATGTATCAATGTGTGTGCCCCTAGTGCGAAGATAATAACAAGTCTAGATTATTTTAGTGGACATGAGTCTTGTATGCAATTTCCAAGCACTCAACAAGAATGAGTGAAGCATGTAGTATGACAAAATTAACTCTACTAAGATATCAAGCATATGTAGTGTATGGAAAATATAAGAAGAAATGTAAACATAGCAATTCATATAATCTATAATTTTTATGTTTTTTGAATAACTATTTGAATGTTTTTGTGTTTTTAAAATATTGTATTGTTTTTGTGTTTTTTGAAAATAAATTATATATAAGTAACATGAAAATTAACTATGTACAAGGAGGAAGAGAGAGGTAAAGTATGTACAAGAAAAGATAAACCATACTAATTGATGAATCTGATGGGAGACTCACTGTGTTGTGACCAATAAGGGGGCTATGATCATGTATGTTATGTAAAAGGTCAACTATGATCCCATTATTTATTATAATAAGTGATTTGTATCTTTATGTGTATGTGTAATGGTGATAGTAATATGTGGTACTAATTGTGGTGTCCTCTGAATTATAGGGGTCTTAAGAACCCATCTCATAGAATAAGTTGTAGGTGGCATAGGTGTCCTATGTTAATAACCCCAAGAATCCAATAATACTATTCTTGGAAAAAATTGAGTGGAGGAAGGCCCTCTAGAATCTGTGACATATCACAAACATAAGGGTCTCTCTAATAATGGTCTTTATGGTAGAGTATGTGTATGTGTTGATACTGTAAGAGTAGACCTCACCTACATTGGTGTCTCTACTAAACTTTGTGATATATCAATAGGAACTATGCTCTGAGTTATAACTAAAAAGTATGATATATGTGGTAATTGTGATGGAATTATAACTGGTGACTATGAAGTAACTACCTATTAAATAGGTAGAGGATACTCATATGGAAGACTCTCAATTTTAAAGACCAAATTTGTGTGTATGTATTTAGTCATCTAGACACTATGGATGGGATGGCTCATAAATATTATATCTATGGCCTACCTATTAACATATAAAACATGGCTACACTAGGTACTACTAAGAACCAAATGGATATATGTGTTTATCCAACCTATAATAGAATCATAATCTCCTTAATGGATCTCTAAACATGACCACTAAAACCACTAATAACTATGTATATGGGTAATATATCATTTTTTGAGTACCCCAAATGCTATAAAAGTGTCATAATGCACATGCTAATATTTGGCTCATTATCAACCATAACACTCTGGATAGGATGATGACCTATGAATGCTCATATAAAGAGTGCATGTAAATTTATATCATTAACAACAATATCCTAATCTGAGAAGGTAATAGGTGATCTAGGTGGAACTATAATGTGGTATGACAATAATATTATGTAATGGGTGTTCCTCCTCTATAATAGTATGATATGAATTTATTGGTAGGTGTGTCTAATATGTGTAGTGAACACCTGAAGATCTCCCTACCTCATTTTTTGTGTGCTTTAGAAATAGATCTAAAAATATATTTAATGTCTTATCTTATTTTTGTTGTAATTTTGGTGCCTCTATGGGTGTGCCCACATAAATAATGTTAGCCTCCATAAAATATCATATCTTATGTTTTAGGTTTATGCATCTATTTGTTGTATGGTCTTGTGACCTATGATACTTGTATAATTCATTGGAATCATAGTTTTTTAGAAGAGGTCATGTCATATCAACCTCTTTAATAAGAGGGAGAGATATGACATTTCATTCCAAGAACTAATGTAAAACCCATGTTGGTGACTCTATAAGGTTGGTGAAGATTCAGCACTGAGGACCCAATAAAACCAAGTGAGGAGATGGATTTGAAGCTACATTAATTTTAGCCTTTTGATCACTCTTGTTCTTAGTGGCCCTTACCTTGTATGGAGGCTTATTTGAAATCTTATCAGTTGATTCTGATCCATTGGTATATTTTAGTTTTCCTATTGATAAAATCTTAACCTCTCTTCTTTTACTATGTGGCACAAATCTATAAATGTAAGAAACTTCCTAAACAAGATAGCTTCATGTAATGCTAGTAAAAAACCTTTTTTAAGATGTCTTGACTCTCTTTATCTACCATGGAGCTATTTAATTTAGCTGATATAGTATTTTATCGTAAGATGTATTCTATGATAGGTTCATTTAACTTTTGTTTCAATTGTGAAACTTGGGCCTATGAGATCTTGTCACTGATATTGATGGATAAGTGTTATATAAACATGTTTTCCAAAGGATTAAATGTTGTGATAGATTGATTCAATAATTCTTAAAACCATTATAGGGAATAATCATTTAAACTACATGGAAATAGCTTTGCAAGAATCCAATCATTTGACATGTAGTCCAAACATGTTGTGTGAAAATCTCTTAGATGGTATTTTGAATCACCCTTACCATCATATAATGTAAGTTTAGGTGACACAAATTTGGATGGGAAGGGATTTATCACTATTTTATGTACCAAAGGTGTGTGTAAGATAATGTTAGAATCTAATGCATGTGATGTCCTAGTGGCTCCTTTCTCAAGATGTAACACCTTAGCCTTTAAAGTATGAACCTCGTACATAAGTTATTATACATATAGAGTGGAGGAACTAGCCAAAATAGGTGTAACTATCACTTAAGGTTATTTAATTACAATTTTAGGTTGTGCTAGTTGAGTTAGCCCCATTATAGGTGTAATAATGTTATTAGCTAGGGGAGATGAGGATTGATCAATGTTTAATATATTCTTAATTTCCAATATGGCTTATGAAATTTATTCATGATCAATGGGCTATTCCTAAATTCTATATTTAAAGCTTTATAAGACCTCATCTTTATTGAAAATTATGTTATCATTGTGAAGTAGAGGGAGTGTCCCAATTTTCAATCTCTATATCATCTTGTTCTTGATCATATTTTTCATCTTTAGATGCATTATCATTGAAATTCACATAATCAGGGTGTGAAGGATCAAAAATAGGAGTTACAATAGGTCCCTTATCCATGTTATAAGCTTGAATATTAGGAATCTAAGTATGCTCTATAGGATAACCACCTAAACTAGCACTTGTTCTTAATGGAAGAGATAGATTTTTGAGATGGAATTTAATAAAAAAAATGGAATAGAGATGCTAAAATATAATATATTAAATATAAAAATAATAATAAACTAATGAAAATAGAAAAAATAAGGATATAAACCCTAAGAGCATCTAGGGTTAGGGTTTGAGAAATTATCAAAGTAAGTCAAGTTCACCAAATGTTTTAACCTTTTAAGGTTTAGATTATGTAAATCCCATATTTGATTACAAGGTTGAGTAGACTAAATTAGGGAAATAATATGCATAAAATAGTAATTGATTTGTTATAGATTTAACTAGCTTTGACTTTCTTAAAATAGTAATAAATAATGCAAATAAAGACTTATCTAGAAAACACCTGATATATATGATCTAAATGCTAGATTCTAAGATGGAAGTAGGTCTAAGTGTCATCAACTATATCCCTATGTCATAACCCATCTTGGATAGTAGCATCACATTTGGACATTAGTTCCATGTGGCTCTAGTGTCCTAATATTGGCACTAATGTCCTCTATGCAAGACTATCCTAAACTTTTGGGTGCATATATGTCTAAGTTTCTAAGGTATGTTCCTATGCACACAAATTATAAAACATTTTATTATGATTATAATGACTAATTTATGATGTAAACCCTAATCCTCTTTGAAATTGGGGTATGAGATAAAAAGTGTGCTCATTAGTAGGATAGGTTGGACATCCTCAACACCCCATTATGAATAGAACTACATTCATAACAATACTCTAAGGAGGTATCAATCCTAATGTAGTTATCCCAACCTAAGTGTTGGTGTAATTTCAAGTGATGTTAGTATGATAGTGGATTTGAGTGATTTAGATGTGCTTGAGATTGGAAATCTAAAAAATTTGAGCTTAGGGTTATTTTAGATGGTAGTATATATAATTAGGGAAGAATAGGGATTAATAACCTTGATTTTTCTCAAATTATTTCATGTTTGAATAGGTATTTTTTATCTAATCTCTATCTAATGAATATAAGACTAAAACTCATGTATTTATAGTGTTTTATTGCTTTTGAAAATAATAAAATATGTCTAGACCAACCTTAGGAAGGTTTTACTTTTTAAAATATATTCATTCAAGAAATCTAGGGTAAAGGACATAGGGACCATTTTCGGGATACTAACACCATGTGGATCTAGTGTCCTTAATGTGGAACCAATGTCTAACTAGCAGAACACTAGGCACAAAGGGCCAAGATCAAGAAAGGAGGGTCTAAGACTATGTTTGAGCTAACTAAGGATGTTTGTGGCCTACTTAAAGGTTGGATAAGTGTGATAATAGGCTTTAAGATAGGTCTAGGGATAGGTAGTCTCAAGTAGCACTCTTAGCACCCAAATACCATTTTTAGGTGATTATACTAGGGTTTCTCCATTTCATGAGGAGAGATAATATATGACCCAAATTTGAATAACCTAGAGTGAAGGCAATGAAAAACCCAGAAGCATCTAGGTTGTCATGTCCTTTTTTAGTAAGTATTTCATATAAGAAACCTATATCTAGTTCATACATTAGCATCAATGCTAATGTCCAAGATTGACACTAGTTTTTATGGCTCCATAGGCACTCAATCTCAAATTTGTTGACTATTTTATAATCCTCTTCTAGTCTATTTCTTGCATGTTCTAGATATAGATCTATGTTAGCATTAGAACTAGATAAGTACATTGTTTCATTATCATTTCCATATATAGCATAGTTGTACTTATTATTTTTAGCCTATCTTAGTTTAATAAATTTTACATATGTTGTATTTGATTTCATAATTTAATTTGCATGTTGTAGATCTTATTATCACCTGTGTGTATTTTCATTTCTATATTCTTAACACTATCTACCCAAGTAGGATCCACATCCAAATTTAGGGGTAAATAGTGTGAGCCATGAGAATTAACATTGATATATGTTAAATAAGGCTCAAGGGTGAACATGAATCAATTAGTGAAGTTTAAAATGCATTTATAAGTCTTAAGGGATAGTTTAGTGAAGTGTCAAATGCATTTATAAGGTTTAAGGGCCAAACAGAAGCTAGTCTATAGTAAGATAAAACCTATAAACAACCAATTATACACAAGTGGACCAAGTCTAATAAAACAATAAAAATACATAATTTAAAAATATCTTATACCAAAAATAGGTGTCTACAAAAACCTAAGTCTGAGACACTATCACAAATGTATCTACAAGCTCTCCATAGTGTTTTATCCTAAAGATAAAATTTTTAATTGAAATTACATGTAAGCTTTATAAACAGTGCACCACCATAATATAATAATAGCCTAATAAATATATAATAATTTCATGCCCCAACTACATTAGAAATATCTCTACATCCTTTTACCCCAAATTAAAAAATGTTATTTTATATTGCATGTAACCTTTGTAAACAATGCATCACCATAGTCTAGGGAGAGCCTAAAAGATATGAAATAATCCCACCAAGCCTTAACTCAAAGATATTCAATGAGCCCACCATGCCTCAACTCACATTATAAGGTTTACTCTATAATCACCATATTTATCCTTTGTTTAATCTATTCACAAATATACAACAAATATGAAAATGATATAAATTAATCACAACACTACAAGAGATGGTCACTATACTATTTGCATAATAGATGCACCACCATGCTTCTTTTAACACTACACTCTATCTTCTCTTTTATATATTCTTCCATGATTATAGAAGAGGTATACTAGCACACCACCCTTAGCATCAAATCATGTCTTCTCTTTCACATCTTATACCATATTAATAAAAGAGGCATATGTAGACTCTAAAATCTATTATTTGACACTTGGAAATGTCAATATTTACTTGCACTTACCCTACATGACTTTTGCATATATAATTATCTCTTATTCATCATTCCCACACACCTTTGTAGACACATAAATTAACATTTATTATTAAAATAGTGCACTTTTGACCACCCTTTTTGTGCACTTAGTTCATGCCTCTTTCCATAGTCCTTGACCATTCCTCATTCACTCCTATTGTAGATGATCCATTCCACAAGAAATCAATGATCCCAAAATATTATTATCCAAAATTATAAATAGCCTAAACTCACTTTGATATTGATCCCAAATTTTAGTTTAATTTTTCTTTCCCTCTATATAAGGCTACCTTATTTGGACACTATTATTTATCGCTATTGTCTAGTTCTATTGGTAATGTCCTCCCACCAAGTAATGGCTAGTTTTTTAAATTTAAATTCATGTAATGGGTCATCCCATAAGTTTAGAAAGCCCCATCCAAATGAATTCTCAAAATATCACTATAAATCCATGTTTCAAACCATTTTTCACACAAGAGGCTTCCATATTGAAAATCACCATAATTATAATTGCACATTGAGATACAAATCCCCATTTTTCCTAATTCTAAATACATACAACCCTAGTAGCCCTAAACTAAAGTATAAATACACCTCCAAGATAATAAGTCATATTTTAATCACTTATTTACACCAAGATTTCACCATCATTTATTATTTTTTATCAGTCTTTCACACATACCACTTTAGCATGGGAGAACTACATGAAGTTTGATCCTCTTCAAAGTATTGGTGTGTGGACAGTGCTCAACACAAGGGGTGCTGAGGTCAAGCACAACTTCTACTACTAACCCATTTTTATTCCATGATTGTTTTTGCCCTATTGATCTATTTAGCTAGGGTTACAAGTGAAAGAGGAGATATATAATGATTTTCATGATGGAACAAAGGCTTTTACATAGGTACACTAAACATATAAGTGAAGGAAAACTTGTCATAATAATTTTAGAGAGATATTATCTACATGACATTTGTATTTCCTAAGGACATCAGTGTATTATGCCTCTATCCAAATCAAACACTATTGTTTAGAGACCCAACAAACCATTATTTTGGATCCATGTTTAGTTAGCATAGCCACATAGTCAATTTTAGGGTAGATGCACGATAATGGGGGGAAAAAATAGGGGTATAAATTGATACTTTTTTTAAATTATAGTAGTTAAACTTGGAGAGAATGTTAGAGACACTTGGAAAAATAATTTGACAATGACATAGGAATATGAATTGTGTCATTTTGAATGTAATTTCTAAATATTTTTTTTTCAATACCTAGATGATAAAGTTGTGAAAAATAGAAGCATTTATGGTAGTGGCTTGACCCTTTTTGTGAAAAGATAAGAAGACTAAATGTGTACGATCACACTTTTTTTAAGTAAAGGAATGAATTGATGTATGAAATTTCATATATACATGAATGAAATGTTGAATATTGATCATTTTTTTTAATTTTTTAATAAATATTTTTACAAGTCAAGAAAGCTAGAAAATTAGAATTGTAAGTGTACAAACACAAATTTTTGACAATAAATTCATAAAAATCAATTTTTTTTTTACAAGTCATAGCCAATGATGCATGGATTGGTCATGTATGAGTTTTATAATATTTTTATTAATGGTCAAAAAGTTATAAAAGTATTTGTAATGATATGTATATGGTCCATAATGAGGTATCTTATGTAGAAATTAATTAATAATTGTAAAAAATAGTTTAACATTATATATATATATATATATACATATATTCAAAAACTATGATTCCCCTCTACAAACCCATATAAATATTTTTCTAAAATAATAAAATATACCTAATCAGATGTGTCGACAAAGATGAAATATACTCTTAAATTTTCTTAAAACCATATGGGATACTCCATGGTTAATTTTAGGCTAGGTTCAAACCTCCCGAAGCCTATACCCAAAGCAATTTTAGAGGGAACGTGAAAAATTAAAAGACTAAAATGTTGAAATGGTGTACACCTTTTTCAAAGGGTATACACCCTTTGAAAGATAGTTTTTATAAGGGAAGGTTAGTGAGATTAAGTTTTTATAAAGTAAGGTTAGTGAGCTTAATTTTTTATAGGGGCATATATATTTAGCTTTTAGTGAGCATACACCATTCTGTTAGAGAGAGTTAGGTCTGAGTTACAAAAGGTTTTGTTAGTGAGAGTATATATTTATTAAAATAAATGTAATAATTTTAAGTTTATATTTAATTTATATTACATTTTATATTCTTATACTTTAAATTTATTTTACTAAATATAACAAATTAGGGCCACTCTACATATTATGAAATCAATTCTAGAGCTGTAGGAGTTACCATTTTGAAGTTAGTTTTTCAAAATCCAATCTGGTCAATACTTAGTTTTCATAATTTTAAGATTGGAAGATAGAATGAGAAATGAAGTTTCAAATCATGTTACATATGTAATAGATCTATAACATTGATTATGCCCCTGATTTTACCTAATTGATTATGCCCTACCTACTTTACCTACTTGAGTATGCCCTACCCAATTGAATACCTAAGCTTGAAGAAGGATTCATAAATAATTTGTGAGATTTTCCATTAATGGGTTTGTTGGTTACCAGTTATGAAGCTCTCTAATTTGGCCTTGCACAGTTGAAGAAAATATAAATTAATGACAATAAACCCACTAGAATGTCATTGTAGTCAGGGGAGGGTTTCACATCATGAATGGACCATACTAATAAAAATATTCAGAAGCACCTACAAAGGGTATGGTCAGTTCCTTGCTACTTTTAGCTCTAACTAAACCAAGGTTAGAGAACCTATAGGGTAGATTTATCACATGGAAGGATTTTAAAATTAAATATCTATGAAGATTCTTGGCATAAGGAACAAATATGACCAAAGCATAACCAAGTCTACACACTTCACTTGTGAAGGGTTATCACACAAAATGCATAAATGATCTATGTCATACACAAGCTACTAAAGATAGATGAAATTATGACTAAAATCTTCATTTCATAAAATATTCAATAGCAAAAGGGACTAAACAAAAGATTGCAATACTAGGATTTAAAACACAAACTACAAACACATTCCAAATAGGAAAGATCTTATGCATTTACAGAGTAAGTAACACTTATATTATGCAATAGAGCATGTTATTTTTAGTGTAAGACAAGTTTAATGATTAAAAAGAGAGGGAGGGAGGCATGTTAGTGGCTTCCAAATAGTATCTAGTAGTATTTCATCACAACATTCTTCAGTAAAGATGTAGAAAAATACTTCGGATGCAAGACAATGATAAACACCAAATGATCCCTAAGAGACTAAGACATACACTGAAACTAGAATCTCAAATACTTTCTCTTGCTAAATTCATGAACCCAAGGAGTGATTAGAAGGTATTCAATAATGCATTTCCAAATATAAATATATAAATGTATTTATAATTTAATTACATGCTTAGAATGATAAGCAGTAATGAACACAAACTAGATATCTAATCAATAGAACTTGAAAAACATATTATTGCATTTCATTAGCAGAGTACCATGGAGAGCCACAAATATTTTCCATAGGATTGAAAATAAATATTATAAACATCATCACTTTAGAATGTTTCCATGGGGACAAGCGTGGTGAGATTTCTCTTTTGACAAGGGAGACATGAACATGCTCTCAAAGCTTGATAATGGCTATACATATAAAACCACCTTAACAAGGGAGACAAAGTCTTCACACCGTAAGTGATCCCAAAAAAATTCTATAGAACCTAAACTTAGAGGAAATGGATGCCTAAAAATGACTTATATCGACCAACAACAAACTTTAAATAGAATATTGGCCTTCTATTTATATAGCTCTCAAAGTTTCTCAAATCTAGACCTGTAGGTTATAATTTGCAAAAAATTAGAGTAATCCTTCAATTCTACCAAGATATTCCTAGCTGAACAATATTTCATGCTACACCTAAGATATTCATCCACTTATGAGAAAGAATAATTGTTACAACTACTTTGTAAGGAATGATGAGGAATCATAACTACCTAGAGCATATCATTTGATCTTTTAGATGAAAAATGCCTTTCACACGAGCTAGGAAGGAGGATATTCATTTGAGGAGACAAATAGATTTTGTCTTAATATGGAACAACTTGAAGATCCCCTTGATCATTCACTTACACAGTTGAAGGGAGAAAATCATTTGAAAGCCAAACAAATTTTGTCCTTATGTGTAACTTATTTAGAAATGCTTTCTTATTACTCAATTTCAAATCATGAACATTCCTGGACATGAAAAATCTTCTTTATGCACACCAATGAAAACCCATTACCTACAATGATGGATCAAGAGTTGATATGATTGTGACTTGAAATAGAAAATGATCCATGATCATGATTGGAAATATTCACTCTGGAATGGCTTCTAGATCTTCTTCAAAGCTTCAATTTATTAACATGTCCATGGAAGAGCCATCAAGTTTAACCTTAACTTGGATAATTGTCATTTCCTCATGCAATTTGGATCCTTTAAAAAGTTTGTGTTGGCTCTTACCATTATATCTTTGCTTCCTGAGGAAATGCAAGCCATAAATCTTGCAATGAGATGCTTGAGCTATAATTAGTGGCATGCAGTTATGCCACTTATCATTTCTACATTTGCCCATGGGATCTCTAACTTTACAACCTTGGTTATGCATCATATGATATGGCTAGGGAAAAAAATGCACTCCATCAAATCATGATCTAAGGAGTGAGGTGTGACTAGATAGTGCCTTTTATTTATCCCTAAAGATACACCACTTGGCAGTCCCATGGGCTTCCTATGTACCTTTCATAGGGTCTCTACTACTTTGAGCATCCTCACACCACATGTAAATTTCTTGCATTATCTTAGGTCCCATTAACTTGTCAACTACTATCTCACACCATCAAATCTTCAAAACATGCTCAGAATTTAAAACATGCCTTATGATCTTAGCACTTGGTAGCCTCATGGGCTTCTCAAGTTCCTTTGACTATATAACTTTGATCATGCATCATCAAATCATCTTGCTCCATGAAAATGTGTGCCATTAGATTTGGATCCATTTGAAAATAAATGGCTACTTCATAGGGTCTAAAATTAATGCTCACATGACCATCTTGAAACATTTAAATCCTAATGGCTAGTCCTTATAGCTTAAAGTTGGCATTTACATACAAATCAAAAATGTTTGCAAGACCATCACTTGTAATTTGAAAATATTATTATGGGGAATTTATTCCATGGTAATTTGATTTGAGTCTTTGTTTTTGTCATTCATGTTTGCTTCTTGTCCCTTTGATCTTCAAAAGAATTTTTTCATGCCTTTTAACTTTGGCCCCTCTGTCTACTTTGGAACTTCTATCTCCAGGCTCTTCTTTGGCACAATTATCCTATAAAAATTATTTTAAGAAATTTTTTAGGATAATTGTCTCAAAGAAAATATTCAAGATAATTTCTCTAAAGAAATTGATTTTAAAATTTTACTAAAGGAACTGGACCATTGTACTTTCACTGAAGGAATTAGGACCTAGCATAAATTGACCTTAGTACTTCTCCTAAAGAAATACAATTCCTTTAGACTTTTTTCTTAGGAAAAATTTATAAAGTAAATAAGACCTTTGCTCCACAAAAACTCTACTAAAATAACCTTTCAATCACCTCGAACATACCCTTCAAAAATCTTGTCAAGGTTACCTACCTTAAATAACTGCCCTTTAACCTTTCATAATGGCCCTTACATCTCCTAAAAGTGGCTTTCAGACTTTTTGAAAGTGTCCTTTGGATCCTCTTATAAATGACCTTTGAGAATTTTTTAAGGTCAAAATGTTAAAGGAAATAATCCTTTGGAAATTTTTCAAAGGCAAAATGACCCTTCAAGATTTTTGGAAGTACCTTTGACCAAAGTAAAGAACCTTACAATTCCTTCAATATTTTTGTGCCACAAAAATGCCCAAAGGGCAAGTGCCCTTTGGACGTTTTGTCATAGATAAAATTTTTAAATAAATGACCCAAAATAAATGAAATATCCCTTTAGATATTTTTGTAAAACACTTAGCCCAAAAAAGATAAGACATTGAATTCCTTTGAAACTTTTATGGTAGACAAAATGTTTGATAGAAATAAGTCTTTAGACTTTTATCTAAGACAAAAAGCTTGAAGACCTATTTTTGTTAGACATTATGTTCATGTAAAAGTCCCAATAATTCTAAGGTAAAAAACACCTTTGCCAAGAAAAGACAAGATAAAGGACTTAGCCAATTATTTACATGAACTTGACCTTCCAAAGGAATATTTTGAAACAAAAGTTGGGATAATGACTTAAACATTGATAATTGATTTAGCTAAAGGTTTAGGAATTTACAATTAACAAGGGCCCAATTGCTTCAATGAAATTTTGGGCACTAATAATGTCTCTTTACTAGGGATGCATACCCCTTGTAGATGTGCAAATAACCATAGAATATAAGACCAGGTGCCAATTCATTGGGCTAGGGAGTCAAGACTTGGAAATATTTAGCAAACATCCATGAAGGCTCTACAAAACATGGTATCCTTAACAAAAATAGATTAGGAAGATCTGAAAATGAACACACAACAAAAGGAATGGAAAATAACTATATAAAAAAGGCCCAAAGTAAGGGTCAAGAAAACAACATGAAAAATAAAACAACAAACACTATACAATATGGTACATATGTTGCAAACAGACTCAATCAAGAAAGTGTTTTAAATGTCTAACATTGACTAGTAGCTCTATTATTTCACCATCCAAATATCTTAATAAGAAAGTATACTCCCCAATCCTATAGTTAATGAAATAGGGACCCATCCATAAGGCATCAAACTTGCCATGTTTTCCTTTGTCCTTATGCCTGTTATCCCAAAGCAAAACTAGATCACCTACTTAGAAGGTTATTAAAGTGAAATTTTTATTAAATATTTCCTTTAGTTTCTCCTTGAACTTAAGGTGTATTTCATGATCTTATCTTTGGGTTTCATCAAATTCGATAATCTAGTTCACCCAGCTTTCATAGTGGTGGCTCTACTCATCATCCTCTAGTTGTTGCATGAGTTGATGAGTGGGTAATTACAAATTCATAGGTAAAACTACTCCATAAACAAGCTCAAAAGGGCTTCTACCTATAGGTGTTTTAGGTTTAATCCTATCAACCCACAAGATAAACTTTAGCTACTAACCCCACTTCTTCTTGATTGCTTCCAATGTTATCTTGATGATCTTGAACAAGTTCTTGTTACTTGATTCATCTTACCCATTCCCTTAAGGGTTTTAGTTGGAAGCATAGTTCAAATCAATTCCATAGTCTTTTCATAATGACACCAAAGTTTTGTATTTGAATCTCATAGCATTGTTAGCAACAATTTTAATAGGCACACCAAATCTAAAAATAATTTGATTCAATAGAAAATCCATGACTACCTAGTGTGTTGCTTTCTTTGTAGGGATTAGTTCAACCCATTTGGTGAAGTAATCAATTGCAAATAGGATATATATATGCCCATTTTTTGATGAATCAATGATTTATCTAATGAAATCCATTCCCATTATCTGAGTGAGGCTTTAATCATCATAGGTTGTAAGGGAATAAAACTTGAAGCTTTCATCTTCCCAGCAAAGCGCTAACATTTCTCACATCTTCTGACTATTTGAAAAAATCCTTAAATAGTGATGGCCACTAATAACTAGATCTCATAATTTTATTAGTTGTAACTTTAGGTAAAAAATAGCCACCATAAACTCCACTTGGAATTCTTAAATCATGACTATAGTGTGCTCTTCCATCACACATCTTAGGAGAACCCCATCTAGATTATTCTATGCTAGTCCATCCTCAATCAAGATATACTTTTGGGACATAAGATTTAGAGTTCTTCTCTGATTCTTATCCAAGTAAGGGGATAGTTTAGATTTTTCAAGTAGTAAACAATGTCTCCATACCATAGAGATGTATTGAATAGACTCAATGAATCATTAACAATGTCTCCCTTGATTTCATTGAATGTTTACATGACCTTATCTTCCCATTTTATGGTCTGATCCTTCTTTAACATAGAAGTGATAAGCAGAGTGATCTCTACAAAATTAGACACAAACCTTCTTACAAAGTTAATATATACAAAGAAAGATTGAATTCCTTTCGTAGACTATGGGATAGGCACTTTGTTGATGGCTTCAACCATTTTAGGGTCAATCATGACACCATCCTTAGACACTATATTCCCCAAAAACTTAGCCTTCTATACTCCAAAGTAGCACTTCTTGGGATTAAGTGAAATTCCAAACTCCCTACATCTAATCAACACCTTTTTCAGATGCTCCAAATGCTCTTCTCTTATTTTAGAGAACACAATAATGTCATCCTAATAAAAATAATGAACTAGTTAATTATCCTTACAAAAGTGACATCCATAGCTCACTCGAATGTTGCACTAGCATTCATCAATCTGAAAGGCATCCTCATATATACATAAGTGCCCCAAGACATGGTGAATGCAATCTTGGATCTCTTAGATTATTTGACCATAACCTAGTTGTAGCCTGAGAAGCCATCTAATGTGGACAAAGTTTATGATCCATAACACTTTGCATCAAGTTCTCCATATTGGATAGAGGATAATTATCTTTTAAATAAGCTTTGTTTAAATTCTTGAAATCCACACACAAGTGGATATGACCATTCTTCTTTCTTATAGGGACCGAGTTAGCAACCCATGATGATTACCTGATGGGTTGAATGATGCCACCATTTTTAGCTTCTTTAATTCATCCTGTATCTTGGTAGCCAAGATGGGGTTAATAAGTCTTTATTTTTGCCTGAAAGGTTTGTTATCAGGTTGTAATGGGATGATGTACTAGAACAATTCCTCCCTATACACTTTCAACTCATAATAAGAGCATGCTAGGCAATCCTAGTACTTCCTTAATAGCTACATATAAGCCCTTTTATTTGTTACACTCAAGTGAGTACCCATACAAACTTTATCTTCTCATGAGAACCCAAGTTAAATTTATTCACATCTGTTATGCCTATTTTCTACACCCCCACTAAATTTTTTTAAATATATAATTGTTGCCATAGAAATAACCTTGTCATAAAGCCTAAAAATGTGTCAAGGACCCTATTAATTGATAGTATTTTTAATTGCATATTTTATTATGAAATTATAATGATTTGTTGATAAATTTTATTTATGTTTTAATTGGTTTCAAAGATCATGGTGGATAAATGAATAAAATATGCATATATGGTTATAGATATGATCAATTCAGTTCTATTTAGATTTAGTGCACTTTGATAGTTTCAATTGGTACATGGATTTTTAGTTTTCAGTTATATTTGTTGATCTATGGTGATATTTTGATCTTCATATGTGAATTTGATTTATGATTCAAATAAAAATGGTGATATGATACTTTGAAAAAAATTACAATTAAATTTGGTACATTCTAAAGTCTTTTTTAAATATCCACATTTGATAAAAAAGCTTAGTTTCATTCACTTCTTGATGGTTATTTGAAATACCAATATCCTTTGGATCATATCTTAATTTATACAAGTGGAAGTCTATTTTATTTTGATTCTACAACTAATACATGGCTCAATTCATAGAAACCTAATTGGCATACTAAGTTTAGTTATTTCAAAGTTTTAAGTTAATAGTCAAATTTGGTGATCATAGTTCCCAAAGCATGTATTTCATTTATTGTATATTAAAGATTGATGTGATAAGAGGATTTATGAGATAGATATAGCATACAACTTCTTTGAAAATGTCATTGACGTTAGGTTCACTTCACTAAAAAATGAAGCAAAGGAATTTTATTTATCACAAAGTTGTATCCATATTCAAATTGCTTAAGTCTAAAGAGGGACCTATCCTAGCATTCATGGCATAATTTAAATTTACAATGCTATGCTATATATGTTTACATTATGTAAAGTTGTCATGGGAATAGCTTAATTCACAAAGTGTCAAGGATCCCTTTTTATTTGGTTGAGAATCATTTGAAAGGTTAATTGACTTGGTTAAGGCATTTGATTTATTCACGAAATATAATTATTGACTAAAGTAGTGTAATATAGTTTCAAGGACCTTTGGTCACTTTGATTAATTAACTAACAATCTAGAAATCATTATGAAATGCATAGGTCTTATGACCCTTTGATAGATGACAAGGTAAACATTTGATTGAGTTGAACACCACTTGGCAAATTGAACTTTGAGGTAGGTGAGTTGGCAAGTGCATTAAAGTTTGATAGTGTGTTTGTATTACTTTGAGATTGTTCAAAGATATGGCAGTATTGGGAATTAATGACAAAATGATCTCCTCAGATGATGGAACTTATCAAATAGGTTAGTATGAAGGATAGTTATTTGTTAAGTTTAATTAGATTGATAAGCAACTTAGCAGGATTGCTAAGTATGCCATTAGTTAATGTGGACCAATGAAAAGAAACCATGTCACTAGATTAGTTACAAGATTAGGTTGGCAAATAAAAATTTGGTTTTTTATTATTTTCTGATCACTCAAGTGCAAGATTTGTGTGGGAGTGAAGCCCTAATAGATAGTTGGTGATTTGTAGAACAAGTCTCGATTGGAATATTTGGCAAAGGATTCGAGTATGAAAACCAGGTATGTCAATGACATTTTGATTAGTTTTTATTCAAAAATATTCTATGGATATATGAATTTTTTAGATGAAGAAGAAAACTATCAAGTGATTTCTAATTTACATGAAAATAAAGTTATGAGATTTTTGGTTAAATATGGAAAAATATGGAAAGTGTATGGAAATATAGTGAATCTTTCACATGAAATTATTGTCAATTATTTATGGGTTTGTTTGAACATTAAAATTCAGAACTATAATGTGAAATATATGATTTTTATGCATGTGAAGTTTATAAATAAGTCTTATTCATTTGGAAATTTGGGAAATGTGTTGATATGCCTGAAAAACTTTATTTGTTGGTTGCATGACTCAAGTTTTCTAGGAAAGTTGTCTACATGCAATTTTATCTACAAATCTAAAGAAAGTTTAGAATAAAGTTTCTAAAATTTTCATACAGTAGGATTTCTAGTTTTTGAGATTTCAAAGTTATGATTTTGTTCTACATGAATAATATAGTTCTATGCATGGGAAACTTGATGCTTTTTCTGATAAATAAGTGAATGATAATCTCTAGTTTTGGTTGAATGTCAAAGTATAAGGCTTGGGTTTTGTATTTTGAAATGGTTCTTTTAGAAAACTATTTCAAGGAATACTTTACTGTGAAGTGGTGCATGTTTGTCAATATAAAGAGTTAGTTGCATGTTTAGGCAATGAAAAGTTGAAATGGTCTTTCTTTTTGAAAATGGATAAGAAAAATAGATTGAGAAATTTCTTAGCCTAGTTTTATATATGTTGAGGGTTTCAATAATTTTTGTATCATATTGAAATCTAATTTTAAGGATTTTTGTCTAGGGTAACCCTCTAGTGTGCAAAAGTTTTAATACCTATTACTTTCTTTTGGGTTGAAATGATGACTATCTAATGCAAATTTTATAGAAATATTGGGGATTTTTCAAGTTTCTCTCAACCATTTCCATAAAAAAAATTGTTTGTCTTAATTTTGAAAATGATGGTATGGAGGAAAATCAATATATACACTTTTGTTGCATATATGGTTATTTTTTTCAAACTATATGTTCAAGTTGTCAAGTATATTTGGATAAAGAAGTCATTTTTTTCATATGATAGATGATAGGCTATAGTCGGGCACATTTAGTGTTTTCATCCTAAATATATGGTACTTAGTTTTATTTTGGGTTTTCATAAAGCAATAAATAGTGGTTTTATGTGAAAATATGAGACTTGTATACATGGAAAGTTTTTGATAGATGGCTAGTTTTCGTAAAATATGTTTGGCAATGTTTGAAATTAGAATTATTATGTGAAAATTGAATCAATCAACTTATACATTAAAACTCATGTTTCAAGCATATTTATGCCTTAAGAATATATGGATTGAGAAATTATAAAGATATTCTAATTTCAATCTAGGTTATAGAGATTGGATGCATTATGAAGTTTTCATTTAAAGTGCATATCCAAATTGAAGTAGTAGGGTTTAATCTGAAATTAGACATTGAAATTAAAGTCTTTTGATTTTTATCATATAAATTTATTTAATATTTCATGAATTAAGGAATAATTCATGAGATGAATAATGATGATAGAGCATAGTCAATTGAAGAAGTGCAGTATGGTATTTTGAGACATTATTGACTGCATTGGACATTTTCTAGAAAGAATGTATAATTTATAATAAGTTTTGAGGTTCAATTCATATTTTAATTTTGGTCTAATGTGATGATGTTTCATCTATTATTCAGTTTTAGTTATAGTTTTGTTTTGGATATTTTTTTTCTCAATCTTAGGTTCGCTACTATATTTTAGAATATCCATTATGTCTAGGTGGGACCAGCCTATAATAAGTAATGATGAAAGAGGATGGGGATAGAATCAAAATAGAGGTTTTAATAGGGGTGGATTCTATGCAAAATATTTTGGGCCTAGATTTTATAGAGGCACAAGGATGTCTATTCACTTTGATGCCTATCACTTAAATTTTTGGAATATTCTGAGTAATCTACCTATTAACCCAACCAATAAGGGTTATAAATGTTTTAGGGGTTTCCATGGCTATAGAATTAGAGCCCATGCACATTCCCATAGTATCTCATCTCACCATTTAGAGCATGATCCTTGGTACTTGCCTCTCTAGCCCCCTAATTTTAGAGGTGAGCCAATTGATTAGCCTTTGCCTACTAACAAGTCCACTCAACTTGAAGTAGAAACTACTTATACTAAAGACCTTATAAAGATGACCATTCCTTTAGATGCATCTTCTCCTTCTCATAGAGATCTTGTTGGAAAATGTATAACGTTGAACTTCTATGGTGCCCATAGTGAACCCCTTTTGAGGTCTGAGAGGTTGAGTTTGGGAGTCAAGGGTATGCTAACAGAAGGAAAACCATGGATATTCCACCTCAGACTATTGAAAATAACACTACTATAAAAAGGATTGAACTTAAAGCACCGAGAGAAGCCAAGTTACTAAAAAGAATTAAGCTAGAAGTTGATAATAGCACGACTGATTTAAGGACTAGATTACTGTCATTCCCTACAATTGAAATGGGGTACAACATTTGTCTTCATGAGTGAAAAAAATAAGTAACTGAAGTGTTATCAGATTTAGATGATTATTCATTATCTAAAGGATAATTTTTTATTTAAGTGTTTAAATTTTTCATGTAGAACTTGATATTTCAATATGACACTTTGATCTTTCAGACTCAACAAATTTTGGTATTTTGATAAATATAGTGATTTTGGAGTTTGATATAATTATATATGATTGATTTAATTAAAAATGTGTTATGGTTTAAATATGAATAGAATTTATCAATTTATGATTTATTTATTTTATGATTGATATGTATTCTATTATATTATTAATTAACATGGGTCCCCACTCATTAAGATTAGTACCCTAGGTCTATTATTTTAAATATCTTGATCAAATTAAGACTTTTTAAGTCTTAATTAAATATGTCCTTGATAAATTTTATTTAATTAATTGACTTTGTTAAAATTCAATTAGTTAACTTTAACTAATAAGTAACTAAAGTTAGTTATAACTTATTTCACAACTAAGTTGAAAGTATAAGAAGGGATCAAGCATTCATTTGAAAATAGAATCACAATAGGTACTAAAGACTTAAGTATTTTTTGAAGTCAATCATTTATCTCTTCTTTCTATGTAACTTCTTTGAGATAGTATAGCTTTTATAGATAGACTCAATGGTACTTATCTGATATTTGAGTAATTGCTTATACAACATAGTCCTATGCACAGATTTCAAGTATTCAACCTAAATAATGATGAGTATTTTGTTATTTTGTGACATCTCATTGACCTATTTTGATTGCAAAGTTGTCATTCAATGTTTTGTAAAGAAAGGATGTTGGTTTTCTCAATGAAATTTATCTTTTTCTTCTAAGACGACTCTCATTTTGAGACTCGTACATCTTTTGTAATTATTTAACTCTAACTTTAATACAAATAGATCTTTCAAATTTCTTCTAAATCTAATTTTTGTTTCTATTTTGCTTATTTTAATATGGTTATAATCTATAGCCATTTATATTCTTATTATTTTAGTTTGTTTCTCTTCTTTATTTCTTAGTTTAGTTTTATTATTTTCTTTATCTTAGATAGTTATAGATTTTTCTTAAGTTATTATTTCTTTTGGTTTGCTATAGGTTGATATATTTTAGAACTATATCAATTTAAGTCTATCATTAGTTTAATATCTTTATTTCAATTTTCTAGTTAATCATTTTATATTTTTACTTATATCCTTGGTTTTAACTTATCTAGTTTTAGTTTTAATTCAAATAGATCTTAAGTTACTTATAGTTTTGATTAGTTTTCTTATTCTACTAAGTTTTCATAGTTATTTCTTGAACAATGTTTTCTTTAGATTCAGTTTTGATCTTTAGTTTTTGTTATCTCTAGTTAGTTTTATTTAAATTTTTTATTTTGATTAATATTCTATTTCATTTAATGATTGTTTCATGGTTTAAGATTAATTTATTTTTTAAGTTATTTAGTTTTCTTGTTAGTTAAATTTAAATAGATTATAGGTCTATTTTAATTCTTTATTTGGTTTTCTCTCTCTACTTTTCTAGTTTTATAATGATTTCCTAATTATATTCTCTAGGCTCTCTTATTTTAGATCAATTTTAGTTTGTCTCTTACATTAGATTAATTTTTGTTATTAGAGGTTCTTTTATTCCTAGAAATGTTTTCTCAGTTAATTCTTTCATTTTTTCTATTTGGTTTAGAATAGATACTTTTCTTGGTTTGTTGTATGTTTTACTTTATTTCTTTCTTTGCTCTAGGATTAATTGTTTGCCTTGTTTATTCATTATTTGTAGTTTGTTTTCTCTTTTACCTATGTGTTTGTCTTTCTCTCTCTATTTATTTGATATATCTCTTCTATTTCTAATCTTCTTTAAAGTTAATTTGGAAAGCATTGCTAATAAGAAGTAAACATATTATTTGAATACATATGTATTACAAAATCAAATTTATATTCTTCAAAAGACTATTTAATTCATAGGTTTTCTCTATCAAATATAATTGATTATATATTCTTATCTTAACTAATTCATGATTTGATAAATAGATTTTTTATTGTTATAATGGAATAAGTTGTCTTGATAACTTGTTGATTATTTCCTAGAATTTATAATAAAAACCCCCTCTGATCTTTAGGATCTTAGATGAATATTTAGAACCCCTAAAATTATATTTGTATGATTATAACTTGAGCTTTGTGATAGGTGAAAGGGCTAATTAATTGATGGTATAATTTTCATCGTCAATAAATTTGGTGACTCCACTAGGAAAATCATTCAAAAATCTAAATTGTTTTAAGTTTTGTTTTCTTCTTGCTAATGGTTATTGGTTCTCAACAACCTCTTATTATTAAATATTTAATAGCTTTAGAAGATGATCAAGTTGATTTTATTTTCAATCTAATATGTTATCCTTGGTATAATGATCTTGAAAGTCTTTATCAAGTCATTGATGTCATCAATCAAGAAGAAGAGATTGTTGAATTTGAAATTAATTGGTATTCAAATCTTAAAATTGAAACTCAATGTGATGTTTTGAACTTTAATAGGATAATTCAAGAAGATAGAGATAGAGTTTTAGCTTGTAATCCTAAGCCTAGAACTCTTTTTTTTATTAATTTCTATTTGACAATTTTGTTGTGCATGTTGAAATTGCCTTAATAAATCTACAATTAGGTCAAGAAAATTAGGTTCAAGATATTCACTATTTTCAGGTAGAATCTACTAAAGATTCCAATGGTAGATCAATTAGTGAGGAATCCATTGGTAGAAAATTAGTTAGCTAAAAACCAACTAGCATGAAATTAGCTAGTGGGAGAATAACTAGTACTAAAATGGATATTGGAGGATCTACTTCATAGATTACAAAATAATAGAGAGCAGGAAGAGATCATTGAAGGTGAAGATGAAGAATAAGCTTAATAAAATTATCAAATAGCTATATCATCATGGATTTCTGTTGATCCAATCAATGTCAAAAACCATTCAGGTAAGTTGCCTTCTCTTAAGGGATTAAATATACCAAAAAAATTTGGTGTTGCTGGAAAATATTGGAAAGATCACTTAGAATCCTTTAGATTAGTTTGTGCCACTCTTGGGATAACTATTGAAAACATTTGTTTAATATTTTTTGCATAAACATTATAAGTAAAATCTTATCAAGTATTTATTAGTCTACCTGCTAAAGTTATTGATAATTAGAGAGATGTAGATACTAGTTAGAGTTGTCTTTTAGTAAGGCCAAGGAAGATTTTGATTTAGTTAATGATATTTCAAACATTTCTTTGGATCTTAGTGAAACCATGTATCATTTTTTTGCTATATTTACCAAGTTACATCAAAAGATCTCAGGTGATCTTTGATCTTCAAAAAAATTGTCTAGACTTTATCTTTTCAATGTTTTACCTTTGAAATATAAAATGGCTTTAGAAGATATAGATATTAATGAATATTATGAAACCATAAGATTTTTTATTAAATATGAAATTAATCTTAAGCATGTAGGTTTCAAAAATAGATCTACTATAGGCTTAAATTTAGATAATGCAGATATATTAAAAGCAAAATAAAGTCTAGGTAATGAGTTGATCATTGTCAAAAGGCAGCTAAATGATAAACCCTCTTCTTCATATAAAATCATGAAAAATAATGATATTTCTTACTATTACAATGTGTGTAAACTTGATCATAATCTTGAAACATGTCAAGTTATTAAATTTAAAAAGTGTCTTCTTCAAGGAAAAGATGAAATAACTAAATATTTAGCTTATAACATAAATACTCTTGATGATCCTTCAGAAAATGAATATGTTTATCCTATAAATACTAGGAATAAAGATTATAATCCTCTAAAAATTAATAAAATATCAAATGATAAAGGTAAATTAGCTCAAAATAATGCTAATAATAATAACAATAATATTTCTCAAAATAATCTTTTTACAACTGGATATAATAATACTCAGTATCAACATTATAAATCAAATAATTTTAGATAAATTTATGCTAAAACTTATAATATAATTGATTATTTGTCAATAATTAAAGTTAGATTTTCTCTATTGCAAGCTACTAGTCTTCCTAGATAGTTAGATAAGATTAATGAAGCAGTAAAAAATCTAAGAACTGATGTAAGTTTGCAAGAGGAAAATAATTTTGAACATATTTATGCTCAACATTTTGACTCCCTACTAATTATATACCTCCTTTATATGTCATAGTTAATATTGGAAATAAAATAATTCATAATTTTCTCTTAGACATAGGTGCTTCAAGAAATATCATGCTTAAATACATTGGAGATCAATTAGGTATTTCTTATGAAGCAGATAGTAGGAAACTTATTAGTTTTGATGCTAGAAAAACTAAGAGTTGTGATAATTTTCATGACATATTTATTAAAATTATGAAAGAGGAATGTATTAGATGTATGATTAATATTCAAGTCTTGGATATTCCTAGTAATTATGCAATGTTATTAGGAATGGATTGGTATAAATCCACTGGGGCTTTCATTGAAAAGATATAACCTGTGTTCTTGTTATTAGTGAAATTGCATTTATTAAGAGGGAGGATTTTTTTAGTACTCCAATTGAATCACCTTCTTCATCTAATATTTCTTACATCAAAACTGGTATTGAAACTTATGAATTACTAAATATAGATGAGCCAAAAAATCATCATGAAGGAATATTTAAAAGAAGCATTTTATAGTCTCTTGACTTTGATGGGGCTTACTCTCTATAAGGTAGTGGTGTTGTAATTTTACTTCGTATGCTTTCAAATTTTATTTTGAAAACACTACTAATATAGCAAAATTTGAAACATTATATTTAGGATTAGAAAAACCCATAGAATTGAATGTTAAACATTTAGATGTTTTTGGAGATTTATAACTATTAGTAAGGTAAGTTTGAAAGATTTATAAGACCAATCAAACTCATTTACATCACTAAACACAAAAAATCTAGTCATTAATTAAGCATTTCAAAGCTTTCAATATCATGCATATTCTTAGAGAATTCAATGTAAGAGCTGGTAAGCTTGCGGTTTATGCTTCTAATCTAAATTTGAGTGAAATTAAACCATTATTGATTTTATTTTAGTTGAAATTTTGCATCCCAAGATTCCTAATTTGAAGGATAGTTGGCATGTATATAACTTTGATGAACATATAGATTCATTTCTTAAAGGAAAATAATTTGATCATGATGACTATATACTTAATTATGGAGATTATTTACAGCTAAGTACTTACAAATTGCTTGTTGGTTTGGTAAGCTTAGAATCTATGTTTTCACCCAATGATCAACCAAAATTTCTAAAACATAAGAGCCATCAAGAATAATCATAGGTGAGACCACTCCCATAAATTTAGGCACTAAAGAATAGCCTAAGTATGTTTATTTAGGAATTTAGGTGACTAAAAATGAAATGATTAAGTTCATTAAATTGTTTGAAGAGTTTATTGATGTTTTTGCTTAGTCATATAAGGATCTTAAGTGTTATGATACTATTATTATTAAACTTGGTATCAAACCTATCAGATAGAAAATATGAAGAATCATCCCATTGTTACAGGACACTATTAACAAAGAGCTAGACAAAATGATAAATGTTGGTGTCATTTTTCCTATAACATATTTAGAATAGGTAGCTAATCTATTTCTAGTTAAAAAAAAAAATAGTGATATTAGACTTTGTGTTGACTTTAGATATTTAAATAAAGCAAGTATAAAAGATAATTTCTTTGTACCTAGCATAGATCAAATTTTACAATAGGTTGTAGAATCTATAATAATGTATTTATTAGATGGATTTTTAGGGTATAATCAAATCTTTGTAAATCTTAACGATAGACATAAAACTACTTTTACCACTTGTAGAGGTACTTTTGATTATAATTGAATGACTTTTGGTTTGATGAATGTAGGATCCACTTTTCAAAGGGATATGCATGTTGCTTTCAATGATTTGATAGGCATTATTATTCAAGTTTATTTAGATGATCTCACCATTCATTTCAAGAAAAGAAAGAAGCATTAAGATCATCTTCATGAAGTATTCAAAAGATGTAGAAAGTTTGGAATTTTTTTAAATCTAAATAAATCTATTTTTGGTGTGACTAAAGGTAAATTATTAGGGTACATAATCTCTAAAGAAGGTATTTCTATTGACCATGAACATGTTAAAGCTATAAAAGAACTACCTCCTCTGAAGGATCAATCAGGTTTAAGATCCTTCTTTGACAAGATTAATTTTATTAAGAAATTTAATCCTAACTTTGCTGACAAATCTAATCCTTTACAATTGATGCTTAATCAAGATAAAATATACATTTGGGATGAAAATGTTGAGTTAGCTTTTAATTTTGTCAAAAATATAATTACAATTGCTCATGTCCTTTCCAAACCTAATTTTAAAAAAAGCATTTATTTTCTACGTCAATACTACTGAGAAAGCTATAAGAGTTGTAATAACTCAGGAATTTGAAAATAATGAAGAGAAATATATTGGTTATATGAACCAAGTCTTAAAAAAGGTAGAAAATAGGTACCCCTTTATTGAGAAATTTGTTTTCTCACTTATTTATTCTCTGATTAAATGTTGATATTTATTAATGGGAAGCAAGGCTTTTGTGTGATCTAATATATATTTTTTATCATATCTTTTAAAATTTCCAACTATTCAAGGAAGACTTGCTAAGTAGATCTTGCGCATTCAATAATTTGATCTTGAATTTAAAACCTCTAAGACTATTAAAGATAATGAATTAGCAAATAACTTAACTAAAAATGTTGCCTCAAATATTAATGTCCTAGTTTTATCAGTTGATGAAAATTTAAATGCAAAACCACACTTAAAACTATGAAAGTTGTTGAATGTTCTAAAAAATTTAAGTTTGGTCATGAAATGAATGAATGAGATTGTTTATTGGTTGAAGATGACTGGTATCATGATTTAGTTTACTTTTTTTTAAATTAGTCTTGCCCTAATAACTTAAATAATAAAAAAAAAAATTCTTTAAGGTTAAAATTATTAAATTTTTGTTTATTATAAAATTTCTTATTTTATCATAATCATGATGGTGTATTATTAAAATGTTTTACTCATAATCAAACTCAAAACATTTTTAAGGGATACCATGAAGGAAATTGTGGTGGATATTACACTGCAAAAAAATAGCTTATAAAATTTTGAGGGTTAGTTATTATTGGCCTACCTTGTTTCAAGATACTTATAAGTTAGTTCATTCGTGTATGTCTTGTCAATTTTATATTGAAAGGGATAAATTACCTATAATGCCTTTAAATCTAGTTATTCTTAAAAAACCTTTTACTAAATGGATCATTGACTTTATTTAATATATCCATCTACCTTCATCTATGGTCATAGATACATTTTGACAACCATGAATTATTTCACCAAGTGGCCTAAGGCCAAAGTACTTAAAAGTTTAGTAACATGTGAAGTAATTTATTTTCTAGAAAATCAAATTTTTTCTAGATTTAGAGTTTCATATGAGATTATTAAACATAATGGACATCTATTCATTTCAAATGAGTTCTTAGAATTTCTAGAAAAATATTCTTTTATTGCTAGTCATTTGTTTTACTACTATCCACAAAGAAATGGACAAGCTAAGTCCACTAATAAAAATCTGATTTTTATTATGAAAAAATTAGCTTGTGATAACAAAAAGAATTGGCATCTTAAGATTTTTGAAGCCTTATGGGCTTATAGGACTATTGTTAAAGTAACAACTAGTCATTTGCCTTTTATGTTAGTAAATGGGTTTGAAGCTACTTTACCAATAGAACTTTAGATTTCTTCAGCTAAGACTTATTTATAATATGTAGCTGAAGAAACAAATTTAATTAAATAGAGGTTTCATGATTTGGTAGCTCTTAATGAATCCAAGGCAATAGCATTAAAAAAATTAGAGAAGGCTAAGCAAAAGTTAAATAAATTTTTTGATAAAATGGTTTCTAATAAAAATTTTAATGTTGGTGACTTAGTTTTATATTGGGATAAAGCCCATGAAGACCCTAGAAAACATCATAAGTTTGATACATTATGGCTTGGACCTTACAAACTTTTCACAGTTCTTAGAAATAATGCTTTTCATCTTAAAGATATTGAATGAAATTAATCACATTATTCAGTAAACATCCATCACTTAATTATTTCATGACTAGTTACCTGATTGTTACTCTTTTTTATTTATTTTCTGCTTTCTTTTTGGTTTATTTCTCTTTTCCTTTGTTTCATTATTTTGGTTTGTTGTTATGTTTTGTCTTGTGTTTGTTTTTCTTTTCTGTGTTTTCAAATGATCAATGAAATATTATGGAATGAAAAATATTACATTATGAAGGAAGAATAAAAAGAATATATGAAAGTGTTGTAAGTATCATTCATTTTCAAAAATTACTCTTAAAAAATTAGTTTTTCATAATAAATGAGTAATATGACTGAGTTATATTTGGGTTGTAGAATTATTCCTTTATTTTTAGATTTTGTGCTTAAGGCATTTGTAATTATTTATGCATCTAACTTGAACTTCCTTGTTATTTATTTCCCTTTCTTCGTGCCATGCTAGCCAAACAATCCATCCCTTGTTTTAATTGATTATTTAAGTTTTTCACACTTAACTACTTGAGAAATGATTTTCCTAGATCACACTCTCAAGGAAAATTTTGTTTTATCTAATGGGCTATTTTTTGCTACACAAATTTATTTCACAAAATTTACTAGCAAGGTCACTAGTGTTATGCCTATTTTCTACACCCCCCTAAATTTTATAAAATCTATACTTTCTATAATAGAGATGACCCTTAATAAAGCCTAAAACTATGTTAGGGACCCTATTAATTGATAGTATTTTTAGATACATATTTGATTATGAAATTATAAAGATTTGTTGATATGTTTTATTTATGTTTTAATTGGTTTCGAAGACCATGGTGGATAAATGAATATATTATGCATATATGGTTATAAGTATGATCAGTTCTATGTTATTCAAATTTAGTGCACTTTGACAGTTTCAGTTGGTATATGGATTTTTAATTTTCATTTATATTTGTTGATCTATGATGATGTTTTGACCTTCATAAGTGGATTTGATTTATGATTCAGATAAAAATGGTGATATTTTACTTTTAAAAATATTTTAATTAAATTTGGTATATTTGAAAGTCATTTTTGAAGATCCACATTTGATGGAAAGCTTAGTTTCATTCACTTCTTGATCGTTATTTTAAATATCAATATGATTTGGATGGTTCAGTAATACTCATATCTTAATTTATACAACTAGTAGTCTAGTTTATTTTAATTCTAAAACTAATGCATGGCTCAATTCATGGAAACCTAATTGATGTACTAAGTTTAGTTATTTTAAATTTTTGAGTTAATAGTCAAATTTGGTGATCATAGTTCCCAAAGCATGTATTACATTTCTTGTATATTAACGATTAATGTGATAAGAGGATTAATGAGATAGATATAGCATACAAATTCTTTGAAAATGTCATTGACTTCAGGTTCACTTCACTAAAAAATGAAGCAAAGGAATTTTATTTATCACAAAGTTGTATCCACATTCAAATTACTTAAGTCTAAACAGGGACCTATCCTAGCATTCATGGCATAATTTAAATTTATGATGTTAGGATATATATGTTTGCATTATGAAAAGTTGTCATGGGACTATATTAATTTTAAAAGTGTTGAGGATCCCTTTTTGTTTTGTTGATAAGCATTTTCAAGGTTAATTGACTTGGTTAAGGCATTTGATTCATTCACAAGATATAACTATTGACTAAAGTAGTGGAATATAGTTTCAAGGACCTTTGGTCACTTTGCTTAATTAATTAGCAATCTTGAAATCATTGTAAAATTCATAAGTCTTATGACCCTTAGATATATGACAAGGTAAATATTTGATTGAGGTAGACACCACTTGGAATATTAAACTTTGAGGTAGGTGAGTTGGCAAGTGCACTTAAGTTTGATTATGTGTTCATATTACTTTAGGATTATTTAAGGATTTGGTGATATTGGGCATTAATGACAAAATAATCTCATCAAATGATGTAATTTTGTGAAGATGTTAGTATGAAGGATAGTTAGTTTCTAAGTTTGATCAGATTGACAATCAACTTAGTAGGATTGCTAAGTATGACATTAGTTAATACAGACCAATGAAAAGTAACCATGTCATTTGGTCAATTACGGGCTCGGGTTGGAAAATAAAAAGTTTATGTTTTCTTCATTTGTGATCATTTGAGTGTAAGATTTATATAGGAATGAAGCCCTGGTAGATAGTTGGTGAGTTGCAGAACAAGACTCGATTGGAATATATGGTAAAGGATTCAAGCATGAAAACTAGGCATGTCAATGATAAGTTTGATTAGTTTTTCTTCAAAAATATTTTATGGATGTATGAAAGTTTGAGATGAATAAGAAAAGTTTCAAGTGATTTTTGGTTTGCAAGAAAATAAAGTTTTGAGTTTTTTAGTTAAATATGGAAAAATATGTGAAGTGTATGAAAATACAGTGAATATTTCAAATGCATTTGTTGTCAATTATTTATGGGTTTATTTGAACATTGGAGGTCAGAAATATAGTGTGAAATATATGAGTTTTATGCATGCCAAGTTTATAAAGAAGTGTTTTGTTTGGAAAATTAGGTAATATGTTGATATTCCTACAAAACTTTATTTTTTGGTTGCATGACTTAGGTTTTCTAGGAGATTTGTCTACATGTAATTTTATCTACAAATCTAAAGAAAGTTTAGAATAAAGTTTATATAATCTGTATGTAGTAGGGTTTTTAGTTTTTGAGATTTTGAAGTTATTATTTTTTTTCCATGAATAATAAAATTTTGTGCATGGGAAACTCGATGCCTTTTCTGAGAAATAAGTGAATGATAATCTCTAGTTTTGATTAAATGTCAAAGTATAAGACTTAGGTTTTGTATTTTCAAATGGTTCTTTTAGAAAACTATTTCAAAGAATACTTTGCTATGAAGTTGGTGCATGTTTGAATATAAAGAGTTACTTGCATGTTTAGGTGATGAAAAGTTGAAATGGTCTTTCTTTTTTTAAATGGATATGAAAAAGATTGAGAAATTTCTTAGTCTAGTTTTATATATGTTGAGGGTTTCAATAATATTTTTATCATGTTGAAATCTAGTTTTAAGGATTCTGGTCTAGGGTAACCCTTTAGTGTGCAAAAGTTTAAATACCTGTTACTTTATTTTAGGTTGAAATGATGACTATCTTATGCAAAAATTTTAAAAATATTAGAGAGTTTTCATAAAAAAAACTATTTATATTAATTTTGAAAATGATGGTATGAAGGAAAATTAGTATATACAGTTTTGTGGGATATATGGTTATTTTTTATAAACTATATGTTCAAGTTGTCAAGTATATTTGGATAAAGAAGTTAGTTTGTTCATATGATAGATGATAGGCTATAGTTAGGCAAAATTAGGGTTTTCATCCTAAACATATGGTACTCAGTTTTAATTTGGGTTTTAACAAAGTAATAAATAGTGGTTTTATGTGAAAATATGAGACTTGTATATATGGAAAGTTTTTGATAGATAGCTAGTTTTAGTAAAATATGTTTGGCAACGTTTGAAATTAGAATTATTATGTGAAAATTGAATCAATTAGATTATAAATTAAAAATCATGTTTCAAGCATATTTGTGCCTTAAGAATATATCAATTGAGAAATTATAAAGATATTCTAATTTCAATATGGATTACAGAGATTGGATGCATTATGAAGTTTTCATTTAAAGTGCATATCTAAATTAAAGTAATAGGGTTTAATCTGAAAATAGACATTAAAATTAAAGTCTTTTGATTTTTCTCATATAAATCTATTTAATATTTCATGAATTATGAAATAATTCATGAGATGAATAATGACGATAGAGCACAGTCAATTGAAATAAGAGCAGTATGGTGTTTTGAGACATTCTTAACTACTTTGGACATTTTCTAGAAAGAAGGTATAATTTACAATAAGGCTTGAGGTTCAATTTAGATTTTGCTTTTGGTATAATGTGATGGTGTTTTATTTATTATTTAGTTTTAGTTATAATTTTGCTTTGGATATTTGTTTTCTCAATCTTAAGTTTGTTGATATATTTTAAATTGTTGATTATGTCTAGGTGGGACCAACCTACAAGAAGTAATGATGAAAGAGGATGGGGACATAATCCTAATAGAGGTGGTAGTTAGTCAATTTATAGTAGAGGTTTTAATAGGAGTGGATTTCATATAGGATGTTTTAGGCCTAGATTTCATAGAGGCACAAGGATGTCCATTCACTTTGATGCTTATGACCCAAAGTTTTGGAATATTCTAAGTAATCTACCTATTAACCCAACTAATAGAGGTTACATAGGTTTTATGGGTTTCCATGGCCATAGAATTAGAGGATGTGCACATTCCCAAAGTAGCTCATCTCACCATCTAGAGCATGATCCTTGGCACTTACCTATCTATCCCCCTAATTTTAGAGGTGAGCCAATTGATAAGCCTTTTCCTTCTAAGTAGTCCACTCAGCTTGAATTAAGAATTGCTCATGACAAAGACCTTAGAAAGATTTCCATTCCTTTAGATTCACCTTTTCCTTCTCATGGATACCTTGTTATAAAATGTATAAGGTTGAACTTGTCGGGTGCCCATAGTGAACCCCTTTTGAGGTCTGAGAGGTTGAGTTTGGGAGTCAAGGGTATGATAACAGAAGGAAAACCATAGATATTCCACCTCAGACTATTGAAAATAACACTATTGTAAAAATAGCTAAACTTGAAGCACCAAGAGAAGTCAAGTTTATAAAAAGAATTAAGCTAGAGGTTGATGATAGCACAACTAATTTAGGGACTAAATTGTTTTCATTCCCTATAACTGAAATGGAGTGCAATGTTTGTCTTCATAAATAAGACAAACAAGTAATTGAAGTGTTATAAGATTTAGATGACTATCGGTTATCCAAAGGATAATTTTCTATTTAAGTGTTAAACTTTGTCATGTAGAACTTGATATTTTAGTATGACACTTTGATTTTCTAGACTTGACAAATTTTGGTATTTTGGTAAATATAGTGATTTTGGAGTTTGATATAATTATATGTGTTTAAGTTAATTAAATATACATTGTGTTTTAAATATGAATAGAATTTATCAATTTATTATTTATTTATTTCATGATTGATATGTATTCTATTATATTATTAATTAATATGGGTCCCCACTTGTTAAGATTAGTATCTTCGATTAATTATTTTAAATATCTTGATCAAATTAAGACTTTTTAAGTCTTAATTAAATCTATCCTTAACCAATTTTACTTTAATTAATTGACTTTATTAAAAGTCAATTAGTTAACTTTAAATAATAACTAACTAAAGTTAGTTATAACTTATTTCACAACTAAGTTGAAAGTAAAGAAGGGATCAAGCATTCATTTGAAGACAGAAGCATAATAGGTATTGAGGACTTAAGTATTTTCTAAAGTCAATCATTTATCTCTTCTTTCTATGTACCTTATCTGAGATAGTATAGTTTTTGTAGA
Source organism: Torreya grandis (assembly GCA_037957365.1). Taxonomy (NCBI): domain Eukaryota; kingdom Viridiplantae; phylum Streptophyta; class Pinopsida; order Cupressales; family Taxaceae; genus Torreya; species Torreya grandis. Next base: position 621,905 of record JARHVA010004235.1, on the reverse strand, counting down.
TAGACCCAATGGTACTTTATCTTATGGTTGAGTAATTGCTTATGTAACACATTCCTATGCGTAGATTTCAAGTATATAACCTAAATATTGATGATCATTTCTTTATTCTATGACATTTCATTGATCTATTTTGATTACAAATTTGCCATTCAAAGTTTTGTAGAGAAAAGATGTTTTTCTCAATGAAATTTATCTTTTTCTTCTAAGACAACTCTCATTTTGAGACTCACACATCTTTTATAATTATTTAACTCTAAATTTAATACAAATAGATCTTTCAAATTTCTTATAAATCTAATTTTTGTTTCTATTTTGGTTATTTTAATATAGTTATAATCTATAGTCAGTTCTATTCTTATTAGTTTAGTTTATTTCTCTTCTTGATTTCTTAATTTAGTTTTATTCTTCTCTTTATCTTAGATAGTTATAAATTTTTCTTATGTTATTATTTCTTTTGGTTTATTATAGGTTGATATATTATTATAGGTTTATTATAGTTGACCAAAACAAGGTCTCTTTCCAAGTCTATGAGTTGATCATGGAACTTAGCCTCACAATTCAAAAACCTATTAATCTATTCATCATCATCAAAAACTTACTAATGATGAACATTATCTAGGATTGAAGGCCTAACAAACACATCCACTTGATATTGACAGTGGGACTCATAATTATAATATTAAATTGAGCACCTAGCCCTACAAGTTTTTTAGCTTCTTGGTTGAAACTTCTATCATGATAACATAAATTGAATGCATCAAATAACTCTAGAAAGTCCCAAATATCATTCTAATATTGTTCAACCTTTCATTTTTTATGGTAAAATCACTATGGACTTGCTTTACCACTAAATCAAAATTGCCTTTAACAACTAAAAATTTGACTCTATATTCATGGGCAATCCTCAAACCAAGTAAGAGTGCCTCATACTCAATAGTATTTTTTAGTGCACTCAAAATAAAGATGGAAAGAAAACATAAAGCATTTACCATCAGGGGCATATAATACAACCCCAGATCTATTTCCAAGATTAAAGCAAGCCCCATCAAAACACATTTTTCAAACTACATTTTCTTTGTCAAGAATAATAGGTTATTTGCTAACATAAACATTCCTTAAAAATTTTCCAAACTCAATTTCTGTGTACAACACTTCATTAAGATCATACTTCAGATCCTCAATCATGTGTAGTATCTTTGGCTCTTTATAAAGTCTTATCATCTTACCCTCTAAAGTAGTGATGGTATAGTAAAGGTCCATTTACACACTCCAACCTATGCTAGCATCCCATTTTCATGATAACAACATCCCCTATTTAGGTGGATAGTCTACAACTACCACATCCATGTTCAATTACTTATCATGATGAATTACCAATTGAACCACCATCCCCTTAACTTGTCTAACAAAAGGAACCTCTCATGAGTCCATGGAATAAAACATACCAAAGGCTGACATGATTTTCACTCCAAGTTCATTGAGGACACCCAAGGGCATCACATTGTAAGATGCTTAAAATCAAACATGTAGTTGTGAGCAATTAGACCATTGATTAGTAGAGTCATATAAAAAGGATTCACATTCAACTAACTCTCCTCTAGTGCAGTCCCCAAGTAGACCTCCAAAGTAGGTTCAACAACCTTTTCTAATTAATCATCTTCTTTTGGGAGTACTTCAGGTAGCTCAACTTCTTTCATAGCTAACCTTTCACCAAATTATAAATATTCAAAGACCCTCTTCCTATTTTTAGTTATTCACAATAACTCAATAAATGATATGGTGATCTTTATTTGACTCAACACTTGAGTCATGTCACACACATTGTACTAAAGAAGAGGTGTATTTGGTGGGAGGGTAATGATACCTTCAACTAGAATGTAATCACTTAAGGTCTGAAGTGGAGTAAGTTGAGGTGGATTTGGAACTTTGATAGCAGCCTTTAAAGGTGGATTTTTCTTGAGCTCATTTACACCCTTTGGGATGGTAGACAATATGGTAGTTCTCGAGAAGTAGCACTTGGTTACCTACTTCTCAAGTTGTATATATTTTTTTAGGTAGCTATTGCATTAATTAATAGCCACCTATCTTCAACTAATGGAACTCCCCTAGGATATTTCTTGATCATCATAGACCATAAGAGATCAAAATCATGGATGGCCAATTCATATGTTTGTGCCACATTGATATCACAAGCAAAATCAAAAGTTAGTACACTCTCCATTTCAATAGCACTCTAAATTTGATCATCCATAGTATCAGTCCATAACTCTATGGAGGCAGTTGATTCATATTAAGGTCTTTGACAATCAAACATAAAAATCTCATAATCAGATGATGCATATTCAAGCTCATCCAAATCTTCATCAAGTTATTCAATAGTATCATATAAAGGGCATGGAAGGAAGCATTTGCCACACCAATAAATATCTAAATCTAAATTTAAAGCATTTACCTTAGCATTTAAAGGATCAAAAACCTCTTTTTTACCCCCTTTGTTTTGATTTCTTTATATTATATCTTCATGTGTAGGCCTCTTTCCTCTATCATTATCTCTATGATGGAAAGTACGCCCCTTGGTGATTGATTCTATTTGGGAGCCCTATCATTGATGGTAGACATTTGAGGGACCCTCTTTTCAGCTCTAGCTAACTTGTATGACATTTATTTGATAGTAGAGGCCAAAGTTTTGAAATTTTCCTCCAAGTTGGCTATCTTTATGTGTTGTGTCTTTTCTAGATTGACTAGATTCACATCATCCCACTTGTTCAATGGCTTTCCCATAGCCTTAATGTTGTTTTCAATTTGGATGGATATTAAATATGGAGCCCATTTCACCCTAAGGTAAAAATAAAAATTACGAAGGCATTTTTAATATGTATTTTTTACTTTCACAAATAATGGGATGCATTTTTTAGTGTGTCAACCACTTCCCCCATTTATGGCATGTTTTGTGGAGAAGTGGGTATGGTCTAAGGTATTGAGATATTTGGGGGATTATGTGGTTAAAACCTCCCTTATTTTTTGCCTTATTTTGTGGGGATATGGTTATCTCTATGGTTATGGTGCATTTTTCAAGAGATTTTGAAAATTATAGATAGGGGTGAGGGCAACACATTATTCATTGCATTTTACATCTAATTTTGAGCTCTATAATGCACTCTTCGGTTGATGTGATCAGATTTGAGGTGTAGCTTAGCATCTCAACAATTATGGTGTGAATTTGGGTTGGAGAAAGTTATCTCTATAAGAGGTATTTTGTTGAGATTTGTTTTGTACTCTTGTTTATAATATTATAGAGATCCTCTTGATGGATGTAGCCCATACTGGGTGAACCATGTTATATCAGTGTTATGTTTGTATTTGCTTAGATCTAAATTTTCTTCCATATGTCTCTATTGTTATGATTTTGAGGAATGAATTATGTGTTGCATTTTATCTAATAAGTAATCACTTATTCCAAAAAAATAGTATTAGAGATAGATTTAGTGGTTTTTCTAAAGTGGTAAATCATAGGGAAAGATATTAGATTGAGTGGGAGCTATGGCAAATAATGGTAGATCTAGAGTTGAAAAAATCAATGGGTAGAATTTTAGATTATAGAAGATGCAAATAGAGGATTACTTATTTTAGAAGGATATTCATCTCCCTTTGATGAGGGAAATAAGGCAACCTTTAGGTATGAGTCAAGTAGATAGGAATTTTCTTGATACGAAAGCACTAGGAGCCATATGGTTGTGTTTTACATCTTTAGTTACCTTCAATATTTTAGAAGAGAAGACCACATTTGGTCTAATGAAGAAATTAGGGGAGTTATATGGAAATCCCTTTGCCTATGATAAAATATTTTTGATGAAAAGGTTATTTAATATGAAAATGTCTAAAAATGGTTCTATAGTTGATCATTTGAATGATTGTAATACGATTATGAATATTCTAACTTTTGTTGGTATTAAATTTGAAGATGAAGTTAAGGCTTTATTGATTTTATTCTCCTTACCTAATAGTTGGGATAGCTTGGTTATGGATGTAAGTAATGTTGTCCCTGCTAAATGAAGTTTAAAGTTTGAGGATGTTATAGGTGTGATTCTTAGTGAGAAAATGTGAAGGAAAATCATCAAGGATCATCTTTAGGAAATGCTTTGATAGTGGAGACTAGAGGGAGGCAAAAGGATAGAAGTAAAGAAAACCATGGAAATTTAAAGGGTCAAGGAAGATCTAAATCTAGAGCCAAGATGGTGTGTTGGCACTATGGGAAAAGTGGATACACAAAGAAAGAATGTTGGGAAATTCAAGACAAGAAGACCAAACATGAGGAGACTAAGGAGGTAAATACAAAAATAGGTACCGTTAGGATGATTTAATTCTTACCTTGGATAATGTTTTTAAATCTTGGGTATTAGATTCAGGGGCTTATTTTCATGCCACCCCACATAGGCATCATTTTATTGATTATGTTCAAGGAGATTTTGGACATGTTTATCTTGGTGATGATGAACCATGTATTATAGTAGGGAAAGGTTATGTTCAAGTGAATATGTAGAATGAGAACACATAGATATTAAAGGATGTTAGACATGTTCCATAATTAAGGTGGAATTTAATATCAATGGGGTAGTTAGATAGTGATGGTTGTTTAGTGTTTTTTATAAAATATTCTTGAAAAGTTACCAAGGGTGATCTTATGGTTGTGAGAGGTAATAAAATTGGCACTTTTTATTTGACTATTAGTGTTGATCACTATAATTTAGTTGTTGCAAATGGATATACAACTTTGTGTCACTACAAGCTTGGTCATATGAGCCAAAAGGGCATGAAGATCTTGAAAGATAAGTTGACCAGATTGAAACAGGTTGATTTGGACTTTTGTAATGATTGTGTTTATGGAAATCAGAAGCATGTTAAGTTCCTGAGGGTTGTACCTATGAATAAGGAGAATAAATTTGAGTTGGTTCACTTGGATGTACAGGAGGCAACTTTGGTATCTTCTATTGGTGATTCAAATTATTATGTTACATTTATTGATGATGCAACTAGGAAAGTTTGAATTTATTGCATTAAGAAGAAATTTGATGTATTTGAAACATTCAAAAGATGGAAAGCTTTGGTTGAGAATGAAATATTTCTTAAGTTGAAATGTCTAAAGTCAAACAATAGAGGTGAGTATTGTAATAAATCATTTGATGATTATTGTTCATAGCATCAAATTAATAGGTAGAGGATAGTTCCAAGGACACTATAGGAGAATGGAGTGTCATAAAAGATGAAAAGGACAATCATGGAGCATGTTAGGAGCATGAGGTTACATGCAGGGTATCCCCTAAATCAATTAACATACAGGTATATCTAATTAATAAAGGACCTTTAGTGCCTTTAGATGGAGGCATACCTGAGGACGCTTGGTCTGGTAAGAAAGTTAATTATTCTTTTTTTAGGGTCTTTAGATGTGAGTCATTTTTTTATGTTACTAAGAAAGATAGGACCAAGTTAGAACCTTTATTTGTTATGGTGAGGATGACTTTGGTTTCCAAGTTTGGAATCTTAGAGATAAGAAAATATTCTAATCTAGGGATGTTGTCTTTAAAGAAAAAGTCATATATAAGGATCAGTTGTAAGAACAATAACAAAAAGAGTACATAGTGTTGGATGATATTATGAATGGTAAGGTGTCCAAAGAGATAGTTTAGGAACCTCCTACATAAGAACCCCAAACCCCTATAGTAAGAAGGTCTTCTAGGTAAGAAAATATCCTAAACATTTTTCCCCATATTTGAGTTATTTTTTACTTACTAACAATGGAGAACTAGAATGTTTTGAGGAAGAAATGTAGGTGAATGTTAGGGAGAAGTGGGAGCAAGCCATGGAAGAGAAACATAGTTCTCTCATGGAGAACTAGATGTGGGATTTGGTGAAGCTACCCAATGGAAAGAGAGCATTATAAAACAAGTGGGTATACAAAATCAAAGAAGAGGATGGAGAAAAAAAGGTACAAGGCCTAGTTTGTGGTCAACGGGTTTGCACAAAATAATGGTATTGATTTTGATGAGATTTTTCTCTTATTGTTGAGATGACTTCTATTAGAACTATGCTTTGGTATATTTGCAATAGAGGATTTGCACTTAAAAAACTTAGATGTAAAGGTTACATTCCTTCATGGTGATTTGGAGGAGGAATTATATATAGAGCAGCCATAGGGTTATGAGATCAAAGGAAAGGATAAATTGGTGTGCAAACTAAAGAAGAGTTTATATGGCCTTAAAAAAGATCCACAACAATGGTATAAAAAGTTTGATAGTTTCATGTTGGAACAGGGTTACTCAATGTGTCATTCTAACCATTACATGTATGTCAATAGATTTCAAGATGGTAATTATATTATCACATGCTTTTATGTAGATGACATGTTGGTTGCAGGAAAGAACATGCAATAGATTTAAGTACTCAAGAAGAAACATGGCGATTCCTTTTCTATGAAATATTTGGATGCAGTGAATCAAATCCTTGGTATGAGGATAACTCAAGATAGGAAGGAAAGGAATCTAATCTTATCCCAAGAATATTACATGAATAAAGTTTTGGAGAGGTTTAGTATGCAGGATACTAATATAGTTGGGACTCCTTTGGCAGGCTATTTTAGATTATCAAAGGAGTATTGTCCCAAGATAGAATAAGAAAAGCTAAAGATGTCCAAGATACCTTACTCATCAATAGTTGGTAGCCTAATGTATTCTATGGTTTTTAATAAGCCAAATAATGCCAATACAGTGGGAGTAGTAAGTAGGTACATGAGTAATCAAGGTTATGAGCATTAGCCAGCAGTGAAATGGATTCTTTGATATTTAAAAGGAACCATGGGTATAGCATTAATTTTTGGTGGATCAGACACCACATTACATGGTTATATGGATTCATATATGGCTACGGATGTTGATAGTAGGAGGAGTACAATAAGTTGTGTATTTACTATTAGGGATATAGCAGTTAATGGGATTTCCTAGATATAGAAGGTTGTGGATTTATCAACCGAAAAGGCTAAGTATATTGCTACTATAAAAGTTAGCAAAGATGATTTGGTTATAAAAGTTACTTAAGGATTTGGGGCATAATTAGGAAGTTGGAGGATTATATAGTGATAGTTAGAGTGTTGTACATTTATCTAATAACTTTGCTTTCCACTCGAGGATGAAGCACATACAATTGGGGTATCATTTCATCATGATAGCTTTGGGAGAAAACATGGTGAGGCTAGAGAAGATACATACGAGCCATAATCCTATGGATATGATGACCAAGGTAGTCACATTGGAGAAGTTGAGTTTATGTTAAACTTTGGTTGGTCTTCATGAATATTATGGAGGAGTGTTGAATTTTGTTCAAGGAGAAATGAACTCCAAGTGGGAGATTATTGAATATGGAGCCCATTTCACCCCTAAGGTAAAAATAAAATTACTAAGGCATTTTTAACATGCATTTTTTACTTTCACAAATAGTGGGACTCATTTTTAAGTGTGTCAACCACTTAACCCATTTGTGGCATGTTTTGTGGAGGATTGGATGTGATCTAAAGTGTTGAGAGAATTGTGGAATTATGTGGTTGAAACCTCCCTTATTTTTTTCCTTATTTTATGGGGATATGGTTATCTCTATGGTTATGATGAATTTTTCATACGATTTTTAAAAATATAATTAGGGGTGAGGGGAACACATTATTCATTTCATTTTGCATCTCATTTTGAGCTCTTTAATTCTCTCTTCGATTAGTGTTATTGGGTTGAGGTGTAGTTTAGCATCTCGAGAATTCTAGTGTGAATCTGGGTTGTATAAATTTATCTATGTAAGAGGTTTTCTATTGAGAGTTATTTTCTACTCTTTTTTATAATATTATAGAGAGCCTCTTGGTGGGTGTATCCCACATTGGGTGAACCATGTTATATCAGTTTCATGTGTGTATTTGCTTAGATCTAAATTTTTTTCTATATGTCTCTATTGTTGTGATTTTAAGGAATGAATTTTGTGTTACATTTTATTGCATTTTAGGTAAGTGGGATCCATATCCCTCAAGAAATAATCAACCTTATTATCAAAGCCATCGTAATATTTTATCAAACATGTTGTGTTACTAAGCCAAATGTTTTTAGACAGCTTCACCATAGTCTTGTTAAACTTAGTGTTTTAGTCATGCACACACTAATAAGGATTCTTCTTTATATTTTCAAATTTATCCAATAGAAATCTTGGATCAATAGTAGCACCATACTAAATTTTGAAAACATTTTACATTTCTTCCAATGAATCAATACATCTAATGGGAAGGGAATTAAACCTTTTTTTAGCATCTTCCTCCAATGTGTGCACAAATAACTTGATGCACACATCCTCATACTAAATCTCATAATCCTTGATGATTTTTCAATAGGCCCTCAAATGTTGATTACTACTCACTGCATTGTTCCGTTGGAATTTTGGGAGGCATTTTCTAACTTCATGTGGAACCTCATTAGGATAGCCTTCCATCTCATTAAAATTGATAGATCTAATCCTGGGAATTATAAATTTAATATGGGAATTATCCTATTGGTCCTTATGCCTCATGATTAGTTTAATAGGAGGTTCAAGAATAAATGGCAAAGGGATATGAGGGGGTGAATGAGGTGAACTTAGTGGATCAAACTCGGGAGGGGATTCATCTATTGAGAAAGAGCTACAAAATAAATAGGATTATGTTTTTTATAACTAGTAAAAGAGTTGTGATAGTCCTAAATGATGGGGGGGTTAACAAATACTTTGAGATTATCAAGATATTAAAGGTCTTGAATAGCTAAACTTTGCATTTTACTAGGCCTCCAAACTTGTCCCCTTATTCTTTGAGGAATACCTAAGGGTGGAACAAGTCTCTTAGATGGGTGATGATCTCAGTCCTTCTAAATTTTCAAATAATGAGATACTCAAAATTGAAAGTTAGAAAATATTTAGAATAGGCACCAATATTTCTTGAAACTAGAAATACAATCAAAGTCACCACTAGAAACAAACCTCTAGAATAGAACAATTTACAAATTGTTGTGATATAGACTGAAAATAAACTTGTTAAAGATGAATGAGATAAATAAAAGAGACACTAAAATTTTAAAATTAATGTTCAAAATGGACAAAAAATGTTTCAACATAAAATATTAATTGTTCTTTGTAATAGACTCAGCATAAGTCAAATTATCAAACCTTAAAAAACTTCTTGGCATGTCTGTAGTGGAGTGTTGCAATGTTAATAGCCAATATAGTCAGATCAATGTAGTAATAGTAGAGAAGTTCACAAGGTGAAATACTCATGGCTCTTTAAAAGAGTCCCTGACCATGCAAGTCTAGTCAAAGATTGTTCCCTAGCAATGGTGCCTTGCATACTTGAATAAAATGGCAAGTAATGATGAGAAACCCATTATAATTTCATTGTATCTAGGAGAGGGTTTAGAATCATGAATGGACCACACTAAAAAATGACTGAGAAGCATCTATAAAGGGTATGGTTAGTTCCCTACTACTTTTGTCTCTACCTAAACCAAGGTCAGAGAACTTATGGGGTAGCTTGCTGACATGGAGGGATTTTACAATTCAATCTCCATGAATATTCTTGTCATAAGGAACAAATATAACCAAAGCATAACCAAGTATACACACTTCACCCATGAAGATTTAGCACACAAAATGCACAAATGCTCTATGTCATACATAAGCTACTAAAGATAGATGAAATTATGACTACAATCTTCATTTTATAAAATATTAAATAGAAAAAAGGAATAAATAAAAGATTTCAATGCTAGGATTTAAAGAATAAACTATAAACACATTCCAAATAGGCAAAATCTTATGCATTGACAAAGTAAGTAACACTTATATTATGTAGCATAGCATGTTATTTATAGGGTAGGATAGGGTAAGATAGTTTTAATGATTAAAAAGAGAGGGAGGGTGGCATGTTGGTGGATTTTAAATAGTAGGGTATCTATCATTATTTCATGACAACATTCCTCAATAAAGACATAGAAAAATATTTCAAATGCAAGATAATGATAAACACCAAATGATCCCTAAGAGACTAAGACATACACTAAAACTAGAATCTCAAATACTTTCTCCTACTAAATTCATGAGCCTAGGGATTCCTTAAAATTTATTTAATAATACATTTCCAAATATAACTATATAAAGAGATTTATAACTTAAGTACATGCTTAGAATGACAACCAGTAATGAACAAAAACTAGAAATACAATCAATAGAACTTAAAAAACATATTATTGCATTTCATTAGCAGAATAAAATAGAGAAACACAAATATTTTCCATAGGCTTGAAAATAAATATTACAAACATCAACACTTCAGAATGCTACCATGAGGACAAGCATGGTGAGATTGCTCTTTTGACAAGGGATACATGAACATGCTCTCAAAGCTTGCTAATAGTTGTACAAATACAACCATGTTATTAAGGGAGAAAAATTCTTCACATAGTAATTGATCCCAAAAAAATTCTATAAAACCTAGAATTAGAGGAAATGGACACGTAAAAATGACCTATATCAACCAATCAATAACAATAACCTTAAAATAAAAGACCATCCTTCTATTTATATATCTCTCAATCTTTCTCAACTTTAGACCTACAGGTTACAATTTGTAAAATTATAGAATAATCCTTCAATTTATCCAAGATGATCCTATCCAAATAATATTCCATGCCACGCCTAAGATCTTCATCCACTTGTGAGAAAGAATCATTATTGTAATTACCTTTGTAAGGAATGATGAGGACTCATAGCCACCTGAAGTATATCATTTGATCTTTTGGCTAAAAAATTCCTTTCACATGATCTATGAAGGAGGATATTCATTTGAGGAGCAAAACATATTTTGTCTTGATGTAGAACAACCTGAAGATCCCCTTGATCATTCACTTGCCCAACTAGAAGGAGAAAATAATTTAAAAGCTAAATAGATTTTGTCCTCATGAAACTTATTTGGAAATGCTTTCTTATTACTCTATTTCAAATCATGGACATTCTTGGACATGAAATATCTTCTTTGTATATGCCAAGGAAAATCCATTACCTATAATGATGGTTCAATATTTGATCCACTTGTGACTTGAAATAGAAAATGATCCACCATCATGATTGGAAATATTCACTCTATAATGGCTTCTAGATCTTATTTTTTTCTTTGACTTATTGCCACATCCATGGAAGATCCATCAATTTTAACCTTAACCTAGACACTTGTCATTTCCTCATGCAATTTGGCTCCTTTGAGAAGTTTATCATGGCTCACACCATTCGATCTTCACTTCCAAAGTAAATGCAATATTTTAATGAGATGATCGAGATTTAATTAATGGCATGAAATTATTCTATTTTTCATTTTTGCATTCTCCTATGGGAAATTTAACTTTTCATCCTTGGTTATGCACCATCAGATATGGCTAGGGAAATCAAATGTGCTCCATCAGATCATGATCCAAGGAGTGAGGCATGACTAGATGGTGTCTTTTATTTATCCCCAAGGATACACCACTTGGCAACCCCATGGGCTTCCTGTGTACCTTGCATAAGGTCTCTACTACTTTGATCATCCTCATACTATGTGGAAATGTCTTGCATGATCTTAGGTCCTATTGACATGTCAACTGTTAGATCGCATTGTCAGATCTTTGAAACATGATCAAACTTTAAAACATGCCCCATGAGATCAACACTTGGTAGTCATGTGGGCTTCCCAAGTTCCTTTGACTATTCATATTTGATTTCACATCATCATATCATCTTGCTCTACACAAACACATGTTGTTGGATCTAGATTTATTTGAAAACAAACATATACTTCATAAGGTCTAAAATTGATGCTCACATGACTATCTTGGAACATTTTAATCCCGATAGATATTCCCTATAGCTTAAAGTTGACATCTACACTCCTATCAAAAAATTTCATGAGACCATCACCTATAATTTGATCTGATTCTTTGTCTTTGAATTCTTATTTGCTTCTTAGACCTTTAATCTTTAGAATAATTTTCTCATGTCTTTTACCTTTAGCTCCTCTATCTATATTAGCACTTATATATTTAGGCTTTTCTTTGACATAATTATCCTACAATAATTATTTTAGGCATTCTATCAGGGTAATTATCTCAAACAAAATGTCTGAGATAATTTCCTTGAAGAAATTGGTTTTTGTAATTTTGTTGAAGTAACTGGACTAGTGCACTTTCACCAAAGGAATTGGGACCTAGCATAAATTGACCTTAGTACTCCTAAGTAAATTCAATTCTTTCAAACTTTTTTCTTGAGAAAAATATCCAAAGGAAATAATACCTCTGCTCTATAGCAACTCTATCAAAAGAACCTTTTGGGCACCTTGAACATACCCTTCAAAAAATTTGTCAAGGGAAGCTACCCTAAAAAAATACCCTTCAACATTTTTTAATGGCCCTTATATCTCTTGAAAGTTCCTTTTAGACTTTGTAAAAGTGTCATCTAGATCCTCTTGAAAGTTCCCTTTTGGAATTTTACAAGGGAAAAATTCCCAAAGGAAATAATCCTTCAAAAAAATTTCAAATGCAAAATGACCCTTCAAGATTTTTGTAAGTACCTTTAACCAAATTAAAGGACCTTACAATTCCTTCAAGATTTTTATATGGTCAAAATGCCCAAAGGCCAAGTTCCCTTTAAACTTTTTTCCATGAACAAAAGTTTGAAACAAATAACCTGACATAAATGAAATAACCCTTCAGATCTTTTTATAAAACACTTAGCTCAAAAAATATGAGACATTGAATTCCTTCAAAACTTTTATGGTATAAAAAATGTCTAATGGAAATAAGTCTTCAAAATTTTGTTCAAGACAAAAATATTGAATACCTATTTCTGTCAAACATTATGTTTGTGCAAAAGGCCCAAAAAGTCTAAGGGAAAAAACACCTTTTCCAAGCAAAGAAAAGATAAAGGACTTATCCAATTATTTACATGAGCTTGACCTTCCATAGGAAAATTTTAAAATATAATTTGGGTTAATGACTTATACATTGATACTCTATTTAGCTAAAGGATTGGGAATTTACAATTGACAAGGGCCCAATTGCTTCAGGGCACTTTTGGGCACTAACAAGGTCTAAAATATGCATAAATAAATACCCTATAGCATGTAATTTATAACATACCTATACTCATGATACAATCACTCATATATGATACCTACCACAAACCTATTAAAACTTGTATATATGCATTCACTCATACAATACATCTACCTATATTCATGATATGATAACTTATAATAGACATGAATTTACGTAGTCACCCTAATACACTCCATTCATAATAAAATGAATCAAAAAACCATTCAAAATTGATCTTGAAAATATACCATTCACTCTAAAATAAATGTCATACATATGATTCAATACATGCATTCTTTAATTCAAATCTCATGCCTTATTCCAAAGTCACATATAATAAAGTCATATTCTAGCATTCCTAATTCACATAAGACACTACTTCATAAACCCTCATCATCCATAATCACCCCCTCATCAATCCTCATATTCCCTTATCATCCCTAGTCACTCCCTTATTGTCCCTCATAGTCCCTCATTATCCTTAATCACTCCATCATTAGATATCATCAGCCCCCATTATCACTAATCACTCCCTCATCAACCCTAATCATCCTTAATCACTCCCTCATCATCTCTATTCACTCCTTAATCATCCCTAATCATCCCTAATTATCCCTAAACACTCCCTAATAAACCCTCATCATCCCTAATCATACTTAATCAATCTCTCATCATCCTTTATCATCCCTCACCATCCCTAGTCATACTCTCATCATCCCTCATCATCCTTAATAACTCCCTTATCAACCATCATCATTTCTCACCATCCCTAGTCAATACTTCATCATATTTAATTATCCCTCATCAACCCTCATCATCCTTCATCATCCCTAACCACTCCCTCCTCATTTTACCTCATCCCTCATTATCCCTAATCATTCCCTCATTAGCCCTCCTTATACCTAATCACTCCCTCATCATCCCTAATCACTCCCTCATCTAGTAGAGTGTGTTTTAATATAGTAGTCAGTAGAAATTTGTTTCAAATTGAACAATATCTTTTTTAAATGAATAGTAAAAGGTGTTTTGATTCCTTTCCTTCTAATTGGAGTGTACTAGGGTGATTATTCTCATTCTTTTCTGGTAGATTAGGTAGGGACATGATGGATTACTATAGGTATATTATTGAATGATTTCCATGGTAGAAATAATATAATATCCTCTTTTCACTTACATGGTGTAAATTCATTTTAAATGATGAGGGATGATGACAATTGATGATAGATCAAAAATTGCCTCTTTGGACTTGTTTCATATACTCTGATTTGTAAAATTAGTTATAATAAACGAAAATATATTTCCTCCTTAGTGTAAAAAATGATGTCAATATTCTCTTTGGATGTGGGGATGTACGTGTGGCTTATAAAATGAGTTAATATGATGAAAACTATATTAATCATCAATGTTAAGTTGATACGATGTTGGTAAGTGAAAATGGGTTGCATTATGAGCCTAAGTTTCATTCCATGCCAAATTTACATTGTGATCCTATATTACATTATGAGCCTAAGTTTCATTTCCTTCCAACGTATTTCAATCCAGAGTTACATTGGGAGCCTAAGTTGAATTTACATCCCAAGTTGCATTGGGATCCTAAGTTGTATTGGGAGCTTGAGTTGCATTTCTATCATAATTTTTATTACAAGCTTGAGTTTCATTATGTACCCAAGTTGTATTACCATCTCAAGTTACATGGGATCCAAAGTTGCATTGAAAGCCTGAGTTGCATTGGGAACATGAGTTTGATTATAAATGATGCATTTTAAAAATGAGTGTGATTATCATGGGGTCCTTATGAGAATAATGACATGTATTTTAACTTATAACTACTATGGGGGGATTCTATCTAAATTATTTTGTGGGAAAACAAGTTACAACAAAGTAAAAATTTTAATTCCTCAATAATCTAAAATTAATGTTGGAATGCTCTATATACTCAAGTTCAAAAATAAATAGTAAATATATGAAGTAAACTATGTTTCCTCTTTAATTCAAGATAAAATGTTGGATTTAACTTTATTTTTAATCTTGTATTTATGTATTGATTTTTGTTCCATCTTGGATCTCTTATTACTCTGGGAAGAGTGGTAGGTTGATGTTTGGGTCTTTTGAGTCAGTCTGAGCTTTGGCATTAGGCTACTATAAGGGTTGTTAATACCCCATGCCTAACTCACCCACATAGTAATAGACTTGATGACATGTGTTTTTTCATTTCCTAATGGTTCCTATATTTGACCTTTAAAACTATTAGATCTCACCCCCTTGTCACCTCTACTCTATAGATGTTGATGAGTGTAGTACTTATGTTAATTTCACATTGGTATTCATATTTTGATGATAAAGAGGTGAAATTGTGGAAGCACAATCACTAAGATTGTTGGGGTGAATTGGTGTCTTTAAACATTCATTCAATTCCACTTAAGCATACAAGAACCATTCATACAAACATGAACATCTATCAAAGCATATGTAACCATATAAGATCATGAAAGAAGATAACACATTAAATATGTGGGAAACCCTCAAGGGGAAGAAAAACCATTTATCTCTAAAAATTTACTATATTACTATAATACAAAAACTAATCTTTAGTGAAGCACCAACCCCAACTAGTCAAGCACCCACTCAACTAGGCTTTAGCAATCACCAACCTACAAGGAAGCACCAACCCCCTAGATGACTAAACACCAAATTAGCGACTTAAAAATTTTAATCAACTTAAAAATATATTTTTTCTCACACAACATATTGTGATCACCTTATTTATATCTTCTCACTCTTGTATCCCTCTCAATTTGCCTTATAGGCTTCTTCTCTTAACTGGGTCTCTTCAAGATAGATTAGGTCATATGACCTTAATATTCATATACAAATCCCATGTTATATCTTCATGATAGTTTTTATACACCCATATTATGGTCTAAAATACCTAATTTTTCTCAAATTTGTGCTATTTCATTCTCTTTAATTGCATATCCTCACACATAACACCTTAAATAGCCCTATTAGACCTTGATTTTATATAACCCTCTTGCTCATACACACCTTGGTTGGACACACACACTTTTACACTTATATTTTCCACATAATATTCCTTAAGACACATTACAACAATAATCAATCACAATCTTAGGTCAGTCATAACTGAATAGGCTGCATTCCTTCTTTAGGACTTTATGGAGACCTATTAGGCCTTCTTAATCACACATTACACTTTTCCTTTCTTGGAACACTTTAGAAATCCACACATGGAAATAAAATATCATAATAAATAAAATAATCCTTATCTAAAATCTTCTTAGTACCATGACACCTTTTCGGTCCAACTACCACTTGAAACACACCATTAGTACTATTTACATTAGGCATGTGTGTATTCAAACACTATATAATTTATCTCATGCTTGATCACCTATATGTCATGAACCAAAACATAAAAAACATGTTTAAAAAATATATATTACATTAATTTAATATTCATTCACTTGTTACACTCTAATTCAATGACCAACATTGGTCTTAGTCACCCTTTATGTCTCATGGAGACCTACTTCATTAGGTCTGCTCTCTTGGTATTGAGACTTGATCTTCTTGGATATTTATAGCCTTATAAAACCATAAAAAACCACTCAAAAACTTTTCCAATGAATTTTATAACATATTCTAGGATTTATTATATCTACATCCTATTTTCATACCCTGAAACCTTCTTTAGGATAGACTACTTTATTAGGCATGTACACCTCAAAAATTGTCTTACAAGAATGAATTGAAATCACTCCTTTATTGTCTATCCCATGAAAAACTAAATATATATATATATATATATAATAAATTACTCATGAACATCCTAAATTAATTTTAATAACTTCACACATAACATAATGGCTTAAGAACAAGTCTATAACTTACTCACTCAAAACTGTCAAAATACTCAAAAAACATAGTCATAAGGAATTAGACTTAAAAAACATATGTGGTATATTTTATTGAATATTTATGAATTAAAATTATCCTATGACATATTAATATTATTTTAAAATTAAAAACTCACAAGTTACAATGTAAAATATTGGTCTTATAGACCAATTCCTTGACTTACAGTCTCACAATCCAACCTTGAACAGACAAGCCATTTTATAAACACATTTTCATCATTTATTCTGACCTAAAAAAATTATACTAAGAATTATAATGACTTAAAATTAATTAATAAAAAATCCATTAATTAATTTCATCACTCTTTCATGAAATTACACTCAAATCCAACTTTTCATCACTATAACTTAGAATTACAAAGACTGTCAAAAACTAGTCATGAAAGAATTGATCTTCAACACCTAAAAGAACACTTAACATTAAACTTTAAAAATATATTTTTACATCTATATACCACTATAAAGTACAAAAATCATAAGGTCTAATATTAAATGTGTCTTGTAGACCAATCTTTTTACCTCACTACACACAGTCAAACCATAACTAGACAAGCCATTTTGGATTTAATATTTCAACCACTTTAACTAACTATAAAACCTTATAAAAAGAATGGATATGACATAAAATCCACACACAAAAAAAAATCACTAAAATGCATCATTATTTCATTAAAACATACCAAAAACCAACTTCTCAAACTGCCTAAGTTTTGCACTTTCTTCTTCATTAGGCCTATTAATGACTAGCCAACTTTGATAAAAAAAATTTGGAATAATTAAGCACTATAACCAATCCAAAAACCATAAATGACATAAAATATGAGTCTCAAGCTTCAACCTTCATAAATTTTAAAACTTTTTCCAATATAAATTTTTATAGCTACAACAACTTCTTTAGAAATAAGCCTATATCTTCACATTTTCTCTCTCCTATCTCTAACCATCACCACCTAGAGGTAACTAGAAGAGTTAAGTATAATATAAAAACACTTAAACAATAAATATAAACCATCCTAAGCACTTTTTAATCATATCTTCAACACCCTTACACTATTAACGATTGTTCATAAATCACAGCCCCCCAATACAAAAACTAATGCCTAGAATTTTAAGCTAGGACCCTTCCCCATCTACCATGAATATATTATATTCCCATGATAAAATTTATGAGATAAAGAGCACAATAAAATCCTTCTCAGGTTAGGCATGCTTCATTTTATACACTCAAGAGACCTCAAATCACTTTTTTTTGCCTTAACCTTCAAATTTTGACCTGAAACTTCATGAATACACCTAAGACAACCTATCACACATCTAAAAAATATCACCTATGCATACTTGCCTTGGAAACTAAACCTCATGCTTCGTTAGTCCATGCTCTCACCACCTTTCTTTCTACACCTGAGTCTTCACACCTCATTAATCCTTGAATTAACCTTCAAACCTCTTTTTAATGTCTCAATACTTCATTCACATGATCACACAACATCTCACATTCTCAAACAATGTCAAACATTCTTCTACAACCTTATCTCACCATGTAACCAAGCTTATTCCTTCACACAAGGTCTCTTCATGGCATAATTAATATTCACAAGATACCTTGTCCTTGAATATACTTGATATAAATATTCTATAAAATTTATAAGCCTGAGAACATCCATCTCACCATTCCACCATGCATCTTCATGCATAATACTAGGCATCCTATGCACATACCTTTTCAAGACACTATTAGGCTCAAGCACTTCACATTAGGAATCTTGTAACCTTTGACAATAAGGAACTTTCATTCTAACCTTCGCATAACTCATACAGACATAAAAACATATACCAATCATATATTACACTCTCAAAATCACTACAACACTGATCAATATTTTCCTTCATAGTTACACTCTTTAATAACCTCATGAAGACCTATGACCTTATGACCATGCTAATTTACCTTCAACACTTTAGCTTGTTATAACAAAACACTCACTAGAGCACCATTGAGACATCAATTTTCACAAGAGCACTTTTAAGACAACAAAGATAATCAATTACAACAATAATGATATCAACCTTCTCAAGAATATTTGACATCAATGCCAAACCTCAATAACATGAAATCCATCTTTTGGCCATAGTTATTTATTTTTATTTGGATTAAAAACATTAAGTGAAAAGTTAAGAGCATTTTGGATCTTCTCATGTTTACAAGTTATTCTTAGAGAATGATGTGGGTCATGAGTATAAATTAATAGCATTTATTCCACTAAGTTTATTATGGCATCTTTTCTCCTTGTATTAAAATATTTTTGATTATGTGTAAATTATGATAGGAAAGTGGAAAGGGGGTTGAGTAGAACTTATAATGCTTGCATCTTTCCTCTATGGTGTGGTCTCCATAATGTATGTTGTTTGTCCTAAATATCTTGAAGTGGTCATAGTGGATGACTGAATGGGAGTGGGTTGTGTAAATGAGACTTCTATTTGAGTGGATAGCCTTGAAAGGGATGGTGGCCTTAAAAGGGATGGCCAAGACGTTCATGTGTAGAGGTTCAAATATTTGTACCATGTGTTCATGTTTAGGGCTTAGTTTTTGGGTTTTTTCATTTAAATTTAGGGGTTTAGGGTTTAGGGTGTATGTCATAGGTTTTATAATTTAGGTTTTATTATTTAAGGTTTGGGGTTTACATCTTATGATTTAGGTTTTTGGGTTTGGTGTCAAGTTTTAATGTTTAGGGTTTGGGTTTTAGGGTTTAGGATTTTATGGATTGGGGCTTAGAGTTTAGGTTTTGGGATTTAGGTTTTGAGGTTCAAGATTTAGGGTATAAGGTTTAGTTTTTGTCATTTATGTTTAATTTTTAGGGTTTGGGTTCTAGGGTTTAGGATTCAAAGTTTATAGTTTATAGTTTTGTATTTCGGGTTGATTATTTGGGTTATTAAATTTAGGTTTTAAGGTTTAGGGTTTATGGTTTTAGGTTTTAAGGTCTGTGGTTTTGGGTTTGAGGTTTTACGATTTTAGGTTTATGGTTTAGGGTTAAAATTTCAAGGTTTAGGGTTTAATACTTTGGGTTTTAATATTAGGGTTTAGGGTTAAGAGTTTAGGGGGCAAGGTTTTGGGTTTAAGGTTTAGGGTTTGGGGTTTAATGTTTAGGGTTTAAGGTTCATGATTTTTTATTTTATGTTTAAGGTTTAGTGTTTAATATTAAGGGTATCGGTTTAAGGTTTTATGGTTTAATGTTTAGGATTTAATATATTAGTCTTATGGTTTGGTATTTAAAGTTAAGAGCTTAAGTATTAGGTTTTGTAGTTTAGGGTCTAAGGTATAAATTCTAGGGTTTAAGTTTTTAAGGTTTTATGTTTAGGGTCTAGTGTTTAAGGTTTAGGTATTATTGTTTTGGGTTTAGAGATAATGTATTAGGGTTAAGTTTTCAATGTTTATGGTGTTTAGGGTTTAGGTATATCATTTAGTGTTCATGTTTTAGAGTATATGGCTTAAGGTTTGGGGTTTCGTGTTCAATTTTTAAGGTTCAAGGTTTAGTGTTTAGGGTTTGGGGTTTAGGGTTTAAGTGGAAATGGAGTGTACTATGGTGATTAGATGAATTTGTGTCTAGTATGAGTGATTGTATCATGACTACAAGAATATAACATGTATGAATGATAACATACCTACATGTAGTGTTAGACCTATGGGTTAGATGTAATGTATGAATGATTGTATCATTGTTATATGTATGTTGTAGGTTGCATGCTATAGGCCAGTCATTTATGCATATTTATAGACCCATTTATTAAAAAACCCACAAATTATTTAAGAATTCAACCTGAATCCACCTACAAGCCTTTTACATAAGGTGAGGAAGCCCACTCTCCTTTTAACATATGACTAAGTCAATGCCCATTCGCTTCTCTATATAGGTGAGGATGCCCACTCTCCTTTTAACATATGACTAAGTCAATGCCCCCTCTCCTATCTCTATATAGGTGATAATTAAATATTATGGTTTATGGTTAGAGGTCTAGGCTTTAAAAATTTAGGGTTTAAGGTTTATGGTCGATGCTTCAATATTCATAGTTTAGGGTTTAAGGTATAGGGATTAGCATTTATGGTTCAATTTTTAGTGTTATGGCTTAGGGATTAGAATGTATGGCTTATAATTTATATTTTATGCTTAAAGGGTTAAGATTTATGGTTCATGTCTCAAGGTCAAGGGTTAATCTTTTATGGTTTGGGGTTTAGTGTTTGGGATTAGTGTTTTGGGTTTTGGGTTTCACACTTAATGTTCATGGTTTATGGTCTAAGGTTTAGGGTTTTGGTCTTAGGGGTTATGGTTGAGGGTTTGGGAATTGGCACTTAGTGTTTAATATTTAGGGTTTGGGATTTAGTGTTTGTGGATTATATTTTAGGGTTTAATATTTATGGTTTAATGTTTATGTTTTAGATTTTATGGTTTAGGATTGGTGGTTTTAGGTTTAGGGTTTAGGGTTTAGGTATTTATGTTTAGTGTTTAAGGTTTTGGGATTGGGTTTG
Source organism: Torreya grandis (assembly GCA_037957365.1). Classification (NCBI taxonomy): domain Eukaryota; kingdom Viridiplantae; phylum Streptophyta; class Pinopsida; order Cupressales; family Taxaceae; genus Torreya; species Torreya grandis. Next base: position 600,276 of record JARHVA010004235.1, on the reverse strand, counting down.
TAATTTTGGGTTAATGTTTAAGGTTTATGACTTATGGTTATGGTTTTAGGCTTGGCATTAAGAGTTTACAAATTAAGTGTAAAGTTTTAGGGTTTAGGGTTTAGGTTTGGAGTTTAGGATTTAAGATTTAGATTTTAAGGCTTATGTTTTAGAATTTAAGGTTGGGGTTAATGGTTTAGGGCTTAGTTGTTGGGATTTTGGGTCTAAGGTTAGGGATTTAGGATTTAGGGTCTAGAGATTAGGGTTTGGGGTGTAGGTCTTAGGTTTTTAATTTAGGGTTTATTATTTAGTGTTTCAAGTTTGCATCTTATCATATAGGGTTTTGGGTTTGGTGTTAAGTTTTAGTGTTTAGGGTTTAGCATTTAATGGATTTGGGATTAGAGTTTAGGACTTTGGATTTAGGTTTTAAGGTTTAAGATTTAGGGTTTAAGTTTTAGTCTTTAGGTTTAGTGCTCATAGTTTAGGGTTCATTTTTTAGGGTTTAGGGTGAATTTTTTAGGGTTTAAGGTTTATATTTTAGTGTTTTAGGTTAGTTGTTTGGGTTCTATAATTTAGGTTTTAAGGTTTAGGCTTTCTCTTTTTAGGATTTAGGGTTTATGGTTTTGAGTTTGAGGTTTTATGGTTGTGTCTTTTTGGTTTAAGGTTAAAATTTCAAGTTTTAGGGTTTAGTGCTTACAGTTTCAATATTAGGGTTTAGGATTAAGAGTTTAAGGGTCAAGGTTTTAGGTTTAGGGTTTGGGGTTTAGGGTTCAATGTTTAGGGTTTAAGGTTCATGATTTTGAATTTTTTTAGGGTTTGGTGTTTAAAATTGAGGGTATAAGGTTAAGGGTTTATGGTTTAGTGTTTGGGATTTAGGATTTTAGGTTTATGATTTGGGATTTAGGGTTAAGGGCTTATGGTTTAGTTTTAAGATTTAGGTTCTAGGGTATAAAGCCTATGTCTTAATGTTTTAAGGTTATATGTTTAGGGTCTAGGGTTTAGGATTTAGGTATTACTATTTTGGGTTTAGGGATAATTTATTATAGTTAAAGCTCAAGATTTAGGGTTTGGAGTTTAGGTTTTAGGTATATTATTTAGTGTTCATGGTTCAATGTTTATGGCTTATAGTTTGGGGTTTAGGGTTTAGGTTTCAATGTTTATGGTTTAAGGTTTAGTGTTTAGGTTTATGGGTTTAGGGTTTAGGGTTAATGGTTTAGGTTGAAATTTAATGTTCTAGGGTGATTAGATACATTTGTGTCCAGTATGAGTGATTGTATCACAACCACATGAAGATGTCATGTATGAGTGACTACATACATATATGTAGTGCTATGTATGTGGTAGATTTAAAGTATGAATGAATGTATCATTACTATATATATGTTATAGGTTTCATGCTATAGACTATTAATTTATGCATATTTATAGATCCATTAATTAAAGTTAATTTTCTAAGTTGAGAATAAGGTTGTTAAGAAGATTCCAAGGCAACGATAACAAACTCCAAGTATAGTAAATATCCAAAAAAATTATAAACTTCAAACCTATAAATAAAAGAAGGAATTAAAGGTCAGAACAAGTTTAAAAAGTGAATAAATTCATGACTATAATTAGAGTTGATAGTCTACCAAGATAAAATAGGGGTCTATGTACTCCAAATAATCATTTTCATGTGAATAAAATTTGTGTTGTTACTTAATTTGTTATATTCACAAATTTATTACATGTGAAAATGAAGTTCAACTTGATTTGAAGATATTTTTTACTTGATCCAAGGTTCATATCATTGAAATATTTTAAACCCTATTTTTTATGTATCTAAGGTCACTTGCTCTTGTATCACATATAAAAATGTTGCATGAGTTTTTTTAGAAGATTGGTTAATTTTAGGGAGGTATTTGAGAATTTGTTCCAAGTGTTAGTTCTTTAAAATATTAATTAAGTTGTATGAACAATCAATTTGAACCTATCAGGTTCTGTGTGCATAGTCAAACCCTAGAACAAGGTTTTAGATACAAAAAAAAACCATAACTTTCATCTAAACCAATGGAATCTCATAAAACTCATAGGTAATTTTCTATAAAAGGCTTATAATGTATTCCAATAGGTATCATTCTCAAACTCACCTTGTGTTTAAAAATACAAAGGACTATATTTTGATATCCCTATAGATAGTCACAAGAAAGCTTAGTCAAGAGAAACTTCAAGTGTTTTACTTGGTTGATTGAGTATAAACCTCTTATGAAGGTCTAATTTTATTTTTTAAATAGTTTATAATACTTAATTAAAGTTATTCAAATCATTTGGAAATTAATCTAAGTCAATATCCTTCTAAGTAGGCAGATTAGGCCATCCAGATCTAAAGAGCAAAGTTGTCATTGAAGTCCAATTCTTAAGAAACTAATAAAGGAAATTAGTTTCTCATCCTCATAGATAGTATCCAAACATATTAATAAATATATATAATAATCCTTTGATGATATTATATTAAGAACACATTTTCAAAACCAAACAACCCTATATATGATTTTGTAATAATTCTTAGGAGTGAATCAATTTTTTGGGCAATTTGGTGATATAATTGATATTTTGAGCTTGTGTAAATACACCTATGAGTCTTTTATCATTTTATTGAGATTTTAATTGAATTTTTTAAGTGAATGAGTCCAAAAAATAAGGTAGTTGTATACCTCTTTGTATCGATTCCTTAAGAGGTAAAATTTGTCTTAATATACCTATAAAGGGTTGAGTTACTATCATCTAAGTTTTGAGTTGAATTTATTCATGCACTAATAATCTTGAGTAAAATAACTATTTAAACCCTAATATTATTGTTCAAATAAGTGAGTATGTATAATTAAATTCTTTAGGAGTCAAAGAAGGGTTTTGCTTGAAGGTAGATTATTGTCTTGGGACTGAGTACCCTATTTTAAGTCACTAAAAGTGGATTTTGATCTGAATATAGAGGATAAAAAGTCAAGAGATAATACTAAAGAATAATTTCATTGTTATTTCAAGACCAATACTTAGAAGACCTTTTGTGATAGACCAAGATATAGTTTATAGTCAGGAAGAGACCTGATTTCAATAAAGTTTACAGAAGACCTTGAAGTAGACCAAGTTGAGTAAGTGGAGCACTTACTTTGACACTAGTATGTAAAAATAAATATCAAGATATTTCTTGTGTATTTATGTATGGCATACTCATTTAGATCGAGATATGGCTCTATTATTCAATCAAGTAGGGCATATTCAAGTAGCTAAAGTAGGTAGGGAATACTAAAGTAGGTAGAGTAGGCATGTAATCCTCAATGGTATAGATTTATTACATATGTAGCATGATTCAAAAAAAAAAATTATCATTTTATCTTTCAATCCTAAAATTATGAAGACTAAGTATTGACTAGAGGGGATTTTTAAAAACTAACTTCTAAATGGTAACTCATATAGCTCTATAATCAATTTTAGAAGATGCAGAATGGCTCTAATTTATTATTTTTAGTAAAATAAATTTAAAGTATAACAATATAAAATTAAATTTAAACTTATTAAATTTATTTTACTAAATATATCCTTGCACACACAAATAAAAAACTAAACACAAAAATAAAAAACAACTCAAAATGCACACACAAAAAAAACATAACATGAAAAAAATATAGGTCAAAAGGCATATACCCTTTGGAATTCAAAGGGAGTACACCATTTAGACACCAAAGTGTGTATTCCCTTTTCACTCCAAAGGGATTACCCAATTTTTAAATTGATTATGCACTTTTATCAAAATGGTGTAGGCCCTTTAGGCTCAGGACCAATCCTTATGATATTTACATTAGTTTTTTTTTAAGGGCATATGCCTTTTATAAAAAAAGTTTTGTGTTTTTCATTGTGTCACCTTTTTTGTCCCCCAACATTTTTCATTTTCCATTTAATCCAAATCATAATCTTGCATTCTAATTTTCTAGCTAAGTTGTATTTCTTTGGTACCTTCCCCTTTTAGCATATTTCTAAATTTAGCAAGTTGTAAATCATTTGTGTCATTTATTGCATATATGTAGCATTCTAATTTTACACAATAGTGTATCACATTTAGGTAATCAATTCACTTATTAAATTTGATAAAAATAACTTTCATGTTATTTATGATCTCAATCCATTCAAATTTGTTGTTAGTCACCTATAGGAACCTTATATAATATACTAAATCAGTTTAATATCCTCCTTGGACATTTCTAAATCACTACATTAGTATTCATGTCTCCCAAATAGTAACATCATACTTAGACAATAACATCGACATTACTATCTTGAGTCTAAAATTATTAGCCTTCACGTAGAAATAGATATTTTTTAAAATTAAATCATTCCCATAGGTCATCCCTTTCACCTAGTGTGATGATGGCACAGTCAATCAACCAATTGAGTACATATAAATACAAATCAATGTCAAGATTAATCACCATATGGAATTCTCTATTACTTATCAAATACACCACTATACATTGATAAAAATTTCCCAATCCTTCCCAAATTTCAAATCAATCACTAGGAGCAGTCATCAATCACTTCTAAATCATACCAATCTCGTTCAAGATCCAACACTTTCAATATCAAATATAGATTTATAGGTGCATCCATATATGGAAAGAGCATAATTACACAATCACACTAAGGGTAAGAGCTACATGTGGCTTGACTTCCCTCTTTAGAGTATTGGATACATAGGTAGTATTTAATCATTAGTGGGGATGATTGGGATCAGCTTAGCTCAATCAAAATCCTTATTTTTTACCATTTTTTGTCATTCATAAGTAGACTTAGGGTTTCAAGGATAAGGAAGCTAATTTTCTGAGCTTCACACACAATAAAGGATCAAATATCCAACATATAGAAACATATCAAGCAGGCATACCATATTGTATGATCATAAAGATGAAAAATATCTCATGATAGTAACATCATCCTTAGGTCACCTACATCTGATGAATTCACCCCATGCTTGATGTTAGTGACCCTATATTCATAGAGATAAATTATATAATAGACAAATCAAGGCTTGATTCTTTTCTATTTATAATGTTAGAACACAATCATAATCAACCAATTAAATAGTAAATATAAGTATCTTGATCTCTTTTGTACTTTACAAATATATCAATTTACGTTATCAAATCAATCTCAATCAAATACATTAATATTTATGCTTAAATGTAGTATAATAAAATTTAAACTAATCATTAAATTATATCCTATTATGATTCATAATTATCTAAAAATAGGGTAAACATATTGGTGAATCTATGTATTGTTTGAACATTGTCAAACCCTAGGTTGCCTTTAGGGTTTCATCCTTCTTTTTAAGTTTTTAGATTTTTTCCTTAGGATTTTATTTTAGAACCTAATTTTTATTTCCCCTCACATCAAAAATTATGTATGGATTTAATAAATTAAGATCATTTATAATTATTTACTCAATACATGATTGGAATATTTTCATATTGTTCCACTTCATATGTATAATTTAGATTAAATCTAAGTTTCCTAATAATGCTCCAAATAATAATTTGTCTTTAGCCTTAATTAATTAAAAAATTGAAACTATATAATTTTTAATTTAATCCATTAACTATTAGATGGAAAATATTTTTCATGACTCATTTCATTCCTCCCCTAGCTCTCATAATGTTAATAACTACCATCATGTCCCTGGTATTCATACGAAGCCTATACTGAGATTAGTAGTCCATGTTATTACAACTAGAAGAGGTAAGCTAAGCCATCCTATAGTAAAAACTAAGGTTCCTCCTCAATCCCAACCATCTCCCACCAAGAAATAAAATAAATATTAGTAATATAACATTAAGGATCAACTAAAAAATACCCATGCTAAAATTTATTTGTTGGAGTTATTCCAGAATGTACCTATGTAAAAAGATATTATTCATGCAACATTGTATGGTACAATTTTACCAAGTGATGCAAAACCACCGTATGTAGCTTTTATTATTAACACATTACATTAGATATAATAAATTATCTCTTTTCAAAAAGAGGATCTACTCCCTAAATACATTATAGATCAACACCTCTAATTATATATTCAAGTGCAAGTTAAAAATAAGATGATTAAAAAAGATTTGGTGGATAATCAGCCTGGATCAAACATTTTTAATATCTCATTTATTAATTTACTTCTTGTATAAGTGAAATACATTGAAAAGTAAGGATTTGAATATATCTCATGGAAGGTACTAAGAAAAACTAAATTAAGAATAACATTTGATTTTGTAATTATAGTTACATTTTACCAAGCCATGACTAAACGAGAGCATGTACAATAAGTTAACATATTTTAATATTATATTTTGTATACCCTGACCTCAATGATAATATAGTTTCACCCAAAATATGGACACTAGATGAATTTTCCAATGAGGAGTCTCTCCTAGAGTATTAGGGGCATATGAGGGTCTCTCTCCTTCTAGCATAAGAATAGGTTTCCTCATACAATAAATTCCCATGTATACCTTGGATAAAGTGAAGGCCCTAGTGATCATGTCCAAATAGATCATCCAAATATCATCTTTATCTCACCATATGTATAATATAGATCAACAAGGATTAATGAAGAAACATTAGAGTTTAATTATGGGACAAATAAAGATCAAAGACCGATCCTTTTATTAGTTATGTTAAAATATGATAGAGGAAAAGCTTTTATAAAAAAATTATATGATTACCCAAAACTATTTTCATGATCTTATAAAGATATGTCAGGAATTGATCCAATAGTTGTAATGCATAATATTGTGTTATATCTAGATGTAAAACAAATAATATATAATTGAATAAAAATGCATCCAAAGGCAGATTTATTGCTCAAAGATGAGATCTAGTGACTATTAGATGTAGGATTTATTCACTCCATTGAATATTTAGACTAGATTTATAACATCATACTGGTTACAAAGCCTAATGGATAGATTTGATGTTACACATATTATCATGTTTTAAATAAATCATATCCCAAATATGATTTCTCACTACTAAACATTGATATGATTTTAGACTCCAAAATTGGGATATGAAATGTTATAATTAATGGATGAATGAATTTTTTTGGTACAACCAAATAAATATAAATCTTGACAACTAGAAAAAAATAGTTTATTACTCCATGGGGAACATTTTTCTATGTAGTTATGTCATCCAAACTATAAAATGTTAGGGCTACTTACCAAATAGATATGACATACATTTTTAATTATTACATACATAAGATAGTATAATATTATGTGGATGATTTATTGGAAAAATATAAACATCGACAATATTTCTAGTGATTTATGACATATCTTCAAATGTTTATAGAAATACAATATATGCTTAAATCCCAAAAAGTGTGTATCTGGGGTACCTTCTAGAAAATTATTAGGTTACATAATATCTCAAATAGGCATATAATTTATATGAATAAGGTTAAATCCATTATAGGCATGCCACCACCAAAAGGGTTGAAATAGTTGTGTTGTTTACAAGGAAAGTTTCAGGTTATAAGATGCATTATGGCTTAGCTAGTAAATAAGACGTAGCCATTCACATGGATAATAAATAAAAAAATGAAGTTTGATTGGGATGTAAACTACCAAAAATATTTAATTAAATAAAATAATATCTCCTTAATCTATCTATCCTCATGCCACCTATACTAGATAGCCCTTGTTATATATTTCCACTATTAATCATAATTTATGGGCCTTACTAGCACAATACAATGATGATCATCAAGATTTCATAATCTAAAACATTAGTAATATAATATTTGATTACGAAAATAATTAAATTATCATGTAAAAGTGATGTTTAAAACTTGTTTCTATAGCATAAAAATTTATGACATTACATGCTTAATAATGAGATATAGGTCATTATTAAGATAAATCCACTCAAGTTTCCCATGTCAAAATGTCACTTGTCAGGATGCATAGAGAAATGGGTAATGTTACTCATGTAATTTGACCCAAAATTAATATCACATAAATATATTAATGGATATTAAAGGTCAAGTTATTACAAACCAATTAGTCATTATTCTACTAATGGGATACACTACCAATCAATGATGACTTTACTTCTTATCATGTTGATAATGTTACTTGGACCATGTATTTTTATGGATCCAAATGTGTTATAGGAGTTTGATATTTTATAGTTTTCATTACTCCTCAGATCCATCCAATACCATTTGTATTTCTCCTAGGATTTTCATGTAAAAATAATATAAAACAATATGAGGCTTTGATATTGGGATTATGTATAGCACAAAAATTATAGATAAAATATTTACAAGTATATGGGGATTATAAAATAATGGTAAATAAAGTTATATATTTTTATCAAACAAAATAAGATAATATAATCCCATATAACTTATAAGGAAATGGTGTAATGCTTAATAACACACTTCAATAATTTTTCCATTGAAATCATCCCTCAGAAAGACAATTGACATTATGATGCTATGGCTAGTGTTGAAACTATGATACCCATTGACATTAATGTTGATCATGTGTTTTTTATTATACACAATTAAGACAATCTCTAGTCACTACAAAGGATGTGGATGCTTTATAGGTCCTCTTAGTTACTTGTTGTGCAGTTAATTTAGAATGGTACATTGACATATATGATTTTTTATATAGATATTATTTTCCATATAAATATACACATGATGAAAAATGTAAATTAAAACACAAATCAATATCTTTTATACTTATTATGGGATCCCTATTTAAAAGGTCACAAGATATACAATTAATTTGATGCCTCAATCATGAGAAAGCCCAAATAACCTTACTTGAGGTACATGATAATGAATGTGAAGGTCATTTTGGTGGAAAAATAATGTCTTGTGAATTTGTGTACCAAGGATACTATTAGCCCACAATGGATCAAGTATGTCATGAATATGCCAAACTATGACCTCAATGTCAAAAATAAAATAATTTAAATCGTGCGTCATCATGAGTTATAACCTATTGTTTTGGCCTAGCCATTTTCTCTTTGGGGCTTTGACTTGATTCGAAAAATAAATCTCAAATCATCAGAATGACATAGATTTATTATTACCACTATTAATTATTTTACCAAATGGATTTCAAATATACACAATGCTACATGGATATGTTATTTTACTATGATGAGATACTAATAATTATGGATAGTATAGACTAGTTTTCATTTTTTTAATACTTTTTTTTATGTTGTTACTTTGCATGATAGGATAGTTATTGTTGTTTCTTATGTGTGTCGCCTTAGCCTTGTTTGTGTCTCATTAGCCTTGTTTGGTGCATCATTTGTGTCCTTTTTTTGTGGCATCTTAGCCTTATTTATTTTGACATTTTTTCCCCTTGTTTGTGGCTCCTTAGTTATTTGTTAGTGATACCTTTATGTCCCTTGTATATAGCTCCTTGGCCTTATGTGTGAATTTTATATTATTGTGTGGCATTGTGTGTTAATCTTAATGATCTTGTGTAGATATTATGTTTGCAGGTGTCATGATACATATCACCCACCTATCCATTGTGTGATTCATAGATGCATCTATCTTGACATACCACTTATATGCCCTTACATTACCTATGTTACATGTGGAGAGTATGGCATCATATATATATATATATTACTATGATGACATACTCTCCACATGTTAACATAATTTTACATGATATTATATTTATGCATGATATGATACATTTCACTTATATTTTGTGATTAGTGACTATACACACCCTAATTTATGCATCCTTTAGGGCTCCTATCCACAAAAGGATAATGGTGCATTGCCCTTTCTATTAGTGCATTGCATTATAATCCACTTGACAGTGCTATTGACCTAAGATAGGTAAAACTCCAATTTCAATTTGAGTGATCTTTATTATTCTTTTGATATGTTCCATTAGTAAATTTTTCACCTAGTAATGCATATTTCATTCTAAATAAGGACTTTCTCCTTTACACTCATACTTAGGGAAAATTGATTAAATCAGTTGTTTATAATATTTATCTACATTTATCCCCTTTACTCTATCCCTTTATCACCTAAGTATTTAATATATTTAATTATTAAAAAGGATGAAACATTTGGTGAACCTAACTTACTTTGAACATTACTTAACAACCCTAATTCCCTCCTAGGCTAAACCCTTCTCCTTTTTTGTGTAATTAATTAGGATTTATTAAATTCTAATTTTTCCCTAATTTTTGTACATCCTAATTGATCCATATTAATCCTATATTAGGGTTTTCATTGATATAATATTTACAATTTTTCCTAAAACCTCTTCAAACCCTAGATCCACATACTAGGTCCTCACACATCTAAATATTAGCCCTTAGGATTTCAAGTCAACTTCTGATTTTCTATACATTGGGATGAATATTTAGCATATTTTCAAATTTATTTATGTTGGATTATATTTTCCATATAATTTACTTATTTTTCATTATTTAAATTCTCTTTTATGGTGAGTTTAATATTACCTATATGGAACCTCTTCCCCTTCACCCAGATGATCAATTTTTAAACTTTTCTCATAATTATACAAATGAATAGACCAATTTTCAAAAATTTACACTAACACATGATAATGAGCATGATTTAATTTATAATGATGATGATGATGATTTTTGTAATGATGTATATGATTATTACTATGAGCATGATAATGAAAGTGATAATGAGGATAGAGGATATGCATCTTCTTCTCCTTCTCTTCTTTATTCCCCCACTTCCCAAAATCAACTTAACAACATAAGGCCAAAAGATACCCTTATAAGTAGTGCTTTGTTTGAACATGATCCTAAATTTTCAACCACTTTTGCCACATATTTATTCAAATTAAACCAATATAATAACAATTTAATCAATTTAATTTTTCATGATTCAAGCAATATTATTGCTTCATGTGATGTTCCCTAAAATAAAAAATGAAAATGCACTTTCTTCACCTTTCTCAAATCAATTTGAAAAATCATGGAAAATTGATATTGCACCTTTTATATATTCATAAAATAAAGTAGATGATATTATGTTGTCACCTTCTTTCACCTTTGAAGCTCAACACATTGATTCCATGTGAAATATATATAATTCAAATATCTCTAACCCTTATCCTACATGTCATAATGTGCCAAATTAAAATATGATTTTTTTTCTTATACCCTTGACTCCATTATTGTAAATAATTATCACATGTGCATTCTATTCATATCTAGTGAAGAAACACATTGCATTCCACCTACTTATGATGATATGTTGCATAGTAGTAAAAATTTAAAATATTCTTTTACGCTTTAACTTACTAAGTATTAAAATCATATTTCCTATTCTCTTAACTCTAAAAGTGAAATTAATTATGATTTTGATGAAACTTGGAATAATAACGACTACTATGATTTTAGTGAAGAAGAAATTAGGTCTAATCCTTTCTCTATTTCACCCATCTCTCATGTCAAAATTGATTTCTTATTAAATTTTAATTCAAGCACTAATATGTCTTTAGATAAAAATGTACAAACTTATACTCATGTTCATAGTTTACATAGTTTACATTCACATGATAATAATAATATGTCCACTATGCCATTAGCATGTGATACTTCTTTACAACTTAACAAAATAAAAGATACCATCTCCTCCACCCCTCCTTAATATAGTATAACATGTTCCTAATCCTAACCTTCATGAGGGTGATAGATAATTTCACTCTCACCATGTCTAAGCTATCACCTCTCCAAAGGTTACAGTGAGCCAACCCAATATCTCTAATAATGTTTCATGAAATAGTGTACCAATGGATAAAATTAACAATAAGATTAAATGATTAAATAAACCTCTTAGTGATGTTAACATACCTTCTCAAGAGGTAATATCCTTGATGCATGTTTTGGGTACTTTACAACAAAAAGTATATAAACTCGCCTTGGAAAGTAAACCATATTATTCTTGGGTTAATTCCAATGTTATCCATGAAACCCTGTTCCATGCAAAACCATCAATGCATCACTACCAAATAAGTTTAAATATCAACATTACATAATTTAAATGGACATGGAGATCCATAATTACATCTAAAATCCTATAAAAAGGCTATGGCACATAACACTAGCAGTTTGATTCTCCTACATTTATTTCCTAGGAGTTTAGAGGATGAGGCATTAAATTGGTTCCATAAATCACTCCCCATTAGTTTTATACATACATATTATGACATATAGGAGGTCTTTCCCAAGAATTATATCTAGAATAAGGGACCTTGTGTCACATATGAGAGGTTACATTTATTATACTAGGGTAAGTAAGAACTAGTAAGTGATTACATTATATGATTCAAATCAAGTATGCTATAGTTGATCTACTAGTCAATATATTTGGAAGTAAAGTACATTTTTGCTAAAGGCCTTATTTTTCCTCTTAAGGATAAATTTTTATATGAGACATCCATATCATTTTGGTATTTATGCCATATATCTATGACATTAGATAAGAAGTTGGGATTATTTAAGACACATTCAGAGGTAGATTTTGATTTAGGTATCTCATAATCACATTCATCCAATATGGTCGAAACACTAATCAACCTATGCCTACATAAAAATTGGCATTGAAACCACCAATCAAGGTACTCAACGAAGTTAAATATCCAATTCATAGAGGATCTCCGAGAATGACTAGAGCACATGACACCAACAGAGGGCCTATAAAGTTTGATTTAGACAAATATCAACCTCATGATATCTTGTTTACATTATTAAACATGAGGATGACCACACTTCTTCCTAATCATCATCATCCATCACATCATTCATACATAATAATAAATACCCCATATTATAATTATCATATAATCAATGAACATTAGGATAATCATTATTATGCACTCAAAGATTGTATTGACTAGTATGTCAATAAAGGCATTATAGCATTCACATAGGGGGTATTGAGATCTCCTTCTTTGCATTCCCCTAGATCACATTTCTCTATGACTGAGTGATCCTAGGATGTTCCTTTCAAGGAGACATTGTTTACTCATTATATGAGCGTGATTTATAAGACACCTACTTATGTGAGATCTCATGCACCATAGAGCTAGTAGAGATGGAAACTAGTTCAAAGATATCAACCTAATTATAGTAACAAGGTGACAAAATGGAAAAAAATTCAATCACCAATTGTGGTATGATAACCAATTAATATATTTGAAAGAGATAATGTAATCTAGAGTACAATTTAAGTACGATAGTTGATTAAGTTATTCACCACACAGTTTATAAATATAGCTACCTCTAGTACACCATGATCAGTACCAATTCTTGAGGCTATTTCTACACCTACACAACATGAGCATTATGGTCACTTGTTTACTCTTCTAGGAGGATTCAAATAGTGCATGTTACAGTTACAAGATCAACATTAACATATAATATGATACTTATATGTCACCAATACTATAAATTAGAATTTTCAATCTAGTATCAATATCTAATCAACATTTATATGAAAATAAAATCAATTATAAGTATCTATTTAATCATACACATTTATATATCAACACAAAATCCACAAATATAATCAAAACATCAAATCAAATAAACAATGTCATAATCAAAATACTACATAACATAATGTCCATATATCAAGATTTTATGTGTGCGTATAACTTAGAAGAGTTTTCATACAATGTTACATAATCATTCAATAATGGATCTCAATCACCATGACCCATCTCATCAGCCTCACTCTCATACCCACTAAAACTCGATGCATTTGTATCCCCTCTAGACCTAGATCGAGACCTATAGATATGTTCTCTCTCTTACAACATTATTAGTACAACCATCACCTCCATGTGCTCATGGTTTAGATGAATATAACCATATACTATCCTACTACCTATCCCACCCAAGCCATCGATTATGGGCATATCTCACCTCTAAAACTCCACACATGCCTCATTTTTTCCTATTATTACCTACCTATATGTTGTGGTGTCAATGGCAACTCAATCAAATTATTTTGCATGGATACCATTCACCTTTATAGACCACTCCACTATCCCATCATCCATGACATCATCATCAACATGTCATGTAAGCTCTATCTATTTTACCTCAATGATAGTCTCTTGGTACTCATCATTACCTGCACCTATACACACCAACATAGTATAGTAGACATCTACTCAATAAGTTAATACTAAACAAAATATATATATCAATATATAGTGATAACATACCTCTAACTACTCTAATGGGATCTAAATCTATCACATCCTTCATAATCACCCCATCTCTTAGAAATAGCAGTACCCATATATGTTATCCCCACCATACTGTATAGGCATCTGTAGCTCCCACATCATCCACATTTGGTACCTCTATCACCACATCTCTATTTATCACTAGAATCAGAGCCAACTCAAGTATCATAGGCCTATCTCTATTACTTGGTATCATCATATCCCAAGTACTCCTTACCCACACCCATGGTGTAGGGGGCACATTATACACCACACTAAACTATTGCATAACCCACTCATATTGTAATATATTAAACATAATGGTCCACTAATTATGAAGCCAATAGCTCACCTATATCCATCTCAATTAAATCCCATCCTTAGGCCATCCCTAAAATCTCTTATATGATCTCTAAATAATATCTCAAGTTGTAACTCAATCTAGCACTCATCGATAGTGGGTTGTGCTCCTCAAATATATGGAGGTTATACTATCCACCTCTTTAAAAATACATGGGGATGTGCCCAATTTATACATATAAAACCCTTTGGTCTAGCCACCATAATGTGTTCTTAAGCCCAATAATATAATAATGTCAATGGCCCAATCCCACCACTACATAACTCATGAGTAAAACAATATAAATCATGATATAGGTGGGCCAACATGGTGTGACCCCATGAGTATACAACCCTATTCTCCTCTATATCCTAAATAATACCATGCTATTAACAATAATAAATGAAGCCAATAACACTATCATAAAATTTTGTAATCATGGAAAATTAACTCTAACAATCATGGACAAAATCACACCACTATTACTACCCTAGAAATGCATCCCTACAAAAATGGCCACAAAGTACCTAAAGGCCTAATCTATCTCTCTATCTACTAAATCCAACAATACTACTCATTGACCAGTAATGGGTATCTTGAAAATCTTATACACATCCTCTACATTAATAAACATATCTCTAGTAGGATGCTAAAAGGTACATGTATCAGCATTCCACCACTCATATAGTGATGTCATCATATGACAATCCTATGGCATCAGTGTTAATGATGCCACCTACCCTAAATTATCCCTTTCTACTACTAGTATCTCATCATCTATTAAGGGCAACCCATATAAACACTCCATCTGACCTCTTCAGAACTCCCTCATGTGTTCATCCACTTGTAAAAAACCCAAAATGTGACATTAGCATCTCTAAATATCAAATCTACATACTTAAATAATCATTAAATATAATTTAAATTCAAAAATTTCACTACCCTAGCCTATAAGATGATAGCATTATAGATAGGACATTAGTATTGTATGTTAGCATTGCCACAAGACTATAGTGTTAGACAATAGTATGATCCTCAGATAATATCGTGGCATCTTGGGACATTAGCATTGTCTTTCAAAAGTGCAATCCCTCAAAAAAGCCCTAATCTAAAAAATTTAACTTAAAAATATGATAACAAAATAAACCAAAATGTTTAAATACACAAAAAAATATAAAATACTTACCAGTCCAACCTCTTCATTGGCCTGAATCAGTGCCTCCACCTCCTCATAACAAGTCATGTGATCACCTTGTCTCCTCAGCATATTTTCTTAGCCCAGAGCAACATTTATCTCCAAATTTAAAATTTCAAATGACTTTGAAATTAATCAATCCAACCTATTTAAACCATGTTTTTTCAAATGCCACCTACATAATGTTATCCCCATGCACATTCTTTGCCAACTTTTACCAAAAACTTCCAATCATAATATCTCATGCCCTGTAGCTTTAATTTTTGATCTATTTCTTGTGTGTAGAATTCAATGATGATATACCCCACCTTGTACCAAATTTTCTTCTATTCTAGCCAAATTACCTCCATGGAGGCTAAAACTCATATTTCCCATAGCAAACTCACTATAAACCATAGATCTATCTTAGCCTCAATCTATAAACAATTCTTTTAAAATTATCAATGCCATCAACCCCATAATCATATTATAAAACACTAACTACTCACTAACATACATTTTGGTATAACTTTTCATTTGATATCTAACCCTGGTGTCAACTCTCTCACCAAAATGGGGGCACACATACATTATTCACACCAATGAATATCTATCTAGATAATCAGGCTCAAATATATAGTTACACAGCTCCTTATTTAGACACTCAAATATATAGTTACACATATTTACTTATATTATTGGGCTTAGATATATAATTTATTTAGATTTACTCATATACTTAGGTTTAGAATATAGTTATACATATTTACTCAGATACCCAGTCTCATTTATACATTTTATTTAGATAATTAGATTTAGATATATAGTTTATTCAAATACTCATGTTTAGATATATAGTTACACATATTTATTCAAATACATAGATACTAAGGCTCAAATACATAGTTTCTTTATTCATACACTCAAATATGCAGATACATAGTTTGATTTAGATTTCTAGGGTTCCACTATTTTTGGTAGATATTGTTTCAAATTCTTAGGTTTTACATAAGATCTCGATACAGTTGTGGACTTAGATTATGACTATAAAATTCCACTAGGTTATACATATGAAATGGCATATTATATCATTATCTATGTTAAGATCACCATATTACACTTAGTAAATCACCAATATTTCTCTAGATTGGGTCATATGGCCATCTGTAATGGTTGATTCATAATTTTCACTAGACCTAGATTACACTATTTTATACAAGGGTACATTTATTTCTCTATATGGGTTTGATCACATAGGTAAGTGCAAGTACACATTGTCTTTTTCTTTTACTCTAGTACTTTCATTCCATTACATTACTAGATTAAAAGGGGGACAAATGTACACACCCTAATTTGGTCAAGAAAACACAAGAATTATGTCCTTTATATCTCTTTCATAAGAAGTTCTTAATTTTGAATAGGAGTATTATTCAAAAATATCCCCAACTAGGGGATATTATTTCAAACTTGGACTATTTCTAATTTTTAGCTTACTGGTATTCCATTAAACACTTTACATACAACCAAATATAAAGAATTTCTAAATATTAACAATCATAATGATTGAAACTAAAATTTTAAATCATATATTTATTATTAAACCATGATAATAGTTCAAAGGTTTCACATGGACCTTTTTTCAAATAATTTTCAAGCTTTCTATATAGCTAGAAATGATTACAAGAGTAATACAACTTGTTGTTAGAAAAAATTCAGAAGTGAAAATTTATAGAATAATTGATCTTTAACCTTCACAATGATGCAACATATATAGGGAATGACTATTATGCTGATGTAAAAGTGTGGACAACTCTTTTAATAGAAGATTTAACCTTAAAAAATCTTATCATAGTAACACATAACACTAGGAACATTAATATTCTTCTACAAAAATGTAAGTTGGGAAGTTACTAGCTGGGTAGCCAATTCTTTGTAATATAAAACCCCAATAAGATGCATCTCCTCACATCTCAAATCCCCATGTCCTTATACTCCACTAATACTTACTTAGAAAGACTCAACTCTTTTTGTGTAACAACCTCCTTTATAATAGTGGATGAACATATATAGAGGTTTGAAACCCTATCTATAGGGTGGCTAACATACAACAACTACTAGAGCAACTGAAGATAAACAAAAAAACATTGATCTATATTGGCTCAATACAAACTCAAAATAATAATCAATAATCTTTTCAATACTTTTACATATAACTATTAGGAATTGAGGATGAATCCTCTCACCGAAATAGCCCTTCCAGTCAGGTTCCAAAGTCTTCTCTACACCAAAACCAAGGAACTCAAGGGATTTTACTCCTTGACCAATAGTGGATGAACATGCAAGCCTCTAGATAAAAATAGCAATGAACATAACAATTACTTTAATCCAAATATTCTCCTTATAACTCCTTGAACCCTATAAAGTTTCACCTTTTCTAATGCCCCCTTTTAAAAAATAATGATTAATAAGTAATAAATACTCATTAAGGTTCCAGCACCCTTAGGGGGAATAACAATTTTTTTAGTCATAAGTCATGACTTAAAGCACCTCAACATGAAAATATAACATAAATTGTATTAAATGGAATCTTCTATGTAAAAATATAATGTTAAATGCATATAAAGGTCTAAATATTCCCTTTATTTCTCCCATAGCCCAGTTCCTAAGGGAATAAATAAGGGAAAAAGGCATAATATACCAACTTAGTCCCTGAGCATATGGAAAGGGACATTATAGCCTCCCTTCTTAAAATTTCTTGTCCCTAAGCAACTGGATATTATAATTTTACAAAATTTGTTCACATTCCCACGTGGAATCCTCTAATGGAAAATCCCTACATCACACTAGATACTTGATGATGAATCAGTTCCTAAGATTTTTCTCTCACCTCTCAATAATTGATTCTGGAACTAGAATCAACCTTCCATCCTCATCTAAGATGGTAACTTAGTAGATGGCTCAATATGTTATCCAAGTTCCCCTTTGAGGCAAGACACATGGAAAACATTATAGAATCAACTTTCTCTCCTCATCTAATGGTGGAAACTAGGTAGATGGATCAATATGTCATCCAAGTGCCCCTTTGAGGTAAGATACATGGAAAAAATTGTGGATCCTTCTATGCTTAGGTAATTCCAACTCATACGCAGCCTCTCCAAGCTATGTTAGAAACCTATAAGGCCCATAGAACCATGGCTTAAATTTATATACACCACTCTTATTCAAGGAGGATTGCCTATAAGGTTGTAAGAGAAGAAACACCAAATATCCCACATCAAATGATCTCTCCACCATGTGCATATCATCATAAATCTTATGCTAATTTTATGTCCACTATATATTTTCCCTGAGAGTTTTCATGATGTCCTAATTTTCTTAAATCTAGTCATGATCTTTGGGAGCTTGACTATCTCATATCACCAAATCAATAAATGATTGAGGATCATACCCATAAATTTATTAGAATGGTGGCATGCCAATCCTCAAATTATAGGTCATATTGTAGCAATGCTTTCCCAACTACAACCACTTAACTTGTGCCTTATAATGCTTTACCATATAACTCTGCAAATAACCCTTTATCCATTTATTCATGATCTCAATCTGACCATCGGTCTATGGATGATAACTAGTACTCAATGTCAACTTTGTATTGACTAACCTAAATAGCTCCTTTAAAAATGTACTCATGAATCTTTTATCTTGATCACTAACTATGTTCTTAGGTAATCCATGTAATCTATAAATATCCTCAAAGAATAATGCTACTACCTATGGTACATTTTAATCAGATGACATTGAAAATAATGATCATACTTGATTAATATGTCAACCACCACATAAATGTAATTCTTACCCTAAAGCTTTGGTAAACCCATAATGAAATCCATGGATATACTCTCCCATTTATAGTTCAAAATGGGTAATGGTTGATGTAATCTTACAGGGAATGAGTATTTGGTTTGCTCAACTAATAAACCACACACCCTCTAATATGGTTAATGACATCATACTTAAACCCTCTCCATGCAAATCTCTCATGTATATATCTTTAAATATTGAACTACCCTGGATGTCCTACCAATGGTATGTCATGTATGACACTCAAGATTTTCTACTTCATATTAGACTCAGGCACAAGGTACATCCTAACCTTGTAGTATATCTCATTATTCAAAACTTTATACCTATCATATTATATCAATTCTTCCATAATCTCATAAATAAATTATTTATTGGAATAATCAACTAAGATATAAGCCTTCCAATCAACTAAAATCTCTGACATAGAGCAAAGGGATGGTTTCTTGGATAATGCATCAACTACTACATTCTTCTTTCCATTCACATACTCTATATCAAAATCATAAGCATGTATCTTGCTTACCCATTTTTTTTGATGATCATTGAGATATTTCTACTCCATGAAATACCTCAATCTATAGTGATCCATCTGAACCACAAACTTGTTGCCCACTAAATACTATCATAATTTGACCAAAGCATGAAAAATAGCTAACACCTCCTTGTCATAATTATGTTACCCATGCTCTACCATACTCAAATTTCAACTCTCATAGGCAATGGGATGCATATTATACATTATTACTACACTTATACCCACACCTAAAACATCACATTCAAGAATAAATGGTTATGAAAAATTTGGTAATGCTAACACTAGTCATGTTCTTATCACCTTATTAAGGTGATCGAGTACATGTTATTATGATTCTAACCAAGAAAATTCCCCCTTCTTGGTTAAATCTATCAATGGTGTTGTCAATTAAGAGTACAAAAACCTCTTTTAATAATAATAAAGCCCTAGAAAGCCTCACAAATGAGTCAAGTTCTTTAGTGATGGCCAATAAATAATCATGTGTATCTTTGTTTGATCTAATTTGACTCCTCTAATCACATATCCTAAATAGAGGACTATCCCAAACTCACACTTAGAAGCCTTAAAATAAAGTGATTGTGTTCCCATAATAGATAAGACCTCATCAAAGTCTCTAAGATGATCCTCCCATGTTTTGTTGTATATCAAGATGTCATCAAAGAACACTAAGACAAATTTCTATAAGTGAAGGTTAAACACATGGTTCATACAAGAATGTAATGTATCTAGAACATTAATCAACCTGAGTGGCATCACCAAGAACTCATAATGTCCATAATGGCACCTAAAGATTGTCTTGTAGACATCTTGCTCATGTACTCTATTCTGATGGTATCTTAAATGTAGATTAATTTTAGATAAGTACTCTACTCCATCTATCTCATCACGTAACTCATCAATCCTAGGAATGGGACTAGTTATTGACAATCTTCTGGTTGATTTCATGATAATAAATACACATCCTAAATGTCCCATCTTTCTTCTTCATAAACACCACTAAAAAATTAAATGGACTAGAACTAGGCCTATTATGTCCCATGTCAAGAAGTTCTTAGATAGTCTCCTCAATATCTTCCTTAAAATATTTAATATGATGATAAGGAATAGTGATAACTAGCATGTTCCCTTCCTCAAGATCTATCACATGCTCAAACCCTCTATCAAGTGGTCTCCCTAGAGTCATCTCACCAAAAACCCCATTATTCTTATCTAACAATGATTATATGTCAATGTGGTAATCTTGTTTACTATTACATGTATTCTCCATTGAAATTAAGTTATGAAATTCCCAATCTATATCACCATGCCTGAATGTCCTCTATATCCTCTTGGTTGTAACCACTCTCAAATCCCCATTAGAAATTCCCCACAACACCACATGCTTCCCATTCAATTTAAAATTTACCTCCATAGTATGGAAATTCTGGGTGGATTCCCTAAGATAATGTAGCCATTGAACACCTAATACAACATTGATATTCCCAATACCAACCACAAAAATCATTGGTCACTATATGATTGTCCAATTTACTATTGAGTTATGGGACATGCTTGGTGCATGTCATAGTAAAGTCTTCTACTATGACCATCTTGAAGCCCTCAAAGTCTTCAAATTATAGCCATCATTACATGATTAATGCCTCTTTAATGAATTTTTGGGTTGCCCCACTCTTAATTAGTACTAACACTTATTACCCCTAAAGCACACCATGAACCTTAAATGTATTGTACCTAATAGTACCATATAATGTATCAATATTACCTCCTAATATGGGATCATATGTTTGTGTAAGCTCCAACTCCTCATGCTCACTATACTCACTATGATTATCTAGCACATCACTATCTGAAGCCTTGTTGTCCTCTTCTATAAACACCTTAGTTTAGTGCATTTTTCCCTTTCCCTTGCACCTATATCTTGGTTCCCATGGGTCTTTAATGTGAAACATAGCTTCTTCCTATGTAACTCATCTCTAAACTCATTCATCATGTAAGGCTTCTTTATCAATTTAGGTCCCTTAACCTACTTATATGGAAAAGTCTTAGTAGGAAACATCGATGAAAATATTGACTTGGGAGTAGAGAACTCCACGTCTCATGCTCTCTTGATATCATCCTATAGTGAAGGTAGACCAAATGCCTTCACCCAACCGCACAAAGACTCTATCTATCCCTCAATAAATAAGTAGGTTGATTATATTTCAAAAACATCTAAAACTATGATTGATAACCTTTAAAATTCAATAATGTAGGCATCAAGCATGTCAACCTATCTTAAATGTGTTAGCTCTCTAAAAAACATCTTAGGATCCTTCTTATCAAACCTTTCTATTAGCCTTTGTGTGAACTCTCCATGTGTATCAATGAACCTGTACCCTTGGGTTACCAACCCATGATGCCACCAATAATGTGCCTCTTCTTTTAGATAAAGGGTATCAAACTTAATTGCCTCTATCTCATACATGGGATTCAACTCCAAATATATGTCCAGCTTTTAGACCCATTCCCTTATTGTACACTTTTACTAACCATCAAATTTTGGGAGGGTAAGTTTTCCCAAATGTCTCTACATATCCTGATTAGGACCACCTCTATCCTTTCATGGTCTAGTGTTAGACTTTCACCCACAATAATCTAAAAAAGGCATAGCTACCTAAAAATCAACCCCCAACTAGTTGTAATATCTCCATAACACAACTTCCTCTAGCTTCTCTAGTTTATTTGGTGTTACATCCTACAAAATGATAAGCATAAATGGTCTCAATGGCACTAGGTGAACTAGTCATGCAAGGGGTAGTATGGCTTGTCTCCCCATTTTTAGCTCCACCACCATCAATATTGCATACCCTTAAATGATGTGTAAGTTGATTCAAGTATAAATTTATTTACTCCTACTACTCTACCATATTCAAAATCACTGTTTTTATGAAAACATCATTAGGATCTTCTACAACTACCTCTTTACCTTTATCCTCAACCATTTTTCAATCATGTTCCCAACTATAAAATCAATAAGAACTCCCTCTATGTTACCTATCAAATTCAATAGTCTTCTTCTTAGATAATACCTATTCACACATATACTTGGATGCATATGAAATTTATGCTTTTCATAAATTTATTCAAACCTCATAAGGTGGTATGAGAACCAATGCTAATATCACTAAAATATCCCCAACTAAGAGAGATTATTCCAAACTTGCACTATTTCTGAGTTTTAGCTTACTGGTATTTTGTCAAACATTTTGCATACAACCAAATATGAATAATTTATAATATAAATACTAACAATCATAATTATTGTAACTAAAATTATGAATCATATATTTATCATTAAACCATGCAAATTTATCAAAGGTTTCTAATTTAACCTTTTAGGGTTTTACAAGAGTAATTCTTATGTTTGGTTAAAGAGCTGAGATGTCTAAATCATTTAAATAAATTGCAATAATTAATCTACTAATTTTTTAATGAATTTGACCTTAATTGACTTTCTAATAATAGAAAAAAATAGGGTTAAATATAAAATTCATTGAAAATATATTATCATGGATAATTTGGTTCTAAAACTTGAGATCTAAGCAGTTATGATTGTCTCAAGTAGGTTTTTTATATTGATTTATTCATTAGATAGTAGCACATAGTGTGGATAGTAGCACCATCCATGTGTAGTGTCCAAGATATGGTGTTAATGTCTTATTTGTGGGATTGTTCCTATTTTTATGGATCACCTGTGCCTGTGTTTATATGTTATATTCCTCTAAGATCGAAGCTTATAGTTATGTATTATACTTATAAAGCTTGATTTTATGTACAAACCCTAGTTCTCTTTACAAGTGTGATATGAGAAAGATTTTAGAGTGTTAATAAGATGGGTTGGACATCCTCAAAACCCCACTATGAAGAGAGTTGCCTACATACCAATACTCTAAAGAGAGATCAAGTCTAATGTAGTTTTCCCACCTAATGCTTGATATATGTGCAAATGAATGCTAGAATGAGAGTGGACTTGGATGCCTTGAATGTGTTTGAGCTTTGGAATACTTTAAAATTAGACTTAGGGTTTTTATATTTGGTAGTATGCATAAAGTAGGGTAAAATAGGGATAATATATGTTGATTTTCCACAACTTTGTCTTTGGTTTGAATAGTTTTTGCATATATTTTCCATCTAGTGAATAGAGGTGTTAGGCTTGTATTTATAGGGTTTTATTACTTGTGAAAATAATAAAATGATCTTAAGCCAACCTCAGGAGGGGTACACATTTTAAAAAGTATCCATTGGGCAGGTTTAGGGTTAAGGATAGTAGTTCCAAGTTGGGGACATTAGCTCCATGTGGCTGTAGTGTCCCAAATGTGGTGCTAATGTCATTTTGGTAGACTTTTGAAAATTTTGGATCTGAGTTAGAGGTGAGAGTTTAAGGACTATGTCTTGACTGGTTGTAAGTGAACAAGTCTATTAAATGCCTAGAAATGTAAGTCTAAGGCTCTAGAATAGGTTTATGGAAAGCCTAAGGATAGGTTAACTCAAGCGACACTCTTAACATCTAATTACCACTTTTAGTTGATTATATTTGCCCCCTATTTATTATATTAATGTAGCAAAGTGAAATGACTAGTCTAAATGAAAAATAAGTGTACCTAGACTTACCTTGGAAGTGAAACCCATGTAGCTAAGTTTGAATGTGTGAATATGGGTATGTGTATGTGAATCATGATCTAAAGTAATATCCTACAATGAAACATGAAAAAATTAGTCCTCACTAATGAGATAATCAAAATCAAAATACTATGCTAAAATGACATAACTGAGTAAAGAGAGATGAAAGGAATGAATATACCTCATTGGGTACATAAACCCAATGATAACCTATGTGTGTGAATGTACATAGTGATCATATCATTAAATAACTTGAACTGAGCTAATGGCTTACTTAATCCTCATATGGGTGGTTCAAGAACTCAATCCAATTTTGACTCCATCATTGCCCATCCATGCTTGGTGGATCCTGATCTCTATGAATAGATTGGATAAGATCATAAATGTGTCAAACCCTCTCATGTATATGGCTCAAGAACTCAATTAGGCTATGACTGCATCATTTCCCCTTGTATGAAGTAGATGCATCTGTAATTGTACTACACAAAGTGTTAAAATTATCTAAGTAATCTAATTATGTATTTGGTTCTATAGCCACTCAAGTATATCAACCAACTCTGGGCCACTTAGGAATACCAACCACTATAGATGGAGTAAGGTATGAATCTAGTGATAACCTAAAATGTGATAGCAAGTGTTAGGTATTTAAGGAGCCAATACAAAGATTTTAACATATGTAATAAAGTAATTGATGTTTAATAACTCATAGAGCATAAGAACACAAATAATAATCTGCTCTTATTAAATTCATTCAAACATAATATAAATATATAGGGTACTAATCCCTATTATTAGGGATTCTAATATCCCACCAATATCTCACATATAAAACCTTCAAATCTCCTATGATAGCTCATAAGTATTATATTTCTATTACCAACAATATATACAAAAAACCAATTATCATAATATTATTTATGATAATATTTTGATAACTAACTATTACCAAATACTAACTAACCAGTTACTATTTACCTTTCAATAAATATACACAATGTAAAATCTAATACCTAACATTTCCCCCATAGTTTTTACATGGTGTAAAAACATTTACACTCTTATCTATAGTATGCTCACCTATTTTAGCATGCCCTATTTGGCTAATGACCTTGATATAAAGAGAGCCTCACTCCTCCCATGGTTTTATAGGTTTACTACAAACCTTGACATGAATAAGAACACCATCTACCTCCAAGGATTGGCATGAATAGAACTGTATGTCACCACATACTCTTAGGTTTGCATACTACTGACATAATCTTACTACACATGACCACTACTATATAAAAAAATGCATCTGACATTTACTTTACATGACTACACTAGACATGTCATTGGGGGTCATCTCCATAAAGAAGTAAGGTAGTCGTAGGATCCCTATAGTAGTTACTCTCTGAAATATTACCAAAACACTATTCTCCTCTTATGGTTTTTGGATCTCTACCACTTGAAGATCCATAAACTAATTTACATTGGTGCTTTCTATCCTTTCATAATGTTTTCACCTTAGGAAACTATGTTTGGAATTTACACGTAAATTACAAATATTGAATAGGAAAATACTTTTGTTCTTATTTTGAAAAAACATAGAGAAAACTAAAAAAAACACCACACAAAATGTCACCACATCATTGGTGCGGCCTCATCATTGGTGACTGTCGAGAGGTCACTGAAATACCTCTAACCTCATGTGCCTCCATTTTCTAAGTCTACTTACCCAGCAAAAATGTTGATGAAGCTCATGAAGAGAATTACTCCCCCCCACACTCTTGACATACTTTTTACAAAATAGACATCAGTTATACTGATAATGCATCTGTGTACAGTTAAAAAATATTTTTAATTTTCCAACACTTTTGATGACTAAAACTTCTAGACACAAAATCAAGACTCTAACTTTTGATAATAATGACTCAATTTTTGATGAATTTTTGACACTTAAAAAAAATTGACACAACATATAAAACACTATTAACATGAATATTACTTTTATTTTTATGTACTATTGATAAAATTGACTCTATAACTTTAAAATAACCATAACCTTAATAAAAACCTAAATGACACTAATGGTAAATTAAAAAAATAAAACTCTTACCTAAAAAAGATACCTACGACTCTTATATTATTGTTTAAAATAAATAAAAATGTCATGACAACTACTACTAAAGAGGCTTACTATAGAATAACAAAACTTGGACCTTAAACTAGTTGAAGTATATATAACTTGACTATATATTACAATATATATTAAGAGACATAAAATACCATATGATGCTTCAAACAGGTCCTCAATACATTGGATTTTTTAGTATGTAATTGTATAAGCTTGGAGGATGATTACATGTATGGACAATAATGCAAGTTTGAATAACACTATGACCAATGCAAACATCTAAAGGAGCTCGGTGATGCACATGCAGTTGGTATGAGTTGGACAGTGAGGTACCTAGTGGTGTATGGGAAATGGTGAGTTCATTGCTAGTTTGTATAGCATACAATAATACACCCACTGATAGTCAACTTGTAATTTAGATCTGATCCAATAATAATAGCTACTAGACAATGAATAAAACTAGATGTCAATTATTCTAAATATGCTAAGAGAGACACAATGCCAAAAAAAAGTTATAGTCTTCTATCACTTTAGTATAATATTTAATATGAACAATGAATATCTGAAGCAAAAGTTACAGAGGCCCAAATGTTGTTGAATCAAAAATCGAGGTTGTAGGAGAGCATTTACATTATAGATCAGCATAGTAAAATCATGACCATTGACTCTTCCAAGTGTATATGGCTTAAATTATAGACAATATTAGTTTTGATCCAATATATAATTGATGCTTTAATATAATGATGTCCTCATTTTATTTTGTAAGCTACTCAAAACATCATGTACAAGTTTGTGTAATTGGATAGTGAGTTGAGCATGTCAAAGACACTAGGCAAAAGAAATACTTTAAATCTACACTAATAGTATATAGATCTACTTGAAACAACAATATTCCATTATTAAGGGAAAGATAGAATAATGGTTGCCCCTCATAAATTCTCACAATCTCATCCTACTATGATACCATTGTTGGGTATTTAAGGAGTCAATACAAAGATTTTAACACATGCAATAAATTAATTGATGTTGCAAAACTCAGAGAGCATAGGAAATAATTTAATCACACAAATAACAATTTTCTCTAATTAAAATCATTCAAGAATAATACAAATATATAGGGCACTAATCCCTATTATTGGGGATTCTAATATCTCACCTATAAAACCTCCAAATCTCTTATAATATCTTGTAGGTATTATATTATTGTTACCAATAATTTATACAACAAACCAATTATCACAATATTATTTATGACAATATTTTGATAACTAGCTATTATCAAATACTAACTAACTAGTTACTATTTACCTATTAGTAAATACCCATAATGTAAAAGCTAATCCCTAATAGCAAGTGTATACAATGTATAGCATGACATGGAGTTTGCCATTCTATCTGATCAACCTATCTAAAGATGAGTATATGGAAATTATGTGTTGTTCACATGTCTTTAATCTAGATAACTAGTATGAATCTGAATTAAAATGATTGAATCTAAGCTAAATATGAACATAACTACCAAACATGTGACTGTATCTAGGTAAATCTATATTATACCTAGTGTACTAGTCTAAATGATTTGGACTATCTTGAAGTTGGGGATACTGGATAGTAGCAACCTATAGTGGAAAATAGTGCCTCATGGCACTAATGTCCCAATATGGGCACTAATGACTGCCTAGTTTGATCTCTGTGTGGTTTGGATTAACTACTAAACCTATGTTTTATTCTATGTCAGACTTGAGTCTAATCTCTATAACTAAGTCTATGTGCTAAAATGTATCTATGAAAAGTAAAATAGGAGCTTGATCTCTATGATAACCCCTATAATTATCCCCTATGTTGAGGGTAGTTATGAAATCTATGGAAGAACTAACCTCTAAAGAAGTATCTCTACAAAATTTATTATTTGAAGCATGATATTCCAATATAATATACAAACATAACATTAGAATGTAAATGTATCTAAGTAATAATAGGACATGTAAAATGTATGTTGTAATCTAACATTAGATAAGGGTCTCAAGATAAATGTAAGCAATGTATAACAGCAGTAAAATATGAGTAACTACCTAGGGGGATGGATCATAATGTCCATCAAGGCTCCCAAGTAGGATAGGTAGATGCATGAGGTCCCTCATGACATCAAAACTTGATGTATGTGTGTGTGTGTGTAATAATTAAATACAAGTGTCATGGTGTAGAAGCATACAAATAAAAAAACATACGAGCACATAAGGCACACAAAAGGTAGGCCAAGGGGACACAATACAAGGGACATGGGCACATGTCACTAAATCTTAGAATGAATACATACAAGCACATTTTCAAATGTCCATATATGAAAATAACAATCAATTTGGCATAGATCCACAGATAAGGACATATTAAAATGTTCTCATAAAGAATCATGAAAGAGCACATGCAAGGGACATGGGCACATGTATAAGGCATACAAATAGAGAAGTGGCATAAAAGTCAATAAATAACGGCATATCTAAATGCCCTTGAAAATGGAATAAGTATAGGAAACACAATCATGTCCAATCTAAGAACTAGAAATGAAAGCATGTATAACTATGTAATATAAATTTATGTAGATGATAGGGTGCATATATACTAAAGCTCACTAGTGATAGTTGGCTAAAAAATATGAGCAAGGAATAATAGTGATCAATATAAAGATAAATCAATACATAAATGGAATGTTTAGTATGTAAAGATAAAACTTGGTTATAGCAATTGTGTATGAGATGAGCCAAAGTGGGTAGATGTAGCAATGTATAAACCTGGATCAGTTTGAATGCACCCAATGGGTAGATAAAGTTGGTCTAGATCAGTGTATTGGACTGGAGTCTTATATGGAATCTGTAAGCACTCAACAAGAACAAATGAATCATATGTGTATGATAAAACTAACTACACTAGGATAGCTAGCAATATGCAAGATCTTGTAAGTAGTAGAAATGTAAACAAAGTAATCTTTGTTTTACAATCTAAATAAAATGGATTTTTGAAATATTTAAATGTTTTTGTATTTTGACATATTATATTATTTTTGTGTTTTTTGAGTATAAAATATGTACAATCATATGAAATTAAACTATGTACAAGAAGAAAAAGAGATAAAGTAAATAATGGAAATGTAAATGAAACAAAATATAAATTGTAATGTCTCTATAGACCCAAGATCACATTCATGGGATGTGGATAAACAAATGGTGGATCTAGTGGAAGATCATCTAGTGTTAGATATTGAGCCTAACCAAGCTAAAATAAGTCATCATCATACCAATATGTATGTATTAGTGGGGCCTTATCCTTGGTATGATTCTAGAGTCTCTGCATTTGAATAGTGTGTTACTCAACTATGTAATATACCTCTCATGTGGTCCTAGGGTAAACCACTTTAGACCATAGAGTATATGTGTGAAACCTATGGTTCTCATCAATGTCATCATGTAAAATGTGAACCATGTATCCATCATGAGTGAATTTCAAGCATCACTTTGACTGATCAACTATAGCTTCCATCTCCTGTTACCATGCACTACCAAGTGTAACCTATATATGTGTGTCTCTACTCAAAATTAAGAATAATGTATTATCCACCTTGGGTCCACATGCAACTGGTAATGTAATATTTCCAATGGAGTCCTGATAGTGTATAAAATAATTAGCTCAGTAACCTAATAACCAATGTCATGTAAAAATCCCAAAGTGCAAGTATTAGGATCATAATCCTCATCTATAGCCACATGTGGAAGATATCTATCTATGAAAAATATTTATTTAGTTAATGGATCACATTGTGAATATTTGTGTCAGTGATGACTCTATCATGGTTCTCATATTTATGTAGTAGCCTATATCACTTATGGTGGTGGTTCTTGTGGAGGTGGAGGTTGTATAATTTGGATATTTCCCTTAGCCTTAAATTTATTTAGCTTATGTTGTAATGTTGCACATGTGTTTGTATCATGTTTTGTGAGTCTATGGAAGTGACAAAATATTGTCTTTCCTATGGTGATAATTAGCTAGTTGATCTATGTTAGATTGTGGGTAAGAACATCAATCCCCTATCAAGTAATATCTATAATATCTAGTTTGGTCTATCATGTGAGCTCCCTACCTAAATTTGTATGACTAAATTGGTATCCATGGATGTGACCATATGTACTAAATGGATCAAGGGATCTATTGTTAAATATGGTTGAGTATAGGATCCTATAGTTGTAGAATCTTAAAAAATTGATGCTACTAATGTAGGGTGAGTTATAAGTGCCTTTGAATTATCTATGTATTCCCTTGACCCACTGGTGTAAATCTCAATCCACATAAATAATCATCAGTGTCTCTAGTTGGTTGATCATCCTCGGTAGTGGCTTATGAATCTATGTTAGAATTATGAATGTAAGACTCTTCTAAATTGATAATTAAAGGTAATTGGGCTATGATAATCTCATCATCTATCCTGGATGAGGATGTTTGTACTAGATGAGGTTGTTCCTCTATGCTCAATGAAGTTAATTGTGCTCAGAGAGGCTGATACTCTATCATCAGAGAATCTAGTTGTGCTCAAAGAGTCTGATCCTCTATCATTGGTGAAGGTGTTTGTGTTGTTAGATGCTCTAAAGGTGGTGTATGGATAGTCTTACTAGACTCCCCGACCTCATAAAAATTTATCTACTCAATAAGAATCCATTAAGGTGTGGGTTTGATGAGAACATGAGGTGTCTCATAGTATGATGTACTTAGTGCAAGAGGCTCAATGAGCCTACATTATCAAAATGGTTAATTATCTGTTGGGCATTGGTATAGGAACCCATCATGTAAAAATTTAACATGTCTATGAAGAGTGGAAGGTAAAACCTCCATAACATGTATATAGGGTCTTCCTAGTAGTAAATTATAATGTAAATTATTTGGCATGACTTGAAAGTGGGTAGATAATGTCTTTGGTCCCAGTGTAATATCCAATGTGATTGATCCCAATGTCGTTCTAGGAATATTGTCAAACCCTTGAATATTCTTGTATGCTTTTGAATAGATGCTATATTAACCCTCGTGGTTTACAAGAATGTGAGGTTACATATATTTATCCCTAAATCATTATTGATGAGAACTTATTGAATAGTTGTATTGTTGATTTGAGCTTAAATAAAAAGTGGCAAGTTTTGATCAATAACTGATTGTGATGGTAAATCCTCATTTGAAAGAGATATCACATACTCCACATATTTGATATTATTCACGATAGATGAAAAATATGATGGATTGGTATCACAATGCACAGATATGTGATTAAGTGTTTGAAATAGGATATCTTTGAATATTTTTGCTTTTTGAAGTAATTCCTAAATATATATTTTAGTTAGTGTATCGCTCAATTGATCCACAATGTCAAAGTCTCTTTGATAATCTCTAGGTGTTTTTGTATTCTATTGGGGATGAGGAAGGATGGTAGGGTTATGTTGATCTTGTATAGGCTGAGGAGGCACCTTGTTTTGCCTAGTGATAGATCAAACCACAAGATCTAGTATTTGTCTGGGGTGAGTAGTAGAAGTGGGATGGGAGTGGATATAATCAAGTGGTCTAGGTAGAGGTAGAATAAAAGGATTCCTCTAAGTCCTAAGTCATTTATTAGTGATTGAATGTAATTAAAAGTGATCCATATAGCAATGATATACAAGAAAACAAGGCTCACATGATGGAGGACCACTATGTGAAATAAGCTTAGCCCTAAAAAAATACAAGATAAGATTAACATACATGTGTACCTTTCTATAAATAGTTATAAATAAACATGATAAGAAAAGTGACAAGATTTGTACCATCAAATAAAATATGGATTTTATCATGATTATCATAGTTGTAAGTTGTAATTATAGTGAATTTTGAAAATGTGAACCCTAGGGTTGTCTAGGTTTGGGGTTTTTGAAACTAGGATTTATTTGCAACAATTTAAATTAGATGTAAAATAATTGAAACCCTAATGTAAAATTGATTTTATTTAGATAAGTTGTATAAATAAAATCAAAAAATTAGAAGTATGTAGTCCTAAATTTATTGCATAAAAATAAGAATTAAATTCAAGCTAGGGTTATATGCAATGCTCAAACTAAGATGGGTTCACCAAAAGATTTAATCTTTTAGGGTTTTACAAGAGTAATGCCCATGTTTGGTTAAAGAGATGAGATGTCTAAATCATTTAAATAAATTACAATAATTAACCTACTAATTTGTAAATGAATTTGACATTGATTAATTTTATAATAATAGCAATAAATAGGGTTAAATAGAGACTTAATTGAAAACAAACTGTCATGGATGATCTAGGATCTAAAACTTGAGATCTGAGCAGTTCTATGTCACAAAAAAATTGTGATATTCATTTATTCACTATAAAATAGCACCCAGTGTGGATAGTAGCATCACCCACATGTAGTATCCAAGATGTGGTGATAATGTCCTCTTTAAAGGGTTGTTCCTATTTTTGAGGAGCACCTATGTCTATGTTTGTGTATTTTATTCCTCTGAGACCGAAGCTTATAGCTATGTATTATACCTAGAAATCTTAATTTTGTGTACAAACCCTAGTTCTCTTTTCAAGTGTGATATAAGCAATATTTGAGTGTGTTAATAATATGGATTGGACATCTTGCTGATATACCTAAATATATCAGCGGGTTCATATAGTGTTTAAGAAACACTTCTCATTTATGGATTCAAATAATACATTGCATGAGTTTTTGGTTGTGATAATTATGTTATCTTTGGTAGAATAGAGGTAGAACAAGTTGACTATTTCATAAATTTATATTAGTTGGTAGTTGGGAGCCACCATGGCTTAATAGTTGATCTTTGATTTTGGAGATTACCTATGCTAATCTGAGTAAATTGTGCTCAAAATCTAAGTCTAAATTTAAACTAAAATGAATATTCATAATGAAATTGATCTAAGGTGAATTGATAAAAAAAGGAGTAAAATAAAGGGTAGGGAAGAAAAGAGAGGTGTTGTTGATCTTTATGTCAGACATTATGACAAAGTTTCAATTTCATCTGAACATGCATTTAACCAATATGCAACATGAAGTAGCATAAGCTCAAATCCTACCACACATTAGTTAAACATCTGAGGAAAGTATGAAAAGATACAAATAATAACAAGATCTAATTTAAGAATTTTACCCCTATAAGAAAATAGCATTAGCCCAAATGCAAGAAGAGCAAAGAAATTTATGTAAACCTAAGAACTTTCAGCTAATCAAGCACTATCCCAAATTAGCAACTCTACATTAAAAGATGCACATTTACAATTCATAATAACCATTCAAATTTGAATATGAGACTAGATAAATGAAAGAAAAACCACAATAGTAATTCACACAAGCAAATGAGGACAAAGTTTACATAATTTCTTGCTTTTATTAATTTTCTCAAAAGTTACCAATAATGTTTTGGCTCCAAAAACTCCCCCACTTTTACAATTAGCAATATCTCTTTATATAGATAATTCATGAGGTATGCCAACCAATAATGTCAAATTACATTTGTACATATGTTTAGCACAGCTATCCTATCTATTACATTCTAGAATAAATGACCTTTTCTAATATACTAACCTATAGGCAATGTACTTTACAAGTTGTACATGCCTTTACAAAAATAATATTCCTTTTCCAAAATATACAAGCTAATTACTAAATATTATTCCTAATCCAAATAACCTTGGGACCCTAGTGATACTACAGCCTTCTGCCTTCTTTTTAGGATCTTCATTATATAATGTTTCTCATTGATCAAATGGAGGTCAACAATGGGTCTCATGAAAAACTCTTTTTCTTGACCTCCTGGGTTACTGAGATCTTTTTTAGCTCTTTCTAAAGCTTTTTTTATGCTCCCAGTATCTCCTATCTTCTCCTCAAATGACAATAGTAGGCCCATGATCTTCTTATTATCATCCCCTATCTTCCCTTGGTGTTGGTTGCTCACCCCCTACATGAATTGATAAGTTCTATATTTGAACTCCTCATCAATGATAAATCCCAAAGGACTAAGTGAGGTGGGCTCTTTGATTAAGATGTCCAACATGTGTAGCATTTTATCTTCCTATTGTTTGAGGTCCTTGGAAATGTCCTCCATTTATTTGGATCTTCTACTCAGGTATTTGATTCTATCCACCAATATATCCATAGCCATATTTAAATAGGCTAGGCTGATTGTCCTGAATTCAGGGAATTGATTCTTGGTTAAGGCTTTGATCAAGTCTTTCACTTGATAGATTGAAGCCTGACATTGGCTAACTTTGCATGTAGTAATGGAATTTTTCTTACTTGTTTCCACTTATTTGTTTTTGATTGACTTTAAGTAATTGATGTCCTCAAATAGATTGAATTTATCTTCTTGGATTGACAAGATGGTAGTCTCTTCTAAAAATTTTATTTTTACATCATGCCTTTGATGACAACCTATAATTTATTAGATTGTGCTTGAGCTAGCTTCAATAGGTCTTCTTTAAAGATAGGAACCTCACCAAGCCTTTGTCCTTCCATTGGAGTCAAACTAGTGAATGGTTCTACTTTTTGAAAGCTGAATTCCTTTCCAGCAATCATGGCCTTCCTTTCTATCACTCTTTCTAAGCTAGTGGTCTCTAGATTAAATTAAACCCCCACTAATAATTGAGTCACTTTTGGATCTGGGTTTTTATTTGTGCTCCACCTGATGTTCCTGGGGCAGCCATTCTTTTTTCCTCCTCCTTTTATAGAGACATAATCTATGGCTTAAGATCTTAATGCACAGTGATGTTGACAGACTTTGTTATTACCCAAAGGTGGTGCAGAGTAGGGACTTTTTTTAATTTGCCATAGTGGTCATGAATTTTTTTTAATTGCTCATTATTGGTCTGTATTTTAGTTCTAGATTGAATTCTTCTTGCATAGATGATAATTCAACTCTCTTAGGCTTGATATGATCAATATATGGTTGAATTAGGGCTTTAGTGCATGTTATGGATCTTCTAAAGGTATTCTTAGTACTTTAAAGGTAGTAGCTAGTTTAAATAGTGAGCTTCATGGCATCCCTATGGCATTTTTGTAGCACTTTGCTCATCAATATTTAAAAAGTGACCATTACCATTTGAAAATTCCACCTTGATCTCACACCATTAGATCATCCATGCACAAATTAGCATGGGACATCGATCTTAATCTGAGAACTTGAATGCTATTGGTTGCTAGCTATGTTCCCTATGGTTATGACACTTGTCACTTCTGCATTCGCTTTGAGTTTTGTTGAAATTTCAACTTTGATCTTGCACCATTGATCTCATTTTCATAAATCAATCATGCTTTGTCTATCTTGATCTACTTAATTATGTCTCTTGCTCCATAGATTATTGATCAAAATGTGTATGATCATATGCATACCATCAATCTTTGAAAGATGCTTGATCTTTAATTTGTGACTCATGTCTATGCCATGTGTCATATCCACATTCATCCTTTGACTTATCAACCTTCATCATGCACCATCAGATCTTGATTGGTCAGATCAATGCACTCCATTGGATCTTGATCTAAAAAGTTGAATACCATTGGTTTCTAAGTGTTCTTTGCCTGTGAATGTGACACTTGTCACCCTCTCATGTACCTTGAGGTTCTGTTAAAGTTTTGACTCAATACACATTGTTACATCAATCTTGCTCAAGAAAATGCGTATCGTTGATCTTTGGAAGATGTTCAAACTTTAGCTTAGGGCCAAGGCTTTGAATTTTCAACTTTAATCTCACACCATTGGATCTTGATCACTTGAGCAAATGTAGACCATTGATCTTGTGAATGAAATTGATATTTAAGTCAAGCTTGAGAAAATAAAATGTAGACCATTGATCTTGTGAATGAAATTGATATTTAAGTCAAGCTTGAGAAAATAAAGAACTTAGCATAAAGTTTTTGGACTATGGTTTTATTTTGTGTTAATAAACATGGGTAAGACCGTAGGATAAAATATTTAAGCTAGTTTTTAAAACATGATAAAGGGTACCCCACACATAATAAAAGACATGGCATAAAGTCTTAAGATAAGGCTTAAAACATTAGAAAAGGGGCCCTACGGTAAATTAGATTATGTGGAGATAAAAGGACTGAAAGGGGATTGGAACATAAAGGACCAAGTATAAATTTTTGGACTAAGGTTTGGTCATGTTGATAAACACAACTAAACCTTAGGATAAAAATTAAAGTAGGTTTATGACATAATTAATCATTCCCATATAAATTACTCCTGCATAAATTTAAATTTGATTCAAAGGGACCTGAGCTAGGGTAATTTGAATGAGGGTTTCAAGATGATTAAACATGACTTCAATTTGATTTTTAATATATCAAAGGTTAGTAAAATATCAAATTAACATTAAGATATATAACCCAAGACATTGCCCATTCCAAATGGACTCCATTGGAGTTGTAACCTGAAACATAAAGATCCAATGTTAGCAATTTTAGGCAAGATTAAATCAAAATTATGAACAAATATGCCAACCAAATTAGGTGTGAATGATCTTCAAATAAATACAATGTGCAAACATGCTATTGGTACTTTGATCAAGTGAATTTTCAATTTTAAGGTAAAAATTTGCACAATTTAAAACAAAGGTCCCTATTTTTTAAAAATGGGGGTATGTTAACCTCAAAAAATGGAAACTTATGGTGGAAACATATTTATATGTTAGAATTCAAATACTTTGGTTTAGACTAGTAACTAAGCTACTTATTCCACTTGATCAAGCACCATTATTAAGATCAGTTCATGGTTAGAACAAATTTTGCACATGCATAATTAACATCAAACATCAATACATAACCATGTTGTGTGTGTGTTTTGATTCATCTTACTAATTTCCATAGTATTTAGATATAACTTCCAAATTCATGACTTTAACCATTAACATTAACTTACAACATATTTATATGTTCATTAAGCATCATGATTTAGCTCAGGGGAGGCTTGGGCATTACTCTATTGCCATCTAGGTGTATGTAACCCTGATAGAGATACCTTTGGCTCCACTCAAGGCCTTGCTTCACTACCATCCAGGCATCCATAACCCCAGTGGAGATTACTAGAATCACCTCTACCTAGAAATTATTTTAATTTTTTCAATGATCTCTTATTTTTTATATTTTTATATATTTTGACTTTCTAGCAAAGGTTGGGAACCAAATTAGCTAGGTTTGGGTTTTGTTCGAATGTTTGATCTTCAAAAAATCATCTGTGGTTGTAAACTTTGTCCTAGGAAATTAATGTTTTTAAAGTGTAAACATGGCTTTTCCCTAATAATTCAATCTTTCACCCTATATGTGCAATCCTTCTTAGAACCAAACTTAGGTCAGAACAAGGTTTAGAATCTCAAGGAATAATTAACCTATTTATTAGTCTTTATTAGTTTCTCTAAACTATAACATTAAGCTCATATTCCAATAATCCATGATCAACCATTTTTGAGAGAACATACCTACATTCCTAAACTACAGAGTTCCTTTTGAGAATATAAATGTATTTTAAGTTTAGGGCTATTCAAAAGGACTTATTGAAATCAAGAAACAAAGCACAGAAAACAAACAAACCAAACATAAATCAAACAAGTGAAAAAAATATACAAACACTATATACAAATAAGGGACAAGAAGGAAAGAAACTAATCTAAAGCCTACCTACACTAGCTCTAACTATTCTTACAATTTAATCCATAAAGACTGCAGGTGGGACAATAAAAAAATAGTGTTTTAGGTATTACCCATTAGTTGGCAATGTAAACTATGATCCTTGCAAGTCTTTTAGTTTGAAGGTGTTATCCCCCAGGGTCTCAACAATCTAATATGGGCCAATCCACAAAGGTGTAAACTTCTCATGCATTCCTTTTGGTTCTGAGGCTTTATCCCAAAGAAGAACTAAATCTCCTTGTCTAAACATCTTTATCTTTGAATGCTTATCAAACCACCTCTTGACTCTGGTTTGGTGTCTGCTTAAATTTTAAAAAACTTCTTCTCTTGCATCTTCCATCTGTATGATGTCTAGAAAACTTAAACTTGAAAATTCTTTATCCTCTTCCATGTACTCTTGTATGAACCTGTAGGTTGGCAGCTTGAGTGTTATGGGAAATATAGATTTTTGGCCATATACCAACAAGAATTGTGATGTCTTGAGAGCTTGTTTAACTTTAGTTCTGTCTACCCAAAGGGAATACTTAAGTATCTTATGTCATGTTCTTAGTTTATCAGTTGTAAACTTCTTTATGCCCTTCATCAAATTCTTATTTGTTGATTCAGACACTCCATTACCTTGAGTATAATGGTTCGATGAGAAATCAAGGATAATGTTATTTTCATATGCCCACTCAGTCATCTTAATGGATACAAAGGTAGATCCATTACCATAGACTAGAGATACTAGCGTTCCAAACCTTATGCATATGTTCTCTTGTAAAAATTTGATCACTTATTTAGTCCTGCACTGCTTGGTTGCCACTGCTTCAATCTATTTTGTGTAGTAGTCGGAAGAAGTCAAAACATACTTTTGACCATCTGATGAATTGGGGTTAATGACCCCCAAAAAATCTAATATCCATTAGGCAAAGGGTTTATCAATCATTATTGACTTTAATGGCATGGTTGCCTTGGGCTCTTTAGTGTTGAATATTTGACATGAGTGGCATTCTCTCACATGCTTGTGAGCATATTTGAAGATAGTGGGCACCCAATAACTAGCCCTAAGGATATTATGGGCTATTGTCCTTTCAAATGGATGTCCACTTCCTAATTTTTCATGGAAAGTGCTCAAGATCTCATATACCTCTTCCTTGGAAACACACATTAGTTAAATGCCTTCAAAGTTATTCTTGTAAAACACTCCATCCTTGATCATAAAATGAGTTGCCTTGAGCCTTAAAATTCTCTTTTGCTCTCCACTTAACCTTGTAGGACAATAGCCATTGATTACCAAATAAACAATAGGATAATACCAATCATTGGGTTAAAAATTTTGTTATTCTACCTACATGACATTCAGTTTGGGATTAGTATCGGCAATCAACTAAATTAAACCTTGGCATCTTACCAACTTTGCAGTCTTCATCTCTAGATCATATTCTTCGAGAACAGACATCCACTTACCTCTCCTTTCTCCAAGTTCACATTGACTAAGCATGATCTTAGTGGTAGGGTCTGATAGCATTGTGTATACCTTATTTCTAAGGATATAATGCCTAAATTTATTCACTACCTTGACTAGAGCACATGCTTATTTGTCAATAAGAGAATAATTTAATTCAGCATTTTTAAAACTAGTACTCATGAAAGCAATAGGATGATCACATCCATCTATCTTATGAGTTAGGACAGATGCAATTATATGGTCAGAAGTAAAAGACTAAACATAGAAGTCTTTAGTAAATTTTGGACTTATCAACATAGGGGCTTGTCCAATTGATATGTTTATTTCCTTGAAGGCCTTCTTGGTCTCTTCATTCCAAGTGATCTTAGCATTTTTCTTCAAAATGTCATTTAAAGGTCTCACTATTTCTACAAAACTAGAAATAAACTTCCTCACAAAGTTGATTTTACCAAAGAAAAACTTTAGTTCCTTCCTATTATTAAGGGGTTCTATCTTTGATATTGCATTAACTCTATCTAGATCTATAGATATCCCTACCTTAGTTATAACATGTCCCAATAGTTTTCCCTTAGTTACACAAAAAATGCTCTTTTTTGGGTTGAGATAAATTCCATATCTTTTACACTTTTCTAATACTTGTTGGAAGTGCATGATGTTATCTTCCCTATTCTTTAAAAATATAGTTAAGTCATCCATGTAGATGATAATGCACTTACCTATTAGGCCTTGGAATGCATGATCCATGTCTATTTGAAAGGTTACACATGTATTTATCAATCCAAAGGGCATTCTCTTGTAGTCAAAAGTGCCCCACTTAGTAGTAAATGCAGTTTTCATTCTATCTTCCTTGTTCACTAGAAGTTGATTACACCCTAAAAATCCATCAAGAAAAGACATCATAATAGAACCAGAAACAATTTGGATTCTTGTTCAAGAAAAGGTAAGGGGTAATTATCCTTTTTAGATGCTCCATTCAGATTTCTAAAATCAATACACTATTTAATTTCACCATTTTTATCCCTAACTGGTACTAGGTTAGTTATCCAAGTGGAGTGTCTAATGGGAAACACTATCCTAGCATCTATTAACTTATTAACCTCTTTATATATCATTGGTTCTAAGATAGAGTTGGCTGGCCTTTATTTTTGCCTAAATGGCTTTTAGGCTTATTTTAGAGGTATGGTGTGGGTTATGACCCTAGAATCAAAGATCTTTAAGTCATCATAGGACCATGCTATTACATCCTTATACTTGGTCAGCAAATCTTTGGCTCTTTTAATTTCATTGCTTGTGTAAGATATACCAATGTTCACCAATTGAGGTTGACCTGTGGAACCTAGGTCTATTGCATTTTAGTCATTCTCATCTACTTTAGGAATCTTAAGTCTTAGCTTATTTATCTGAATCAACCAGTGTCTCTAAGATTATCATCCCTTTGGGGATCTTATTGTCACTCAACTAAATGACTTTGTCATCAAGTTTGCCTTCAAATTTGTCATCATCAAGGGTATTTTCATTGGCTTCATCAATGATGTGAGACTAAAATATTCTTGAGCTAATCATGAATTCTATGGTTTTTTTATCATCATCAAATACTTCAAAATGGTTGACATTATCTAGCACTGAGGGACATGGGACTAATTCAATGGCAAGGCTTTGTAACTTGGAATTTTGATTGGGCATAAGGTTGGTTATAGCTGAAGTAAGTTCATCAATAGTTTTATTATCCTCCCTAATGATTGACATAATGTTGAAAGCATTAAAGCATTCAATTAAGTCCCACACTCTAAATTTATATTTCTTAAGATATGACAAATTGCCTTGATATTTACTCTTAACTTGATTAACTAATAGTGTAGAATCACCAAAAGTAATAGTTCTTTAACCTTTTTTTATTGCAAATAATAATCCAAGAATAAGTGTTTCATACTCTGCGAGATTGTTAGTGCATGGGAATTAGAGTTTGTAAGAGGTATTGTATTCTTTCCAAATGGGATTGATTAATACCCCTCCTACTCTAGAACCTGATTTGCATCTAGCACCATCAAAATATAGCTTTCATAATCCAAGCATATCATGAGAAGTTTTGAAGTTACATACCTTTATGGTGTCAAAAATGCAAACACTTAGATTTGAGTTAACCATGTTAACCTTAGCATTGGTTGCATTGCAATCAATGATCATATACTTCATTTTAGGTTCCCTTTCTATCCTGATCTAATTTAGATCTCCTTTCCAAGGTAACTATATGTGTGAATAGTCAATTGACATGTAACCATTTAGAGATTTGGTCTAGTCTCTACTTAGCATCATCCCATATGCATCAATAATATCCACCATTTAGATGTCAATGAACTTTTTTATACTTGGTTTAGAAGCAATCTGCATGTGAAAATTTTATAATTCACCAATCACTTTGACTCTTAATTTATTAATTGAGTCACAACCCTATCAGATCTAATTAGAGTCAAACCTAATTATTGACAAATACCCTGAGGTATGATGTTTTCAAATGCACCTGAATCTTCCAAGTAATTATGTAAATTCTTGCCAAAGATCCTAACTATGAGTAGAAAAGGTGGAATGTCTACCTTATTTTTTTGTATTACAACATTAGCATGCATAGTATTTTAAGACTTACCAGGCTTCTTAGATAAAGATTCTAACAACAAATCCCTTTGTTCTATAATTTAAGTCAACTCATGAAAGGTAATGTTAGATTTGATCTTTTTCATGTCCTCTACTATATTATATCTAGTCCTATTAGAAGAATTAGATGTATTAACATTAGATTTAGAGGTACTTCCCTTATGAGGCTTTAGATTGTTATATGATGTAGTATTAGGAGTGTCAAAATTATTTGGTGGAGTTGAGGTAGTCAAAGGTTATTTCTACTCCTTATTCCTTAGAACATAGGTCTTCTTCAGATATTTATGAAAAGCGTGAATCTATTTAGGGATATCCTCAGTGTCATTTTCTTCTTGGAATGAGAACTCAAATATCTCCACCATGAGAGTTAAATCAGTATATTTAGATGAACTTGAAGAACTTGAGGTACCTGCACCATTATCTTTATTATGTAAAACTTTAAAAGTATCCAATTCTTATTAAAAAACTTCAAAAGCATTACAAAACTCTAGATAGTCTAATTCACCATGTTTTGAAATGCAATGCACTCTATAATA
This sequence comes from Torreya grandis, assembly GCA_037957365.1. Classification (NCBI taxonomy): domain Eukaryota; kingdom Viridiplantae; phylum Streptophyta; class Pinopsida; order Cupressales; family Taxaceae; genus Torreya; species Torreya grandis. The sequence continues at coordinate 556,951 of JARHVA010004235.1, read as the reverse complement.
ATCAAGGAAAGCTACATCACCAAGATTTATATGAGGTACATTATTATTAGAGGATGACTCATTATTGTGGCTATTGTTGTTATTATTTTGAAACCTATATAAAGGCATATTGAATCTTTGGAAAGAGAAGTTCTTATTGGAATTTTCTCCAGTATTGCCAACTTGATTTTGTAGCTGAATGAAATCAGCGCTTAAATTTTGAACCATCTTTAAGATAAAATCATTCTCATTCTTGGTTGCCTCAGAATTATGAACTTGAGTATTGCTACTGGCTACAGGTATCAAATCTCTCTAGTCTTGTGGATGAAATCCATTGGTAGAGTTGTTCAAGAATCCCAAGTTTTGGCCAGGATGTGCATGGTTCAAAGGTAATTGATTTAGAACTAGAAGTTGATTAAAGGTAGACATATTTTTATTGGAATTGGGAATGACATTCATAATAGGAAAATTTGAAATAATGTTGGGAATATTGTATGTCATTTGGCATTGTGGTTACATTTGGTCATTAATGATCACAACTTTAGTATAAGCTAAGGCTAATGTATTAATGATCTAAGAAAATATTTTGAGAAACACAAAAGTCATGGGATCCAAGGTATCCTTGTAGATATTTAAGGCTAAATCATCATTAGGTCTATAAGGAGATATGGTTCTGATGAAAATTTTCTAGAATATAGCATTAAATGCTCTTATGGGCTCATTTGAGTCTCTTTTGACTATGGTAAATTATTGGTACAGGAGACATGGACTAATAATTTTGTTAAATTGATCAATGAAGTAATTATTAAAATCATTCCAGTTATCTATGTAAGTTTTAGAAAGGTTAAGGAACCATTCATATGTATCATCTTTGAAAGTAAATGGAAATAATTTTCATGCCACATCTTCATGATCAACATTCAAAAGTCTTAAATTACTTTGAAGGATTTAATGTGTTCTTCAGTAGTAATAACACCATTAGGACTAAAAGTAGGTAAATACTTTTCAAGATTATGATAAAGTTCATGTACCACACCTAGCACATTGATTTAAGAACCACCTATCCAAGCCATACCTTGATAGGGATTAAATATAGGAGCACCTTGAATTGGTGAAGTTGGATGAGACTTTGAAAGTCTACACATACCTTTGTCTTTCCTATCTCTCTTATGGACTTCTAATGAAATAAGGGGAACCCTTGTCTCTGAATGTGACTTGGTCCTTATCCTTGGTAATTCTATTTTGAGAGCTTTGAACCCTATTTAAAATACAATGTGTAAGTCTTATCTTTACAAAGAATGATGATCAGACTTGTACATTAAGTAAATTTTGCACAAATATGTATAAAAAATGGTAAAGGACATCAATATTTAACTAAATTTGCTCAAATATGCGTCCAAACATTTAAATATAAATGATCTTTCCATGTTTCAAGTTCAAATAAACTCAAATTTGTAGAGACCCAATCAATCTTTGAAAAAAATAGCTATTACTAACCTAAAATGCCTTGGATTTGTAGATCTTAAGCTATATTTATCACAATTAAACATCAAACTTCAAAGAACATATATCTTTGTCTAAATAAACACAAAGACTAGTCTAAAACCATTAATATCAATGATATTTACACAAATATGCTCAAAGAAACACAAATATGTAAAGAATACATCAATCTTTGAATAGAATTCACCAAAATTAGAAAAGATGTTGCAAATTTTCAAAGATTTAACTTGCCCTCCTTTTAGTGCCATTTTTTCCCTACTGATGCACCTAAATGTATCAGTGGTTTCATATAGTGTATAAGAAACACTTTTTATTTATGGATTCAAATAATCCATTACATGAGTTATTGGTTGTGATAATCTTGTTATCCTTGGTGGAATAGAGGCAAAATAGGTTGACTATTTCATAAATTTATATTAGTTGGTGGTTGCAAGCCACCATGGATTAATAGTTGATCTTTGATTTTGGATATTACCTATGTTAATATGAATGAATTGTGCTCAAAACCTATGTCTAAAGTTAAACTAAGATGAATATTCATAATGAAATTGATATAAGGTGAATTGATAAAAAATGAGTAAAAGGAAGGGTAGGGAAAAAAAGAAGGGTGTTGTTGATCTTTATTTTATATATTATGACAAAGTTCCAATTTCATCTGAACATGCATTTAACCAATGTGCAACATGAAGTAGCATAATCTCAAATCCTACCACACATTAGGCAAACATCTAAGGAAAGTATGAAAAAATTCAAATAAGAACAAGATCTACTTTAAGAATTTTACCCTTGCAAGAAAATAGCATTAGTCCAGATGCAAGAAGAGCAAAGAAAGTGAAGTAAACCTAGGAACTTTCAACTAATCTAGCATTATCCTAAATTAGCAACTCTGTATTAAAAGATGTACATTCAGAATTCATAAGAACCATTCAACTTTGAAGATGAGACCAGACAAATGAGAGAGAAACCATGATAGTAATTCATACAAGTAAATGTGGACAAAATTTATAGAATTCCTTTCTTATATTAATTTTCTCAAAATTTACCAATAGTCTTTTGGCTCCAAAAACTTCCCCCCTTTTACAATTGGAAATACCTCTTTATATAGACAATTCATGAGGTATGTTGGTTAGTAATGTCAAATTACATTTGTACATGTGTCTAGAATAGTTGTCTTTTTTGTTACATTCTAGAACAAATGACCTTTTCTAATATACTAACATATAGGAAATGTACTTTACAAGTTGTATATGCCTTTATAAAAAGAATATTCATTTTCCAAAATATACAATGCTAGTTACAAAAGAATATTCCTAATCCAACTAACCTTTAGACTCTAGTGTTGTTGCATCCTTCTACCTTCCTTGCAGGATCTTCATTCTATAATGTTGCTTGTTGATTAGTTGGAGATCAATAATGGGTCTCATGAATAACTCTTTTTCTTGATCTCCCAGGTTACTAGGATATTTCTCAAATCTCTCCAAAGCTTATTTAATGTTACTAATATCTCCTATCTTCTCCTTAGATGACAATAGTAGGCACATGATATTTTTATTATCATCCCCTATTTTCCCTTGACCTTGGTTCCTCACCCGTTGCATGAATTGATAAGTTTTATGCTTGAACTCATCATCAATGATAAGGCCCAAAGGACTAAATGAGGTGGGCTCTTTGATTAAGCTATCCAACATGTGTAGCATTTTATCTTCCTATTTTTTGAAGTCCTTAAAAATGTCCTCCATATACTTGGACCATCTATTTAGGGATTTGATTTTGTCCACCAATATAGCCATAGCCATATTTAAATGGGCTAGGTTGACTGTCTTGAATTTAGGAACTTGAGTTTTGGTCAAGGATTTGATCAAGTTTTTCACTTGATATCTTGAAGCCTACCATTGGCCAACTTGGCATGTAGCCATGGAATTTTGCTTACTTATTACTTCTTGTTTGGTTCTAACTAACTTTAAGGAATTGAATAAGTCAATCATGGTATCCTCAAATAGATTGAATCTATCTTCTAGGATTGACAAGATGGTAGTCTCTTCTAAATTTTTATTGTTGTATCATGTATTTTATGATAGCCTATAATTGATCAGATTGTGCTTGAACTAGCTTAAATGGGTCTTCTTTAAAGATAGGAACCTCACTAGGCCTTTGTCCTTCCACTAGATTCAAACTAGAGAATGATTCCAATTTTTGAAAGGTGAATTCCTTTCCAACAATCATGGCCTTCCTTTCTATCACTCTTTCCAAGCTGGTGGTCTCTAGATTAAATTGAACCCCCACTAATAATTGAGTTACTTTTGGAGCTAGGGTTCCTATTTGTGCTCCACCTAATGTTCCTAGGGCAGCCATTCTTTTCTCCTCCTCCTTTTATAGATCAATAATCTATGGGTTAAGCTCTTAATGCACAGTGATGTTGATAGACTTTATTTTACCCAAAGATGGTGTAGAGTAAGGACTTTTTTTCAATTTGCCATAGTGGTCATGAATTTGTTTAAATTGCTCACTAGTGGTCTGCACTTCAGTTCTGGATTGAATTCTTCTTGCATAGATGATAATTCAACTCTCTTAGGCTTGATTATGATCAATATAAGGCTGAATTAGGGATTTAATGCATGTTATGGCTCTTTTAAAGGTTTTCTTAGTAATTTAATGGTAGTAGCTAGTTTAAATGGTGAGCTTTGTGGTATCCCTGTGGCATTTTCATAGTACTTTTCTCATTAATATTTAAAAAGTGACCATTACCTTTTGAAAATTCTACTTTGATCTCACACCATTGGATCATCCTTGCATAGATTATTATGGACCATTGATCTCAATTTAAGAACATGAATGCTCTTAGTTTCTAGTTGTGTTCCCCATGGTTATGACACTTGCCACTTTTGTATTCACTTTGAGCTTTATTGAAATGTCAACATTGATCTTGCATCGTTGATCTCATTTATATGGATCAATCATGTTTTATCAATCTTGATCTGTTTAATTATGTCTCCTACTCTATAGACTATTGATCAAAATGTGTATGCTCATCTGCATACTGTCAATCTTTGAAAGATGCTCAATCTTTAATTTGTGACTCATGTCTATGCCACATGTCATCTCCACAGGTAAGGACTTTTCTATAATTTACCACAGTGGCCATGAATTTGTTCAAATTTCTCACTAGTGGTCTACACTTAGGTTATGGATTGAATTCATCTTTAAATATGATAGTTCAAATCTCTTAGGCTTGATTATGATCAATGCAGGGTTGAATTAGGGCTTTAGTCCATGTTAAGGCTCTTTTAAAGGTCTTCTTAGTGTTATAATGGTGGAAACTAGTTCAAATGGTGAGCTTCATGGCATCCCTATGGAATCTTTGTGGTACTTTGCTCATTAATATTTAAAAAGTGACCATTACCTTTTGAAAAATCCACCTTGATCTTACACCATTGGATCATCCTTACACAAATTAGCGTGGACCATCGATCTCAATCTAAGAACTCAAATGCTATTGGCTACTAGCTACGTTCCTTATGGTTATGACACTTGTCACTTTTTCATTTGATTTGAGATTTATTTAAATGTCAACATTGATCTCATATCATTGATCTCATTTTCATGGATCAATCATGCTTTGTCAATCTTGATCTACTTAATGATGCCTCCTAATCCACAAATTATTGATCAAAATGTGTATAATCATTTGCATACCATCAATCTTTGGAGCTTTAATTTGTGGCTTGTTTCTATGACACATATCATCTCCACATTCATCCTTAGGGATTTTGACTTATCACCATTCATCATGCACCATCAGATCTTGATTGGTCAGATCAATGTACTCTATTGGATCTTGATCTACAAGGTCGAATGCCATTGGTTTTTGAGTGTTCTTTGGTTATGAGTGTGACACTTGTCACCCTCTCACTTACCTTTGGGATTCATTAAAGTCTTAACTCAATACGCACCATTAGATCAATCTTTCTTGAGCAAACATGTACCATTGATCTTTGGAATATGTTTGAACCTTAGCTTAGGGTCGAGGCTTTAAATTTTCAAATTTAATCTCTCACCATTAGATCTTGATCACCTGAGAAAACATGAACCATTGATCTTTCAGAAGACAATGATATTTAAGTCAGGCTCAAAAAAATAAATAACTTAGTATAAAGTTTTTAGACTATAGTTTTATTTTGTGTTAATAAACACGGGTAAGACCTTAGAATAAAATATTTAAGCTAGGTTTTAAAACATGATAAAGGAGACCCCGTACATAATAAAATACATGGAATAAAGTCTTAGGATAAGGATTAGAACATTAGAAAATGGGCCTTGTAGTTAGTTAGATTATGTGGAGATAAAAAGAATGAAAGGGACTCAGGACATAAAGGACCAAGTATAAATTTTTAGACTAAGGTTTCCTCATGTTGATAAACATAACTAAACCTTAGGATAAAAATTAAACTAGGTTTATGACTTAATTAATCATTCCCACAAAAATTTGAATTTGATTCAAAGGGACATGAGCTAGGGTAATTTGAATTAGGGTTTCAAGATGATTAAACATGACTTCAATTTTATTTTTAATAGACCAAAGGTTAGTACAAGATCACATTAACATTAAGATATGGAACCCAAGACATTGCCCATTCCAAATGGACTCCATTGGAGCTATAACCTAAAACATAAATATCCAATGTTAGAAAATTTAGGCAATATTAAATTATAATTATGAACAAATATGCTAATCAAATCAAGTGTGAATGATCTTCAAATAAATACAATATGCAAACATACTAGAGGTACTCTGATCAAGTGAATTTTCAATTTTAAGGTACAAATTTCCATAATTTAGAACAAGGGTCCCCATTTTTCATAAATGGGGGTATGTTGACCTCAACACACCCTCAACACCCCGTTGCCTACATACCAATACTCTGAAGAGAGATCAATTCTGATGTAGATTTTCTACCTAGTGCTTGATGTATGTGCAAGTGAATACTAGAATGAGAGTAGACTTAGATGCCTTGAATGTGCTTGAGCTTTGGAATGCTTAAAAACTAGACTTAGGGTTTTTGTAGATGGCAGAATGTAGAAAGTAGGGTAGAATAGGGATAATGTACCTTGATTTTTAACAACTTTATCTTTGGTTTGAATAAATTTTGCATCTATTTTCCATGTAGTGAATAGAGGTGGATTAGACTTGTATTAATAGGGTTTTGTTGCTTGTGAGGATAATAAATGAGCTTAAACTGACCTTAAAAGGGGCACACATTTGAAAAATTATATGTTGGGTAGAGTTGGGGATAAGGATAGTAGCGCCCAGTTGGGGACACTAGCACCATGTGGATGTAGTGTCCTAAATCTGGTGCTAATGTCCTTTTGGCATACTTCTAGGAAATTTGGATTAGATTCAGAGGTGAAAATTTAAGGACTATGTCTTGACTAGTTTTAAGTGAACAAGGTGTATTGAATGGTTGAAAATGTAATTCTAAGGCTCTAGAATAGGCCTATGGTAAATCTATGGATAGGGTAACTCAATAGACACTCTTATAATCCAATTACCACTTTTAGGTGATTATAGTTTCATAGAGACCTTTTATCAAATAGTTTGCAAGATTTCTTTATAGCTATAAATGATTACAAGAGTAATACAACTTGTTATTCCAAAAAATTTATAAGTATAAATGCATAGAATAATTGATATCTAACCTCACAATGATGCCACATACACAAGGAATGACTATTATGTTGATGTATAAGTGTGAACATCTCTTTAAATAGTATATTAACCTTACAAACTCTTATCATAGTAGCACATAACACCAAAAATAGTAATATTCTTCTACATAAATGTAATTTAGGACGTTCCTAATTGGGCAACCAGGGCTTTGTACTCCAAAACCCCAATAAGAGGCAGCACCTCACATCTCAAATCCCCATGTCTTTATACTCCACCAATACTTACTTATCAAGACTCAACAACCTTTATGTAATGGCCTCCTTTATAATAGTTACAATTGGAAATATAGAGGGGTTTGAAACTTTGTCTATAGAGTGATGAGCATACAACAACTACTAGAGCAACTAAAGATAAACCAAAAACCCTTGATTTATATTGGCTCAATCCAAACTCAAAATAATAATCAATAATATTTTCAATACCTATAAATATAACTACTAGGGATTGAGGATGAATCCTCTCATTGAAATAGCCCCTCCAATTAGGGTCCAAAGTATTCTCTGCACTAAAACTAGGGATCTTAAGGGATTTTACCCCTTGAACATAGCAGATGAACACACAAGTTCACCAAAACTACAGATAAAAATAACAATGAACATAATAATGATTTTAATCCTCATATTTTCCTTATAAATCCTCTTAACCCTAAAAAATTTACCTTTTCCAACACCCCCTTTTAAAAAATAATGATTAATCAGTAATAAATACTCATTAAAGGTTCACCACCCATGTGGGGGGGAATGACACTTTTCCTAGTCATAAGTCATGACTTAGAGCATCTTCAACATAAAAATATAATGTTAAATGCACATAAGGGTCCAAATATTCCCTTTATTTCTCCCAAGCCCCAGTTACTAAGGGAATAAATAAGGAAAAAGGGTAGAATAGGCTAGCTAGGACTCTAAGCATTTGAAAAGGGACATTACATGCTCGCACATGTCACTTGGGTATTTTGATGTCAGTTTAGTCCTTATTATAATTTATTTTCCTTATTTTACACCATCGGTAGTTTCATATCATCCCTTTTCCAGTCATAGAGGCCCCTACCCTGTTTGTCCCAATCATAACCTAATTTTGTGCACATAAGACAATAATGTGATCCTGGATATGAGTGCATCATGCTATTGTCTACCTCAGTGTTAGTGTCCAATGAGTATTTTTTTAACTTATTTTGAGTCCTTACCCTCCTTTAGGTCTCCTCTTATGATTTTATTTATATTTTTATTTTGTTGATCTACAAACAAGTGTCTCACATTCAAAATAAAGATCCTTCTATATAAATAACTTCACAAAGAATTTTACAATTAGTACTTACTAATTTGGCATATAATTAGATAAAATCAATCAGTAATATAGCTCAACATTTTGCATATTTACTCATAATCACACATAGATCTACAAGCTTGATCAAATAAGGGCCTAAGAAAAAGTCATTCTTGCATACCATGCATGTTGATTATGCACATTCACTAAGAGAGCTCTACATTCAATCTAAGACCCCTACCACTGGGTTTAATGTAGGTAGTAGCTAGAACATTAGGGGTTCTAGGTTATTTGATCATGACATCCCATAAGCCACCTTTTCCCCTTCATTTTTAATTTGATTTCATTGTTTGTTCATGTGTGCATGTGTTCATTAGAATTTTGAGGAAGGATCAACCATAATGCCAACATAGAATCATGATCAAAAGTTCTTGAGGACACATACAGGACCCAAAAGACCTCCCACAGCCTCCTCAAAAGTTTTAGAGCTCTTTTCCACAAAAAGACAATGGCACAATGCCCTTTAATAATAGTGCATCGCACTGTAGTCCACTTGATAGTGTATTGACCTAAGACAGGTAAAACTCCAGATTCAAAATGAAGGTGATCCTAATTATTCCTCTGATATGTTCCAGTAGTACCATCACCTAGTATTGCATATTTCATTCCAAATAAGTGTAATTTCTTATTTACACTCATACTTAGGGTAAATCAATTAAATCCGTTCTTTGTAATACTTATCTAAATTTATTCCATTTACTCCAACCCTTTATCACCTTAGGATTTAATCTATTTAATTTCTAAAAAGGATAAAACAATGAATTGCATGATCCAACCCACCTCAAAATGGAGTCATATTAGTGGGCTTTATTATAGAGACTAAAGTCTCAATCAACATATTTGAATACAATATACATATTTCAAAGTTCAGATGTGATTTAGATATTCATATTGGGATAATAATTTGTAGTCTTCAGACATGTTTTGAGGGTATGTGTATGGCATATGTACTCTTTTGTATACTTCATGTGTCTATAATTTCAAATTGATACATATTCATATACATTTTGGGGCATGTGCAGGGCACATGTACTCCATTATGCATGACAAATTCAATTGGGAATGATGTTGGTTTATGCACATATACATCATTATAGATTCAATTGAGCATGATGCTAGTTCATGCATATTATGTTATATTTTAGTTTAGCATGATGTTGGGTTATGAACATTATGACAGATTTCAATTGGCACCAATTCAGTGGGTCATGATGTTGGTTTATGCACATTTACACATTTACCCCTTTGCAATTATTTTTTAAGTATTTTTAAGTGTGGAGAAAAATTTAATCTATAATTCCATCTAAAATTATTGATTCATGATTTTTGAGGTAATATACATTGAGATTTAGCAATTTTCAACAGCCATGGCATTACCCATGGAGAACTTATTTTGTGGTTCCCACCTTATCATATTGGGTTTATAAGATCAGTATTAGATTAGTTACATGTGGGTTGGGAGCATTTTTATTCCAATCTGTGGCCCTTTATTTAGTCAAATTTCAAATTGGGGATTGATCACCCTTAATTTTACCATGTTCTTAATGTACTTCAGTAGGGAAACACAATACTCTAATGCTTCGACAATAGAGCATCATCTCCAATAAGTTATAGGGAAACATAGTTTACTCACATATAGTGGTGTACTCCTTCTTTGCTCTTTCAAATTTCAAGTTTCAAGTATAGTTCAGATTTTAAGTTTTATTATATGGACATTCACTACTATATTTTCATTGCATGTTTTGCTTGAAGTAGCTTGCACATTTGGAGCTTTCTCCAAATGACAAAGTGTGTTGTACACACTTAGGTATATCTTTATACATTTAATTTATTAGAGATTTTTCAATGATGTCATGGTGATGATATAGAGGTGTCCAAGTGAGTGGAAAAAATTCCTTAATAGTCTAAGTGATAATGACAAAGTGTGCAATGTCTTTGTCTTAGTATGCTTGAAGTTGGCTTGGTTGATCTTCTATTTTGACATAGTTAGAGATATTTAGGGATGAGTATGGTGACTTAAGGATATGAAAAGGGTCATATTATAAGTCAATAATTCTTTGAGTGCTTGTGTACATGAGTGGAATTCATCTAGTAGTCCATAGTTTTCAACTAGACCTTTTGGTTCCAGTGGTAGAAAATATGAGTAAACAGTTTACTGACATCACCAATACCACATGTGGATGAGTCAAGGGGATTTGGTCATATGTTTGTGATAAAATTTATCCTTATTTGATATGTGATAAGTCTCAAGTAATGAGATGAATCACAGTCAAATATATTCAAGTGCAAAGTTTGGCTCCCAAGGAGTTTGACAGTGTTTTCCCATACTTAGCCAAATTTCCAATGCAGCAAGAAGAGTCGAGTAAGCATATTAATATGGTAATATCTCAAACATATGATAGTTTTAAGATAATTTTATCGTATAGCTTGTTTAATTTTATGCCTAGTTGATATGCACTAAATTTTAGGTCATGTGATGAAGCACGATAAAAGATATGCATGTTCAAAGTTAGACTTTCTAGATAGTTCTTGACATAGTTGGTTGTGAGAAAAAAAATTGGGAATTTTAATATCATTATATATCACACATGTGAGGGTTCCAAGATTATATTAACATATAATAATATTCTCCATTTTGAGATCATATGGTCAAAATTTTAGAACATGCACTTGAGCGAAGCAAAAGATATGAAGGTGTAAAGTTGACCTTACAAATAAATTGCAATGGTCCCCATAGTTTATTTTGCACAATGTTAAAGAGCAGGACCAGATGGAGATATAATATATTTTGGATGATAATATAGTGAATTTATATGATGCATATCTAGTTAAATATTTCAAATTGTTTTTTTATTAACGAAATTAAATATCGAGCTCCTTACAAAAAGATCAACAGAGTGTGTTCATTCCAAGATGACTGGAAGCAGAAAGATAAGGACAAGTGCTTGATGTTTAATAGTATAAATACTCAAAAGGCACATGAGGGTGCCAAGTGTCATTATAATTGGGTTTTTTATCAATATATAATAGTGAGCACTATAATATAAAGACCAAGTTGATCCGTAGAGATCGACAGTGCATGTTGAGTCAATAATGCAAGATTACACAAGATGAAGTCAATTGTTTGAGGTTTAACATTTAGCAGTGGCACACTATGAGTTAAAATTCAATATTCATATAATAATATCATTGGTGAATTATTGATCTAAATCAATTAGAACATGAGATGTGATCATGGTGTCTAAATTTTAACTGTGACCGTTTGGATTTAAATATTTGAAATTAACTAAGGAAAGACTATTGCCTGGTTTTTGAGCCATAACTTTCGATCTATGCAGAATTTGACCATGTAGTAAAAAGTGAATTTGTAGAGGACTCCAAGGTGCATCTATATATATGAATTTTAAGGTCTAATTATTAGTACAGTCAAAATTATTGAGCTCCAAAGTTGACTATGTGTTTTACAAGTGACCCAAGAAGGATGTTTGAGCTTGTTTTGATGTTTCATGATGAATTAGCTATTAGATCATGTTTCAAACTCCATGAGAACCATATTTGTGTATTATGAATTTTTGACCAATATTATGCAGTATGAACAAAGGGTTAGAAGTTGACTATGTTTTCATTCATGTTACTGTGTGTAAAGAATATTGTTTGAACAAATTATGCTTAATCATAAGGGTATTGTGATGGTTGTTTGCACTTCAGGAAGACCTATAGATCATTTATCATGGGTTCATGAGTTTTAAAGTGTTTTTTTTTTCTTATTTTTCTTGGATAAATTTTAAAGAGGTGAATGGGTCATCATAGGACCGAAAAGGTGACTTAGGCCTATTTGAAAGAGGGTTGTGCTTAAGTATGACCCATGTTAAATGCCTTAAGGGTGAAGGCATGTATTGTGGCTGAAAAAAAAGATTATGATCTTGATAATCATGATATATTTATAAATGGTGAAACCAAATGTGTTGGTTTCTATATTTTTGAGAATATTTATGTAAGGCTTATGTGAGAGTTGTCGAGCAAAGGAGAGGTAGAGTGCCTAGTAGATGAGTTGATGAGAAGAGCATATTGTTGACTATGTGTATGACATTTAGGTCATATTTCTAATGTCAGAATAGTGCTCTTGTAGTTTAAGGATATGTAAATATTTCTAAGTGTGCATATGAGGATAGTTTGAATGAAGAAGGAGAGAGATTGTGACATGCCTATTTGAGAGGCTTGTATGAGATAGAGAGGGAGTTTGTACAAGGGTTAGATAATCATAGATCCATTATTAGGTGTTGAAGAAATTAGTTCTAAGGTGGAGGTGTTCACTTCAAATGAGGGTCTAAAAGACTTTATCTTCCTCAGGGGTAGTTTCTCCTTATGAAATAGGTGTTTCACTAAAGGCCTTTAGTCAGGAGGATTTGATCAAGGTTTTCTAGTTTAAAAGAGTTGACCAATCTCTTATTTATAATTTCTTATAGAACAAGTAGTCCATGTATTATAGGCTTGAGATTGGGTTTTATTCCCCATGAGGGTTTTCCACAGAAACTATGTTATGTGTTTGATCTTGTGTATGCATTAAATGAATGAGCTCTCTTGTTAATGTTGCTTAATCAAGTTGATATATGTTGATTTTTTAATAGTTTGAAAGAATTGAAATTGAAATATTTGGTCTCACTGATTCAACTCCCTCTCTTAGTGATTATACCTATAATAATTGGTATCAGAGTGGGTCCTTTGATAAAGGCTTGATAGCTTGAAAGAGATCCAAGGTACAATATGGTTAGTCATCAAGGAGGTTTATCTACTAAGCAAGCACCAATGTTCAATGGATATAATTATGATTTTTAGATTGCAAAGATGAGGACATACATCATGTCCCTAGAGTTTGACATTTGGCAATTTGTTGTGGATGGTTATTTTGCTCCTGTATTTCTCCATCTAGTGTTGTAGATAAGAAGTTGTTTGAGAATAATTCCAAGGTAATGAATGCTATCACTTGTGGTCTTTCAGAGATTGAATACATCAACATAATCCATTGTAAATCTGTTAAAAAGATATGGGACAAAATGCAAATCATTTATGAAGGAGATTCAAAGGTCAAGCTTGCTAAGTTACAAACTCATAAAAGGCAATTTGAAAGTCTCAAGATGAAGGAAGAATATTATGTGGCATCCTTTATATAAAGAGTTGATGAGATTGTGAACATCATCAGAGTTCTTAGAGAGAACCTTGAAGAAGCTATTGTAGTTCAAAAGGTATTAAAGTCACTATCGCTCAAGTTTGATCTTAAAATATATGCTATATAATAAAGTCATGATCTTACTCAGTTGAAGATTGATCAATTGCATGGCACCCTTACTACCTATGAGATGAGGAAGAATGATAATATACCACCAAATAAGGAAACAACATTCAAGATAGAGATGAATATAAAGAAGTTCCAAGGTAAAAAACACAAGAAGGATGACATTTTTTATATAGATGAGGATGAACTAATTGCTTTAATTTCAAGGAAATTAAAAATAGATTCAGACAAGCATAAGAGTAAACTACCTATCAAATGTTTTAATTGTGGAGAGGTAGGACATTTTGATAATAAGTGTCCTCATAAGTATAAGAAGGATGGTGATGATGAGCATGATCAAGGTCATGATGATGGTAATAGATCATTCAGATCTAATAAAAGTAAAAAAGGATTTAGAAGGTTTGACAACAAGAAGTACTTCAAGGACAAGAAGAGTCTCTACACCAAAGAAGATTGCAGCTCATCAGATGAGAGTGAAGTCAATGACTCTGATCATGAAGATGATGGTCATGTTGAAGATGAAGCCCTGTTCATGGCTGAAGAAGGTAGTTGCTCACATCAAAATGAGTCTACTTGGAGTGATTTAGATGATGATGAAGATGAGATAGACTATGAGACTACATTGATAAATGCTCTTGAAGAACTAAAGATTGAGAAGAAGATGAAATCTAAACTCAAGGACTATGAGGAACAAATCAATGTGTTTGAGACAAGAATGAATGAAGACACCAAGGATCATGAAGATATGGTCAACCATCACAATTGTCAATTGAAAATCTTGTCTACAAGAATGAAAGCTAAATAAGATGAATGTTCAAGGTATGTAATTGAAAATGAGTCATTAAGATCTAAGTTAGAGAAGACATTTAGTAAGGTGAAGACATCTAGTTTAAAAAGAACTCAAGTGATCTAGACAATATTTTGAATGATCAAAAACATGTAAGTGATAAAACTGGTCTTGGACACAAAGAAAAACTAGAGAATGCAACTCAAGACAAGATGAAGACTAATGTGAATAAGAACAATCTGACTTTGAAGGCAAATCATTAGATAAGGAATGAAGGTGCTAGTAGACTGAAAAAAATTAGATCAAACAACCAAATGCCATGAGGTCTACAAATTTCAATGGTTATTGTTATACTTGTAATCAGTTTAGGCATAAAGCAAGAGATTGTAGAAGACCTGTTAAAAATGAGTTTGCATGGGACTATGATGGGGGTCATCAATCAAAATATGTAAGCAAGGTTGCTTCAATTATCTTTATGAGGGACACTTTGCTAAGTATTATCAAAATAAGGAAAGGAGATGTAAGTCTTCTTCAAAAAGAGTAGTTTGTTTCAGTTGTCATGACATTGGACACATTAATAGTTTTTGTTTGAATAAGGTAAGATAAGCTGAGTTTCTATCAAGGAGTATGGTTTTTGTTACAACTATGAACAGAGAGGTCACATTGCTAGATTCTTTAAGCAAAGGCCATTAAGTCAAAATAAGTTCAATTGGGATCTAAGAGTGCAAGGAAGAAAGCAAGTTAGCTTATAGAAACCAAAGGTGGTAAGTGTGAGTCATGATAAGTCTGTAGGTCTAATTAATCTATTTGTTATAGTGGAGAATGTTTCAGAAAGTTAAGAGTGCCAAAGGCTCTGAGCTCTCATTGTCTACTTATGTTGTGTATGAAGAGGCCAAGCTCAAGTAGAGGACTAAGGTGTTGGTTGAAGCTAGTTCTGAGGTATGTATGGATCCAAGCAAACATTATGTTGTTGAACAAGCTTCATGCAAAGAACATCAATTATTAGTGTCTAGTGATAAGATTCCCAACTACAAGGTGGATTCTTCAAATGAAAAGGTATGTCATAAATCTATGTTATCTCCATGTATTGTCAATTCTATCTTAGAAGAGAAAGAGAGTGATATAGAAAAAGAACCAGTTGTCATAGTTAAGATTAAGAAGAAGAAGAACAAGAGCAAGAAGTCTTATAGCTATAAGAGCATTCCAATGGTTACTGAGGACATGTGGGCCAATCTTGGCTTCACTTTGCTTTAGAGCATTGTAGTGTAGAGGATGTCTCTGTCTATGCTTCTTAAGAGATTCCTTTCAGTGGAAAATCAAGTATTGTTGTGGTGTTCTTTAGATGCTCATAGAATGTTAGAGATGAGTGTTTTTAGTTAGAGTAGGTATGTCCATGTGGAAGATATGATGTGGTGATGTCAGAGTGATGTCATAGTTGTATATGTTCAGTGATTGAAGGTTTTCAAGTGGCAAAAGAGGCTTTATGATTTTTCAAGATGATATTTTTGCATAGAAAGGTATGTTGACTTTATTCTAGCATGTTCCATGTGGTTTTGTGGTATGAAGAAATGTTGAAGTCAAATTGGAGATTTTTGTTTGCTCTCGGGTTTCCCAGTTTGTGCTTAAGAGTATGCAGGTCCTAAAATGGGTTATAGGATGTATGGGTTCCCAAAAGTGTGTAAGATCAATTCTTGGTACATAAATGTGTGATGGGTGTCTCTAGTGTGTAAGTAGTTTCAAAAGTGTGAGTTGACCAGAAGGAGGTTTGTTGACCTTGTTTGTTTTTGAGTTTCTAAGGTTTTGGGCTATGCTAAAAAAGTGGTATGAATTATGAGTTGAGGTTTGAGGCTTCTTAATAGGATGAATGGTCCAAATGGGTTGTCAAATCATGCTTCATAGAGATTTGAAGGTTTGTGGTTTTCAAATTATTCATGTTTTAATCAAGATGGAGGCTTAATTGATAGATTGGTTTATGAAAGAAGTATGTTGCAGAAGTTGATCTACCTATTTAAAATGGGTGTGCTTAAGGGGGTATATGAGAGTGCTCCAGATATGAATTTTCAAGTCTTGAAGGTGTGTCTACTAAAATTTTTGCGATCTGCAAGTTCCAGGTAGGGCTACAAGAAGACTAGACAGGTCTAGCAAGAAGAGTGTTTTTTTTAGTTTATCCAAAAGAACAAGGCATGAGTATTTTAATGTGAGTTCTTAGGTTTTTTTAGAGCTTGTTTCCTATTTTGTGAGTGTCATGAAGTTCTATTGATGGTCTTTATGGTAGCTTGAGATAGAAGGCTAGTAAGCCTGTATGGTGATTCTTCATAGTGTATGGAGATCCGAAGATGCTCAAGTGATGCAATGGTTCAAAAATATTAGGGGGAGTCCCTCCCAGATGTATCTTAGTAATTTTTATCAAATTTTAGTATTGTGTGTTCTTTATTCATTAGTTTTAGTTCTTGGTTGAAGAGAGTGTTAGCATGGAACAAGAGGAAGTTGTCAAGGAAAGAAGAGGTAGGCTCAAGGTAAGGGAGATTGTGTATCATCTTTCTAAGATGGTCCTCTCCTATTGGTGTTATTTTTAGGTCCTTAGGATCAATTGGTACCCACTTTGTCATTGTGTCGAAGGGAAAGAAAGTTACTATTATGAGAGTGCTTGAAAAGAGAGAAGGAAGGTGAGTTGTCTGATGTGTGTTGACATCAATGATAAAGGATGATATTGTTAGAGAGTTGTCAATGATGTCATGGTGATGTCATAGAGGTGTCCAAGTGAGTAGATGAAGTGCCTTGATATTCTAAGTGACAATGACAAAGTGTGCAATGTGCTTGTCTTAGTATGTTTGAAGTTGGCTTGGTTGATCTTCTATTTTGGCATGGTTAGAGATGTTCAGGGATGAGTATGGTGACTTGAGGATGTGCAAGGGATCCTATTAGAAGTCAAGAATGCTTTGAGTGCTTTTGTGTATGAGTGAAATTTATCTGATAGTCCATAGTTTTCACCTAGACATTTTGGGTCCAGTGGCAAAAAATCTGAGTAGGCAGTTTGTTGATGTCACCATTGCCACATGTAGATGAGTTAGGGGGAGTTGGTCATATGGTTGTGATCACATTTTTTCCTAGTTTATATGTGCTAAGTCTCAAGTTAGCAATGAAGTGCAATCAAATATATTCAAGTGCAAACTTGGGCTCCTAGGTAGTTTGACAGTGTTTTCCCATACTTAGCCCAATTTGCAATGTAGCAAGAAGAGCCGAGTAAGCATATTAATATGGTCATATCTCGCACGTGTGGTAGTTTCAAGAGAATTTGATCATATGGGTTTGCTCAATTTTGTACCTAGTTGATATGCACTAAATTTTAGGTCATGCGATAAAGCGCAACTAAAGACATGCATGTTCAAAGTTGGTCTATCCAGATAGTTCTTGACATAGTTGGCTCTATGAGAAAAAAATGAGTGAGAATTTTAATGGCATTATATCTCACACGTGTGAGAGTTCTAAGAGCATATTGACACATGGTTGGATTCTCCTATGTGAGGAGATCATATGGTCCAAATTTGATAACATGCATTTGATCGAAGCAAAAGATATGGAGGTGCAAACTTGACCTTACAAACAAATTGCAATGGTCCCCATAGTTTATTTTGCACAATGTTAAAGATCAGGACCAGATGGAGATCTAATGGCTCACAGGGGATCATACAATGATCTACGATGAATAGCTAATCAAAGAGGTCAAAGTGTTCATTGGTTAATGAAGTTAAAGATCGAGTTCCTTACAAAAGGACCAACAGAGCGTGTTCATTCCAAGATGATTGAAAACAGCGAGAAGAGGACAAGTGCTCGATGTTTAACAGTATAAGTGCTCAGAAGGCACACGAAGGTGCCAAGTTTCATGATCATGGGGGTTCTAAGTAAGATCAAATGGTGAGCACTATAAGATAAAGACCAAACTGATCTGCAAAGATCGACGGTGCACCTTGAGTCAATATTGCAAGATTGCACGAGATGAGGTCAATTGTTTGAGGTTTAACATTTGGCAGTGGCATGCTATGAGTTAAAAGTCAAGCTTTGTACAATAAAATCAATGGTGCATGATTGATCTAAATAAGTGAGGACATGAGATGTGAGCATGGTGTTTGAAGTTTAACTGTGATCGTTTGGATTTAGATATTTGAAATTAACAAAGGAAAGATCAGTGCCTGGTTTTTGAGCCATAAATTTTGATCTATGCAAAATTTGACCATATAGTAAAAAGAAATTTTTTAGGGGACTCCAAGGTGTATCTGACAATATGAATTTGAGGGTCTAATTGTTAGTACAGTCAAAATTATTGAGCTCCAAAGTTGACTGTGTGTTCGATTGTGTTCTGCAAGTGACCCGAGAAGGGTGTTCGAGCTTGTTTTGATGTTGTTTGGATGTTTCATGATGAATTAGCTATTGGAGCATGTCGCAAACTCTATGAGGACAATTTATGTGCATTACGTAGGTTTGACCAATCGTATGCAGTATGAACAAATGGTTATAAATCGACTGTGTTTTCATTCATGATGACTGTGTGCATAGAATGTTGTTTGAACAAATTATGCCTAAGTAGAAGGGTACTATGATGGTTGTTGGCACTTCAGGGGGACCTATAGATCATGTGGCATGGGTTCATGAGTTGGAAAGTGTTCATGTATTCTTAATTTGCTCGGAGAAATGTCAAAGAGGTGAATGGGTCATCATAGGACCTAAAAGGTGACTTAGGCCTATTTGAAAGAGGGTTGTGCTTAAGTGTTACCCATGTTAGATGCCTTCAGGGTGAAGGCATGTGTTGTGGCTAATAGGAAAGATTACAATCTTGATAATCATGATAGCTCTATAAATGGTGAAACCAAATGTGTTGGTTTCTATATTTTTGAGAAGATTTGTGCAAGGCTTATGTGAGAGTTATGAAACGAAGGAGAGGTAGAATGCCCAATAGATGAGTTAATAAACAGAGCAGATTCTTGACTGTGTGTATGACCTGTAGGCTATATTTTTTATGTCAGAAAAGTGCTCTTGCAGTTTGAGGATGTGCGAAGAGGTCTAAGTGTGCATATGAGGACAGTTTGAGTGAAGGAGAGAGATTGTGGCATGCCTATTTGAGATGCCTATATGAGATAGAGAGGGAGTTTGTACAGGGGTTAGCTAATCAGAGATCCATCATTAGGTGTTGAAGACATCAGCGCTAAGGTGGAGGTGTTCACTTCAAAGGAGAGCCTAAAGGACTTGATCTTCCTTAGGGGCATTTGCTCCTTGTGAAACAAGTGTTTCACTAAAGGTCTTTGGTCAGGGGCATTTGATCAAAGTTTTATGGTCTAAAGGAGTTGATCAGTGTCTTGTTTGTATTTTTTTATAGGACAAGTAGTTTATGTGTTGCAGGGTTGAGAGTGGGTTTTATTCCCCATGAGGGTTTCCCACCAAAACTATGTGTTATGTGTTTGATCTTGTGTATGCATTAAATGAATGAGCTATGTTGTTAATGTTACTTGATTAAGTTGATATATGCTAATTGTTTAATAGTTTGAAAGGATTGGAATTGAAATTGAAATAACGAGGCTCACTGATTCATCCGTCCCACCCCTCTCAATGATTGTACCTCTAACATACTTTAGTATTTTCATTTCATTGTAATATAATGTGGGGTTGGCGCATTTGTAAACACTAAAATATGGTATTTCGCACTTGACAATGTCAATATTGACCTACACTTATCTCACATGACTTGTGCATTTTCAAACATCTCTTATTTGTCATTCGTACACCTCTACATGTTGTATGACCCTGATTCATTCTAAATTGCTATCAGACACCTATATGAACCTTTCAATCTATGTTAAATCAATTAAATATCATACTTAAACATTTTCAAATCACCACATTGGCATTCATGTTTTCCAAATAGTAACATCGTACTCAAACAATAACATCAACATTATTGCCCTGAGGCTAACGTTGCCGCCCTTCACCTAACAATGACTATTTTTCGAAATCAAATCATTCCCATAAGTGGGCCCATTCACGTAGTGTGTTAGTGGTGCAATAAATTATCCAATTAAATGCATATAAATACAAACAAGGTCAAACTTATTCATTGTTTGGCATTCTCAAGTATCTATCAAATACACTAGTGTGCATTGAGCAAATCTACCATATTCTTCCCAAATTACAAATCGTCACTATGAGCAGTGATCAACCAAGTTTGAAACATACCAACCTAGGCCTAAAGCCAACATTGTCAAAATCAAAACTAAATGTTTAGGTGCATCTAATCACAATTGCACTAATCACACTAAAGGGAAGAACTATGTGTGGGTTAACTTCCCTCTTTGGAGTATAAAATACTTAAACAACGGGTAATCATCAATGGAAATGACTAGGTTAGCATAGTACTACACATCATCACTTTATGCAAGTTTTTATCCTTCACAAGTAGAACTAGAGTTTCAAGGAGAAAGACATTGATTTATGGAGCTACACAAATAGTCAAAGGTCAAAGATTGTATATATAAAAACATATCAAAGAACACCACATTGTATGGTCACCTATATCCCAAGACAATAACACCAACCTCTAATCCTGACATTAGTGACTCTTCACACAAAAATATACACTTCCAAACCTAGACAAATCACAAGCATGCTTCTAGTCCATTTCTAAACACAATCACACTCACCCCATTCAAATAGTAAAACTAAATATCTTGATCTCCTTTTGTATTTTTTGATTATAACAAATTTCATTATAAGAGCAATCTCAACAATAACATTCAAATTTATACTTAAATGTCATATATTACAATCTAAATTAATCATTCAAGCTTATCCTACAATGAACTTGCCACCACATTTCATTCTCAAATCAATCTTAAAAATTATACATATACGCCATATATTACAATCTAAATTAATCATTCAAATTTATCCTACAATGATTCACATTAATGTAAAAATAAGGTAATTAATGTGCTACCACACCTCACTTAACACCAAAGCTTATCTTCTCTATTGTTTCCTTCCACCTTACAACCAAAAAAAAAATTTAATTCAAAATTATATAAAAAGCTATCTTCACATTTAACACCAACTAATCATTAAAAAAAAATACTTAATTCAAACTTTATATATAAAGGTTATAAGATTATCTCATTTTAAAAAAACACTTTAAAATATTATAAAAGTTGTTGAGTGTTCCACCCATCACTAAAGAATTAAAAAATAAATAAATAAATCAAACTTTTATAAAGATCATCTCCTCCTTGCCTATAAGATGTAGATGTATTAATTAAAAAGTAGTTAAAAGAAACTGTCATATCCAACTCCACCATGACTCTGGTCCTTGGTGATATTTCTTAAATTAATTATAATTTTTAATAATGTTAGCGATAGTGAGTAATACTTGCATGTAGCTTATGTGACTTGTTAAAGCCCAAAAACTCTAATAAAAAAAACTGGCCCGTTAACCGTTTACCCTCTCCTCCCTTCAAAAATAATGACTCGTTCAAACTTATTAACTTTATATATAAATTATATGAGGGTGAAAAAAAAGAGTTGATATTATATCTTCGCACTAAAAGAAATCAGATTCATCCCCTACGGCTTTCGAATTTCAAAAATATAACATATCGTGTCATCAAATAATATAAGTTATTCTACATTCTCGGCGCCTTCTAACGGCTACTTAGGAATGGCCGACACTAGAGGCAGAAAGGCAGATTGACTTCCCCCACGATTAGGGCAATTCCGTTTAGGACTGAGGCGATCCATTTTAATGACACACAAAATAAAATTGTGATGTGGATAACCAAAGCATTCCTTTTTGAAATGTAAAATGTAAAAGATAAGTTTGATAAACGGTTGAATGTGTGTGTTACATGGTAAAAATATTACCAATATATAATAATATGTTAGATATATCCTTCATTAAAGTCGGGTCAGAAAGTACATAAAATAAGAGCAACTTCATCTGGTAAGATTCCTACACATTGTTTTATTACCAACATGCCAAACATAATAAAATGCTAAAATATGAGTAGCAGCAATGCACTTGTTCACCTTTACCATCAAAGTGGTATGTTTTAGAAAGCATAAAATTAGATTCTCATAATGAAAACACCACTTGTTTACATACATGGAAGGTTCCTGCTACTGGCTAGCCTTTCTATGCATGTTCAGAAAACACAGTTTCAATAACCTAGACCTACAATTAGTTAAAAACAATGTCCTCCACAAAATTGTGAGGCTAAATCTAGAATACGGGCATTTCACTTTTTCTTTTTAGCAGGAGGCTCTTCATCCTCATCCTCATCATCGTCATCCTCGTCGTCCTCATCGTCCTCATCCTCGCCATCTTCGTCGTCATCATCATCATCATCCTCATCTTCTTCCTCGTTGCCATTTGCTTCCTCTTCACCTTCTTCATCTTCATCAGGATTATTTTCCTTATCATCTTGCCCAGCTTCATCAGCCGATAAATCATCCTCTTCATCGCCCAGATCGTCTTCATCAGCTTCATCTTCCTCATCATCGTCATCTTCATCATCACTTCCAGCGTCCTTACACTCGCCCACTTCTGAAGATGTAACGGTAGATTTACTTGGCACTTTAATCGTAGAATCAGATCCATCAATGATATCACCTCCTACACATGGTGGTCTACCCACCTGCAAATCAGCAGGCACTGTTCAGGATGCAGTCAATATCATAACAGTTCCAACTAATCTAGAGCACTAAACAGTCAGAACATTGACCTAATAGGCTAGCAGTATACAGGACACACCTTTAGCACACTTTCCTGGGCCTCTGCAACTCTGAAAGAGCCAAAACCAAAACACTTTCTATTAATAAGCCAATATAGAAACGACGCCAATAAAAGCTAACATTGTTTGTCACCCAGGTCCATACAAAGCTTTAAATGTATATTAAAAAAAAGTTAAATGTCTTACCCAATTTCCATATTCAACGGCTGTTCAAATCCAGGTATCCTCTGCATCCTCTGCAGCATAACACATTTTTGTGTGAGAAAACAGTGCATGACTAGCACAAAAAGTAAACCACGCGCACACACACATGAGAGTAAGTACAAATACTGAAGCCCTTAAACCTACTAAAATCCACTAAGCCTACCTTGCAATAATGTTTAAACTAGTGTGAAACAGATCCAGCAGAGGCAAACTCAATGCATTTTCTCAGGATCCTAACAAAACTACATGTTCTACAAGAAGACATAATAGATTTCACCCAATACCCGACTCTTCCGTACAAACGCACTTTGATCAAACCCTAACCTTACACAAAACGCAGTCTCGTCATTGAAACAAGAGCGCAATGTTTTTCCTCTGCGCCGTTCTGCGACCTAATATAAAAGCAAACAACTAATCCAAACTCCACAGTCCACATATAGTAACATGTTTAGTGGTTCCCAAACGGCGAAAAAAATGCCTCAAACACAAAAGGAACTAAATACAAAGCTGTAGACCCTAGCCACCCTACCCGCAGATTTTTAATACGTTGACTCGAAGATAGTGAATTTCTTACCCTGATTGACACGAGAAGCAAGGCTTCTGTAACTGCGATAAGCCTCTCAACAGCAATAGTTTCCAGAATACAACCCAACATGGTAAGAGGACTAGTATTATGCACCAAAGGAGCCGTAGCAGCCATAGCTGTAACCACAACCACTTACACACTGATTACTTCAACAGAGTCTGCAAAACAACCCACGCCCAATTAAAACCCTAGTTGCGTAAAACCTAACACAAAACCCTAACTAAAATAAAATTATTTCCAACTTACCGAACACGCCATTTCCATTGTCTAAAATTACAAACCGCGAAAATAAGAAAAGAATAAGACAACTCACTCAAGCTTGAAGAAACCCTTCTGAACCGTATTTCTAAAGGCTTAAAACCCTGCAAAAACCCGAGAACAAAATGGTTACGCAGAAATATTATGACATTGCGGTTTGAAAAAGCAAAGATGCTTCTGCCCTTGTCGAGCCACAACACAACACAAGCCGTTTGCAGCAGAAGGCGAGCAGCGATTCACTCTTGTAGCCGAGAAAATCACCCCGTAATTACGCCTCGTAAAAAAGGCTGGGCTGTTTCGTTTACTTAGTGAGAACTTTGGGCATTAGGGTTTTTGTGTAAATGTTAGCTTATCCAGGTTAACATGGGTTTCTTTCGTTAAAAATAAGCAATGATTTAAAAGGGAACCCCTCCTCTATCCTTCTCAACGTAGAAGCCATATATCTATATATATTATATGATTGGTTTTGTCGTCTCTCACTTGCATGTTAAAAGTTACTTTGAGTTAGTTAAGTACAGGTTCAAATAATAGGTTTTATAATCGACTGACTTTGCAACGTTAATTAAGAGTATGTTATGTTGAGGGTCGTGGATTCTCATACAATTAATTTTAAAGGGGTGGTTCTTATTTTCATTATGTGAATTTAAATAAGATAAAATTAATTTCGATTTAGATTGTATAAAATATGGTAATGATATTGCACCCACGGAAAGTGATGTGTTAATTTTATGCACATGATTTCTCAAGGTTGGGTTGAGATAGCGGAAAAAAATGATGGGCAATGTAACTAATGGTCTAGTTGAATGGATTGAATGGGTTGAGCTCCGAGAATTGGACAATTTTGTTTGATAGGTTAAGCTACCCTTGCAAGATTATGAACTATGCATACCAAGGGACGTGCTCTCGTATAACATCATTCTTTTCTTGTATTGTAATGTTCATTTAATGTAGCAAATTGTCTAGAGTGATGAGGGTTGTATATTATCCAAATTATAAGAGGATTAGGTAGCATAGCTCTTAGTCAATATTGCTTTTTTTAAATGAGTAGAAATCGGTTTGAATTACTCTAAGTATTTGACCAATTCTATCTTGTTGATCTCACCCGAGAATGTCATTTGCAAAGGTGAAAGAATGGAATAAGGCTTGACTCAATGAAAGAAGGTAAAATCAAATACGTTGGTTGGTTAATTAACGAGCTAATATGTGGATCTACCTAACAAGTTGAGCTTCTACTAACCTGCTTTATTTGTCCAGGGCTTCAAATTGGTTGATTATTAAATTTAATAGTGGGGTTGAATGAAAGACTTCTAGCCAAAGCTTGGAGTCAATGTTGTTTTGTATGCATGTCTGAACGGGGGCGAGCATACATGGAAAAGATCTTACCCTGTGTGGATGCACTTGTTCTAAGAGTGTCATCCAAAGATGTCGGAATAGTTGTGTTGGATGTTGTTTGAATTAAATGTTGATTTTGATTTTTAAATGTTTGTGTGTGGACTTCTAGTTAGTATTTTGTGAAATAAAAGATTTAAAATAAATAAATAAACTAAAACATGTTTAAATGAAAGTAAACGAATGACTTTATATGTAATTAAGCACAAACAAGTTATTGTTTCCTTTCAATTTGAATATTTATGTTTCTCTAATGATCTAAATCGTGTACAAGATAGAAGTAAACAAAATTATTTTATTTTTTCTTTTCAATGCTTATGCATGCAAACAATAAAAATAAAACATTGGAAATCCGAATAAAGTAATTGATCTTTTTTTTTTTTTTTTTTCTGAATCAAGAATGCAAATTTGGGACTAGTTAACTAATTGAATTGCAATATTGGAAATGCAAACAAATGGTTGATCTTTTTGTATTTTTCTAAATATATATACATAATTTAAACTATTTAATTGATTGAAGTGTAATGATGAGAGTATAAAACAAAATGATCCTATTGTATTTTCAACACTTTATGAATGTAAATGTTAACAAGTGTTGGAAATGCATAACTAGATTATTTTTGTAATTATCTGATTTGAATGAATGTAAGGTTGAGGATAACTAAGTGATAGAAATGCACACCTAAATTATTTATTCTTTTTTGTAATTTTATGATTTGAGTTAATGTGTTTACTGTTGACGCAGGAAATTGCACCCTTGGCAGGAGACCTAGCTCCTGCCTTCTCCTCGCAACATGGAAACTCCCCTCTCGCCTGTGGGACCGGTGAAGCTGGAAGGGAGAGTCTCTAGATAAGGGCTAGCTCCCTTTGATGCATCATGTTTGTTCCAGTAAGTGCTAACACATACATATATATAGATATATAAAAAGGGGAGGGGGGGTGGGGCGGGCGAAGGGAGGAAGATACAGGAAAACAAACTACTCTAAAGAGGTGATGCACCAAAATAAGGTCGACCTTCACACATCCACTCTTGAAATCAGACAAATGCATACATACACTTCACACTTGGTAGAAGGACCAGGCTGCTAGAAACTGGCAAGGAGGCTTTCATGAAGACACAAAAAACAAAAATCAATGAGGCAATGTGAAATGCACACTGTAAGTAACTTCCTCTATTCTGGTCTTCCAAATGTTAGCTCTTCTCCTTTCAGCTGCAGAAATGGCACCTTGTAGACAACATGTACATTGGTGTTGGACCTATGAGAGCATCAAGAGACAATGACTGAACACAAACAACACTCAGCACATACTCTGAAACATCTATCCAAATGGAGGTAAAAATTGCTTTTATTTGATTCAGGTGCAAATTTTGCCAGGGCTACGCCTTAGCAAAATGTGGAAGATGATTTACAAATGACAAGTTCGCAATATATATGAGAAACTAGGAAGTCCATTTGGCACTCCCTCTTTACAAGTGGCAATCGCGTCCCTTCATTGGGAAGAATAAGTTGCTCAAAACATTAATGAGCCGTCTACTTTGTCTGCTTGAAATCTACTTTTCTCTTTTAGGTGACTTACACAATTTGTCTACTCATTAATGTGAAACAGAGGAACTAGTTGCATTGCTAGCTGCTTGCGTCCCAAATGATCAATTTGCTAGCACTATTTCACTTGCCAGAGTCACTTCTCAAATTGGCGCCACTTGGACTGACTACTTACTCATTCCTTGCTTGTCACTTTATCTTTTATTAGTTTTGTCTTATCTGGCTCATTCGGCCCCTGGGGCAAAAATCTTGGCGGGTCGCTGCACTCTGAGCTCCTTTTCTATGGCTAGCACTTCCTTTGCTTTTAAAGACAAACATCCATTTCTCTTTGTGAAAGTTGACGTTCGTATGGCCGTCATGTTTTGGAAACCAATGAATATTCTATTCTTTTAAACTTGACATCCTCTGGGACGTCACCGTCCCTATCACAACACTATTGGGTCCCTTGCTGGCACTCGCTTATTTTCCTTCCCTACAGGCACCCTTTTGCTTTTGAAAGTACCCTTTGTATTTGGGTTGAAAGTCTCCCGGGTTCCCGCGGGCTTTATGTCTGCGGATAATTTCCTTGGGTAAATTTCCCCAGGTCTACCTTTTTGGCTTGCTTTGTTTTCCGTGGACTTTTGTTCATGGACATTTTCCCGCAAACAAAAAGTTCGCAAAAATTATGTCCACTTTTTTGACTTTGAGCTTTGAATGTGCCCGAATTCGGGGGTCTTAACAATTGTGAATGAATTGAACTTTGAACTTTGAATAAAACTGAACTTACCCGGTCCCTGTCTTTTGAAACGCCTGCCCTCCGCTAGGGCACTTTGATTTGAGGACTCCCCTTCAGCTAAGGGCATACCTTTGAACCAAACCGTTGAACCAAAATGGTTCAATGGTTCAATGGTTCAACCATTGAACGCCGACAAGCCTCTTTGCCAATTGAACTGCCACATTGAACCATGTTCGTTGAACCAAAAAGTGATGGTCTTGAAGATTAAACTGAAGCTTGAACCATGGCTGAATGAAAACTGTGTTGAACTTGTGCAATCTGAAGATGACTGGCATTAAACAGCAGGGGAGGAAGGTGACCGAAATTTTGCCTATGGGCAAAAATTGGTCAACAGATTGGCGACTCACAGGGGAAGCATGCCTGTTATGCTTAGAACCTAGTTGCCTTGCAGTCCATTGGGTGCGGAGTCAGATGTAGCTATGAAAGAGTTAGCAACAGCCTCAAAGATTCGAGAATCAAACATGAAGCCTTTACCCCCACACGCAAAGGGAAAACACACAAGGCTAAAAAACACTACCTATGCAAACTGCACTTAGGGAAAGTAGGAAAAGAAATTGAAAACAAACTACTATTTACAGCTAACCAGGTATTCTCGCCTCCCTCCTGGATCGAAGGGAAAATTTCTTAAGTCCCCTTCCTAGCAAGAAGACTTATGGTGCCAGGCAAGTAGCTGAATGAAAAGGAGATTTGGTGACCTGCTCCTCTTGCCTGCCACTTAATTTGGCTTGTACCTGAGTGGAGATTCAAACATGCTTCCAACGTATATGTACTATGTTTGTTCTTGGAAGCTTGCCTCCTGTTGGTTCTTCAAGCTGGTATATCCCATTAAGAAATTGATTGTTGTCGGCTCATCACCATAAACCCCTTAATACGCACCCTTGACTAACTTGCTCTCTCTTACCTTATGCTTGGGTTCCATGGTATGATCATCTTCCTTGATGACTTCAAAGGAGATATCTTTAGATTCACCAACCTCTCGAAGGGGTAAATCTAAAAAACTATAGCCTCTTTACATGCTTGTTAGAACCCCAATGTTGCCTTCTCCGCTCTTATCCAGCTTGTAGCCTCCTTGAAGAATAGTGTAGCCTACCTCGATGACTTCAAACAAATCATTCAAAGCATGGACAAGAGATTATCCATGCTCTTCCATGTCAGCTAAGGTGATCTCCTCCTCACCCGTACTCATGAAGTCTCCTTGATCAGTCATGAACTGAGCACACTCTTCTTCGCTTACTTCCTTCAAGACAGGTTCCTCCTCAAGAAGGGGTGAAGTGGAATGCTGATGGATGAATTCATGTGGAAGAGGAGGCAGTCCCTGAACTAGAATCGAATGATTCTCCTCTTTCCATTTGGTCAGCACTTCACCTATATCAGGCATGGCCTGATAGTTCTCTTGGGGATGTGTAGGTGGGGTGTGTTTAGACATGGAATGTGTTGTTGGGTCTGAACCATCCATCACACACTGGCTGAGGAATCTCTCTTTGGATTCCAACTCTGCAATCCACTTATCTATATTCTCTTGGAAGAGCCTTTCCTGGAAGTCACAATCATCATCGAGAGCAGGAGTAGCCCCATCTTCTTCAAGGTTTTGAGCAAAACCTTTCCCTTCTTCCTCCTTTCCACCCCAAGATTCCACTGTTTGCTTCCAGCTCATGATCTTGGGATTGGAAACTTGCTCCCATGAACAGGTAGCAACTTTATCCTCTTCAAGGTCCTGAGTTGGTTCTTGGTGTTCCTTCTTCCAATTTGGAAATGGGAGATCATGTTGAAAGACTTGAGGAGGTTGGGGAAGATTTGGGAGGGTCTGCTCATGTACAGGAAGAGCTATCTGAAAAGAGGCGTGCTGAAAAGCTAGGTGAACGGGATTGAGGGTAGGATCGATTGATGCATCGGGTGAGCTAGAATGAGCAAGTGCCATCTGATAGAAAGGATTTGGCATACAAGAGGGAGTTTTCTCTAGAATAGGAGAGGGCAGACCTTGGACCAAAATTTCTTGATTTTCATTCCTCCATTTTACCAACATTTCATCAATATTGAAATTACCCTATGGATTGGTGGAAGGGGTGTCTTTTGGCATCGACTCCTCTACAAGGTCCAAAAACTCCATTTCTCTCTCTCCCAGCAGTCTCATCTTAGCCTCTAATTCCTCAATCCACTTAGCTATATCATCCTCATTTTGTACTTCTTGGAACTCATGGGAAACACCATAGAGATGGGGAGTGCACGAAGATTGCCATGAAATGCAAGGAGCTTCCTAAAGAAGGGTGGGGGGAACTTGAAAAGGACTAACCTCATCTTGTACCTCACACTCTTGGACAATGTCTTTCGTCCCCCTGTTGTTTCATGACTCAACCACTTGATTCCAGGTCAAGAAATTCAGACTGGGCATCTCCTTTGGGGGTGATGGGGCCATAATGTGAGAGGGTAGCGAAGATTTAGATTCCATTTCCCTCGCTGCCAAAATGGACTGCTGCACTTGAAGGTTTGCCAATTCGATTTGTCTATCAAGATTAGCCTTAAACACAAGATTTGTCATTTCGAAACTCTCCTCAACATGATTGGGGAAAGGACTTTGACAAGCTTGATTTGGCTTATGAGCAGGCACCGTATATGAATGATATGATGTTTGGGGCAATGAGTATGCAGGTTGATAGACTTGGTAAGGCTACCTCTCATGAACACTCAGCTTCTCCTCCAAAGATGCAATCAAACCATTCACATCCAGCATCTCATTTGTAAGCCTATGCCGATTGGCTCTTTCAATAGGAGCCCATTCCTTCTTAACCTGATCCAGTGCATTCCTCACTTAATGGATGACATGATTAGGAACTTCTTAGCCACATCCCCTTCTGGTGTCAAGATCTACCACATATTTTTTGTATCCCAATAGTGCTCGCTTGAAGGCAAAAATGGGTTGATTGGTGAAGAGACTGGGTTGAGTGGGAGCAGTGACGTAATGAGAAGACTGGGCATAAGGTTGATATAACTTATGAAAGGGCTGAGACTAGCCATATTGAAACTGATAAGGGTCAACATAAGGCTGGTAAGGATCATAGCCATGTTGGCCAAGGAAAATAGGGTCCATGGCTCTGAACGATGGGATTATACATACCAGAATGTTGTTTCTTGATGGTATGGCACCAGAACTGCTTAACCAGTTGATTTAACTCAGATTCACCATTAGTGTTTGATGTAGAAGCCTCCAAAGGTTGGTCGGTTGAAGAACACACCAAAAATTCTTCAACTCTTTGGACAAAACCTATCCCAGTTCCCATAGGGCATGCCAAAACTGTTGATGCAGGAAATTGCACCCTTGGCAGGAGGCCTAGCTCCTGCCTTCTCCTCGTAACATGGAAACTCCCCTCTCACCTGTGGGACCGATGAAGCTAGAGGGGAGAGTCTCTAGATAAGGGCTAGCTCCCTTTGATGCATCGTGTTTGTTCCAGTAAGTGCTAACACATACATATATATATATATAGATATATAAAAAGGGGGGAAAGGGAGGAAGATACAGGAAAACAAACTACTCTAAAGAGGTGATGCACCAAAATAAGGTCGACCTTCAAACATCCACTCTTGAAATCAGACAAATGCATATATACACTTCACGCTTGGCAGAAGGACCAAGTTGCTAGAAACTGGCAAGGAGGCTTTCATGAAGACATAAGAAACAAAAATCACTGAGGCGCTGTGAAATGCACACTGTAAGTAACTTCCTCTATTCTGGTCTTCCAAATGTCAGCTCTTCTCTTTTCAGCTGTAGAAATGGTGCCTTGTAGACAATAGGTACATTGGTGTTGGACCTGTGAGAGCATCAAGAGACAATGACTGAACACAAACAACACTCATCACATACTCTGAAACATGTATCCAAATGGAGGTAAAAATTGCTTTTATTTGATTTAGGTGGAAATTTCGCCAGGGTTACGCCTTAGCAAAATGTGGAAGATGATTTACAAATGACAAGTTCGCAATATATATATGAGAAACTAGGAAGTCTATTTGGCACTCTCTCTTTACAAGTGGTAATCGCGTCCCTTCATTGGGAAGAACAAGTCGCTCAAAACATTAATGAGCCATCTACTTTGTCTGCTCAAAATTTTCTTTTCTATTTTAGGTGACTTACACGATTTGTCTACTCATTAATGTGAAACAGAGGAACCGATTGCACTGCTAGCTGCTTGCATCCCAAATGATCAATTTGCTGGCACTATTTCACCTGCCAGAGTCACTTCTCAAATTGGCACCACTTGGACTGACTGTTTACTCATTCCTTGCTTGTCACTTTATCTTTTCTCAGTTTTGTCTTATCTTGCTCATTCGGCCCCTGGGGTAGAAATCTTGGTGGGTCGCTGCACTTTGAGCTCCTTTTCCATGGCTAGCGCTTCCTTTGCTTTTGAAGACAAATAGCCATTTCTCTTTGTGAAAGTTGACGTTCGTATGGCCGTCATGTTTTGGAAACCAACATATATTCTATTCTTTTAAACTTGACGTCCTCTGGGATGTCACCGTCCCTGTCACAACACTATCAGGTCCCTTGCTAGCACTCGCTTATTTTCCTTCCCTATGGGCACCCTTTTACTTTTGAAAGTACCCTTTGTATTTGTACTGGAAGTCTCCCAGGTTCCTATAGGCTTTATGTCTGCGAACAATTTCCCCAGGTAAATTTCCCTGGGTCTGCCTTTGGCTTGCTTTGTTTTCCATAGACTTTTGTCCACAGACATTTTCTAGCAGACAAAAAGTCCACGAAAATTTTGTCTGCTTTTTTGACTTTGAGCTTTGAATGTGCTCGAGTTCAGGGGTCTTAACAATTTTGAATGAATTAAACTTTGAACTTTGAATAAAATTGAACTTACCCGGTCCCTGTCTTTTGAAACGCCTGTCCTCCGCTAGGGCACTTTGATTTGAGGACTCCCCTTTAGCTAAGGGCATACCTTTGAACCAAACTGTTGAACCAAAATGGTTCAACGTTTCAATGGTTCAACCATTGAATGTCGACGAGCCTCTTTGCCGATTGAACTGCCACATTGAACCATGTTCGTTGAACCCAATCGTTGAACCAAAAAGTGATGGTCTTGAAGATTAAAATGAAGCTTGAACCATGGCCGAATGAAAACTGTGTTGAACTTGTGCAATCTGAAGATGACTGGCATTAAACAGTAGGGGAGGAAGGTGACTGAAATTTCGCTTGTGGGCAAAAATTGGTCAACATCTACCCTATTTTTAGATCAGTGTACTTCTCAATGAGATAAAGTATAATAATTAATTCAAATTTAAATGTATGACAATTAAGTATAAATTGGAATGTACAATACTGGAATTGACTTGATAATTAGATTTGTTATTTATGGAAAGAATTGTTTAACCCTAAATTTAGATATGTGATGATAGGTTAAGAATATAGAAAAAATTCAAGCACAAGGGTGATAAAATATTCTATAACAGGGCAATTAGTTTCAAACTTAGATAAATGAATATTCTGAATTATAATACTAAGATGTGTTAAATATAGAAAGCATTGAATTTGAAAGATGTTTAATTGATTACAATATTAAAGACAAATGATACTTAGCTAAGTTTACTATGCGTAGATAGATATAGATTAGAAATAGGTATCAATTATGCAGGATTCATCTAATTTTGAAAATTATACTTTTGTAGTTGTAGACACTATCATCAGATCTGCACACTATTGTAGACGCTAGTGTCTGACTGTGACATAGGTGTCCAGTGCATAATAGTGACTGGATCTATATGCATCTAACTTCATTATTATAAGTTTCCTATCACATTTATCTTGATGTATTAAGATCTAGGATACAAGCTATTATTCTTTGTTGTTTGATCACACCTTAATTCTTCACCCTTCTTCACCCTTGGAATGAATTTGTTAAAAATGGGTTAGTGTGCTCATGGTATCGAACTGACCCTAAATACCTCTCTATCAATAGGCTTTGCCTACATAGCCAATACTTCAAAGAGGGTCTCAGACTTATGTAGTTATCCCCTATGTGTGGGAAAGTGTATACACAAGGGTGTAATATACTATATGATGATGCATGTAGTGATCTAGCTTATAATTTTACAAATATCACTCATGGGTTACTCTTTGAATACTTCAGACTTGTAATATGATTATTCATATGCTTTATATGAAAATAGGGATGAATAGGGTAGAATAAATTGGTTGTGTTGTTGATATATTTAGCTTTAGTAGGTGTTTTCTTGGTGTTTTCTAGATGAAGAATGAGAAGACTTAGACTTATATTTATACCACATTTTTTGAAAATATCCCATGGTAGGATTCAATAAAACAAATAGGCTAACCCATAGGTTTCAAAACATTTTCAATTTGGTTAAATTTTAGAAACTACACACTAGATAAGGATTTGGACACTATCATCAATAATAGCATCTCTTTGTGGCCTGTAGTGTCCAAAAGGCTAGAAAATAGGTATGGATATAAAACTAATAGTGAAGGATGTTTATCAGGTTTTAAGCTTTTGGTGTAGTATAAAAGACTTGGGTCATCATAATGATATTGATAAGACTAAGAGATAAGCATCTAGGCATAGTGAGATGGCAAATGCGAGCCTTTTAGTAACAAAAATGTATAAAATTGAAGGGTAAATCCTTGATTAATATATATCAAATGTATAAGACTAAGATGTTATAAATATTTAGTTTTAGTATCTACATTTTTCCCCTAATCTAGTAATGCACAAGGATGAAATTACTAGTTTAAAAGAAATAAATGCTTACATGGGTGTGTATAACACACCTTGTCTTTGTTTGAGCCTACTTTAAGTGCTTTATTGGTGTATGACCTATAACCAAAAGCATGTTACATTATAAATTAGTACATATAATTTGAAATTTGAAATAATTGAAATGCCTAAAAATAAATAGAGCAAGGAAGGAGTGCATATGTGCATCAATGCAACCATGTTTCCTCTTGATGTTTTGACTTGGTAAAAATGCTTCTTTATGAAGTATTAAAGTAGGAAAAGGTTTAGACCTAAACCTTAGAGATTTGAAGAGGGATATTGAAAGGTATTATGCCCCTAATCTGGTGCAAAAATGAGTTGTGACACAGCGATTGAGATCATTATATCTTAATCGTATAACTCAAGTGTGAATATATATAAGCTCATGAGGGTGGGTGATTTAATCAAATCATCCTATAAATTTGGTGAGATTGGATGATTTAATCACTCTAATATATAAATCTGGCAAGGTTGAATGATTTAATCACTTTAACATATAAAATGAATTGTTGTAGTAAAAAAGACTCAATAACATTACATTTTGGTGTAATCAATATGTCTTGGTGAGTAGTATAATTGGTAAGTTTTGTAATTTTTGTGTAATAACATGGCATATGAACCTCTAATATGTCTAATTTGGAGTATATGTGACATAAATCTAAAAAAAAAAATGTCTCAAATCTATGTCCAATTGATGCAATAAATAGGATTATGATCCAAGTGTATATCTGAATCATGGAACTAAACTAGAGTTTGTGCAAGTGTGGAGTTCATATTTTTATGACATGCCCCCATTAAATTTTAGACCTATTAATTAAGTGTGTAAGTATGGTGGTTATGTTTTTGTGATGTGTAGGATTGGATTACGAAGAGGATAAATTCAAACATTAGTCATGAAAACTGACAAAAGAATGCATAAGAATTGATAATCTAAGGCAACCTATTCCAACAGGGTTTGCAAATAATAATAAAGGACAAATTAAAAGAAAGCAATACCAATTACCTTCCCAAATGATTCCACCATCCAAGAGCAACTCTTTTCCCCTTGATTTAGTGTTCTTATTGTTGGTCAATTTCTAGAACTAGTAATTGGCCAACCCTATAGCTTAAAGGGTCATGACCTATGTCTATATTTTTCTTTCCAGTCATGTTGAAGGTGTTCAAGACATGTATAGTCATTTCTTGTATAGTCACATTCCAATCTTGTTTTAGCAGCCCTTAAGTGAAGGTTTATGTGAAAAAGATGTACTTCATGCTATGTATTTCCTTTGAAATTTTTGTGTCTTGGCATATTTTTTGTCTACAAGCCTTTAAAAATGAACCAAAAATATGAGACATGCCCAAGGACATCAAGATTAAGCTATGAAAACTAGTTATTTGAGTTTAAAATTATCAAAGGATCCTGAGCCCAATCACGAAGATGTCAAGTGGTAGAGCCGCATTCAATCAAATCAAAATATTTAATAACACATGAGCAACATCTTAAGTTAGTGGGTCCAGGTAGATCCAATAACACATGTTCAATCATGTCGAAGAGATCAATGATGAGCATCAAGTCAAAAAGTTAGCAGAGCCAAGACAAATACAATAAAGATAAGTGTCCAAATCTTGGGAGCCAAGTTAAGATCCAATAGCAAGCAATAATTTGACAAAGTTAGTGGGTCCAGTTAGATCAATGGTGTTTTTAAATCATGCTTTGAATATCTAATGATGGGCATCAAGTCAAAGAGTTTGAGGATCCTAAGGATAAATGTTGATGTGCTAAGTGTCATGATCATGGCAAGCTAAAGAATCAATGGTGTGCATTTGATCTTACTAATAAATATTAATGGAATGTGTTGGGTCATGTAGATAAGATCAACGGTGCATAGGTCAAAGAGCTCAAATCAAATACAAAGCCACCACATGGTGCAAGTGTGGAAGCAGATAGAGCTGATAGCAGGATCCTAAGAAGGGGTGTATAGCTGACAAATGGCATAATTTTGGAAACCCAGATCAAAATCAATGGTCGATATCAAAATTTGAAGCCTTGAGACTTTAAATGGAGATCAAATATGGTCAAGGTCAAACTAGAGTAAATATTTCAAGGGGATGCCATGAAGACAAACATGTTGGAATATGAGTTTTTACCACCCTAGGTAGGTAAACACATAAATGTAAGATCGGATACAATCTGGATTACCAAGAGTAGAACCTACAAATCCATCTAACACCATTAAATCCCCATAAAATTTTTTAAGAGCTTTTAGACATAGGTTTTATGTCTCATTCAGATTCAATAAACCCTAGCCTACAAAACTTCATTTGCAACCATGACTATATGAAAACCAATAAGGTGATTGGTTTTCATCTATAATAGATCTATATTCAAGATTTAGAAGAAATGGAATAATGGTGACAACACAAGAAATGTCAAAAAGAACATCAATAAGCAAGCTCAAGTAACTACTTGATAACATGAAGAACATCAAGCATGATCTAGGAAGGTAGTGGGGTATTTAGTGTTTCAAGGTCCTTGGAGACTTGTTCATGTTTGATGGATTATGACTCAGTATCCTCGAATCAATGCTAATTGATCAAAGGTGGTTGGGTCATATTTATTAAATGTTATCTATTTAGTTCCCCCTCTCTCTCCCCTTTCTTCTATATATTCCATTTTATTTCCCATTAAAAAGGGTTGACTCTTAGATATTTTTCCTAGAGGTAGAGACTCTTATGCTTTGGCTATGCCAAATCTATACTGTAACACATATTTGATATAATAGAGATTGAACTCCTCCATTTACAATCTGAATTTAAGTGTGTCTTATGAGTTCATTGATTTGGTTAAGTGAATCCAAGCCTTACTTTACCTCTGTCTGAATTCCCTCACCTTTATGAAGTGTTTGGTATCTCCCATAGGTCATTCTAAGTCCATATATAGTATGTTGATTAGTTTGAAAGTGGACAACTGTCCTCCCATGCTAGATTAATAGCTAGTTTTTGCTTTTTAGTGAAACACTTATGTGGAATCTTTTCAAAGAGTGAATGAAGTGATGTTTAGTAGTCTTGAAAGTGTCCTATAGTGTGTCTTGCATAATCATAAGTGTTCAAAACATTGGTGTGTCACCTCCTTTTTACATTTTTTCATGCAATTAGTGTCTTTTTCT
The DNA here is from genome assembly GCA_037957365.1 of Torreya grandis. Lineage (NCBI taxonomy): Eukaryota > Viridiplantae > Streptophyta > Pinopsida > Cupressales > Taxaceae > Torreya > Torreya grandis. The sequence goes on along the minus strand of JARHVA010004235.1, from coordinate 518,898 downwards.
CTCCCTTTTCCAAGTCAATGGTTAGTGTAGGTGATATATCCAATATAAAGCTAGCCTTCTCTGAAGGCTCAACCTCACCATAGGACACCCACATCCTGAAGTTGTTCCCATTTTGTGGCTTAGTTGGAGGGAGCCAAAAAAACTCCCCCCATGGGTGAAAATTAAGACCACAACACTTATCTTTGTTAACAATGGATGCCAAGCTCCTCCATTTTCTCAAGAACATTATGCATAACCTAAGGTCAATAGAAGAAATCTCTAATCTAGCCTATTAAATGAAGCTTGTAAATAAAACACAATGATCAACACAAAAGATTGTGGAGACAATTCTGCTTTATAAGTTTACAATAATTTAGCTTCTAAAAATAACATTTTATGCCCTTCTATTTATAGATTTTCCAAATGGGCTAAGATCAACCATGACCATCCATATTAATATTGAGATGTGTGGCCATTAATTAATCTAATATTTGGAATTAAATACATAAATATCCTTATAATTATTTGGTATAAAGAGGCATTAATTAGGCATGGGTGCCCCTAATTCAGATATTTTATGCATTTATAGCTTATGGATGCCACCCTATTGATCATGTCACTAGGTGATACGGATATTGAGAATCACTTTCCAATAATGAAATAATCAATAACCTCCATGGAAAATCCACTTAAGCTATTGATTTTAATTAATTAACTAAAAATAAGATTAATCATTTTTAGTGTAATTCTTTGGAAATTGGTGCTTAATCAATCAAAATGGTCAAAAAGTCATATTACTAGGTCATAATCTAACTCAGGAAGAATTGGAAGGTGATGTTAGATGCATTGGGAATGTTATGCCATGTAAGATGTTTCCAACACAAAATAATAAATTTACATGACATGTACTAATAAATTAAAAGAAAAGAGTGATCTAGAGCATAAAAAGGCAAAATCGTCATTTTGACTCAAAATGCATTGATCAAAGTTAGGAATGACATAAAATACATTGCCCCATTTAGGGATACATTAGTGTAAATCAACACTTGTATATGACAAGCTAGAACCATTTAGTGCATTTTTAGTGATTTTGGCCTAAATTGGGCATTTGAGTACAATTCGAGTAAGATTGACAATTTCAACACAAATAGTGTTAAGAATTGGATGTCTATGTTTTGCCTTTGTTTAAGAAGGCATAATGAGACATTCAAGTAAAACAACATAATTTCAAAGAAAAGAGTTGTCAAAAATAAATTTGGGAATGACTATTGGGGATCAACCAACAAACTTGATTACTATTATGTAAGCAACTAAACACGGAATTAAACCAAAATGATAAGTAACTAGAATCAGAAACAATAAAGAATAAGAGATACAAGAAACCACCTTGAAAACTTGTATTAAACTCTTCCAGAAGGAAATACAATTGAAGAAAATCACACTTTCTTCTCACACCTCTCAGATGTACAGATCTCTTTCCCTCAAGAGTTCTCTCTCTCAATTACAATCAATTCCAACAACCTGGATTGATACATATATACAATAAATGTTTTGTATTGTTCTTAATAAGCTATGAAGATCTAATCATATTATATAATATTAGGAATCATGAGCATGCATTCTCCACCGTTAGATATACCTCTTAATCAAGGGTTCAAATCAGTCCTACCAAAAATAGAAATGCGGACTCAATACCAACAGTTAATCTTATCATGCAAACAATTTGTTCATCCATGAAAATAGACTTTCTGGATGCATAGGTAACCGATGTCGGTCCCTACTTGTCTGCACATGACCGACATCAACCAATCATAACCGATGCTGGCAGCTCCCAGTTGACCCCTGACCGACATCGGTCGCTCTTGACCGATGCTGGTGACTGTGTAACTCCAACAACCTACAATTTACTTATTTGGTGAAGCTTTTAGCTCCACAACTCAACAATTTCCCACTTGGAGATAAACAGCTGCACTAATACCTATACAACAACATCTTCTAGCTTCTCCATCTTTAAACTCAATCTTGAAGACCAACAAAAGTTGAATGAAGATTCAACTTCTCCTTTGTTACCAGCTTGGTTAACATATCAGCAGGGTTCTTATCTGTATGGATCTTTTCCATCTTCAACTCACCATCCTCCAATACCTGTCTAATGAAGTGGTACCTAAGCTGTATATGTTTAGTTCTTGAATGAAAGGCTGAATTCTTAGCCAAATGAATTGCACTTTGAATATCATTGTATAATCTACAACTCTCTTGCTCCTTTCCTAGCTCTTCCATGAACCGTGTCATCCATATCATCTCTTTGCTAGCCTCTATGACTGCAATGTATTCTGCCTCTGTAGTAGATAAGGCAACAACCTTCTACAACTTTGAAATCTAGCTAACCGCCATTCCACCAATAGTGAACACATATCTTGTGGTGCTTCTCCTGCCATCCAAGTCACCTACCATATCCGAATCTACATAACCATGTAGAGAAGTGTTTGACCCTCCATAGCACAAATGCCTATTGCTGGTCCCTCTCAGATATCTGAGAATCCACTGAACTGCTTTCCAATGTTCCTTCCCTGGATTGGCCATATACTTACTGACAACTCCCACTGCTTGGGCAATATCCGGTCTAGTACATACCATTGCATACATTAAGCTCCCAGCTGTGGAAGCATATGAAACTTTACTCATGTACTCTACCTCATCATGTGAATTAGGACACTGTTCTTTACTCAACTTGAAGTCTCCAGCCATAGGTGTGCTTATCGATTTTGCATTCTGCATATTGAACCATTTCAACACCTTGTTCACATAATCCTCTTGAGACAAAATCAACCTGTGATTTTTCCTGTCTCTCTTAATACTCATGCCAAGGATTTTCTTTGTTGCTCCCAAATCCTTCATGGCAAATGTGTGAGCTAATTTCACCTTAAGCTCAGAGATATCCTGCATGTGTGAACCTGCAACAAGCATATCATCTACATACAGCAACAGGATAATATATCTACCATTATCCAATCTCTTAAAATACACACAATGGTCAGATTGACATCTACTGTAGCCATGCTCAGTCATAAACTTGTCAAATCTCAAATACCATTGTCTAGGAGCTTGCTTAAGACCATATAAGCGCTTCTTCAACCTGCACACAAGCTTCTCCTTACCTTTGACCTCAAAACCCTCTGGCTGATCCATATATATTTTTTCATCCAAATCTCCATGAAGAAACGTTGTCTTAACATCAAGCTGCTCAAGATGCAAATCCTCAATAGCAACTAAAGACAATACTGTCCGTATAGAAGTCATTTTAACTACAAGAGAAAAAATCTCACCAAAATCAATACCTAGTTTCTGTGCAAATCCTTTCACTACCAACCTGGCCTTATATCTCATCTGTCCATTCTCTCCTTCCTTTAATTTGTAGATCCATCTATTTTTCAGTGTTCTCTTACCCACTGGCAACTCAACCAAATCCCATGTTTGGTTCTCTTTTAAGGAATCAATTTCCTCATTCATGCCTAACTCCCACTGATTCTTGGATTCCACATGTATTGCTTCATCAAAACTCTCTGGTTCTCCACCATCAGTGAGCAATAAATAGTATAATGAAGGGGAATATCGAATTAGAGGTTTACTTACCCTTTTTGACCTCCTGATGGGCATTTGAGACTCATTCACAACACACTGTCCACCCAAATTCTCTGACAGTGATTGACCTCAGTCACTTCTAGGCCTGTAACTGACTGACGTCGGTTCCACATGACCGACGTCGGTTCCTACCTGACTGACGTCGGTCATTATCTGACTGATGTCGGTTCCTATATTGCCAACGTCAATTCCTGCTTGACTGACATCGGCCTTTATGTTTTCCTGTCTGTGATTATTATTTCTTGTGAGCTCATTTTGGATCGTCACCTCGTCTAAATCTCCATGGCCCTGCTCAAAATTCTTCAGCTTCTTGAGCTGATCACTATACATCACTTTTTCATTGAAAACAACATCATGGCTCCTAATTATTTTGTTAGTTCCTAGATTCCAAAATCAGAATCTGAAATCTCCAGAGCCATAACCAATAAATGTGCACCTCATAGACTTAGCATCCAGCTTCTTTCTATTTTCCTTATCAACGTGTACAAAAGCTTCAGAACCAAAAAACTCTGAGAAATGAAAGATCTACCTTTTTACCTATCCATGTCTTTTCTAGAATTCCACCATCCAGAGCTATAGAGGGTCCTCTGTTAATCAGGTAAACTGTAGTATCTTCAGCTTCTGCCCAAAACTGTAAGGGCAAACTAGCATGCAACCTCATACACCGTGCACGCTCCAATATTGTTCTATTCATCCTTTCAACAACTCCATTTTGCTAAGGTGTCCTTGGAATCATCTTTTGCCAGCGTATTCCATTCATATAACAATACCAGTTAAACTTATAGCTACATAACTCACCACCATTGTTAGATCTAAGACACTTCAATCTCCTACCTGTTTCATTCTCAACTAAAGCTTTTCACATCTTAAAAGTGTCAAAAACATCTAATTTCTTCTTTATGCAATAAACCCATACCTTTCTTGTAGCATCATCAATGAAGGAAACATAATACTATGATCCTCCAATAGAAGCAACTTGAGCTGGTCCCCACATGTCTATGTGAACAAGCTCCAACTTGTGCTTCTTCTTTGTTGACCCAGTCTTGAGAAAAATCACTCTCTTCTATTTCCCAAAAATACAGTGCTCACAGAAATCTAGATCTATGCTTTTCAAATCTGAAAGCTTACCTTTTGACTTAAGAATAGTCATTCCCTTCTCACTCATGTGGCCAAGCCTCTAGTGCCACAACTTTGCATCTACATCTAAAGTAGATAATACATAAGGAGAATTATCAGTAATACAATTACATAAATAGAGAGTACCTACTCTCTTACCTCTGGCCAATATAAGTGCACCTTTGGAAACCTTCCAAGATTCAGCTGTGAGAGTTACTGTGCAACCCTCGTCCCCCAACTTTCCTTCAGAAATCAGATTCCTCTTCAAGATGGGAACATGCATGACATCTCTCAACACCCATGTGTTGCCATTATGCATTTTCAGCTGCACTTTTCCTTTGCCAATAATTTTACAAGGCTCATCATCCCCTAAATAAACTATTTCAAAATCTCCATGGACATAGTCACTGAAATATTCTCTATTTGGGGTTACATGGAAAGAGCACCATAATCTAAAACCTAAGATTCTATATTATTATGCAAAGAGAATATAAGAGAATCTTGTGCAACAATACCTGCAACTTTTGCTTCTTCTTTACCTTCATGCTGATTGTCTTCTTTAGGTTTTGACCATCAATCTTTCCTTGCATGCCCTATCTTTCCACAATTCCAGCAGGTTATCTTCCTGCCATTTTTGGATTTGGATCTACCTCTCATCTTTGACTTAGACCTTGATCTCCCTTGCTTGCTCTTCTCTTTTTGCCTTCCCCTTCTTTCAAAACTTAAAGCATTCCCTGATGTTTCCTCAGTGTTTTTCTTGCAAATTTCTTCATTCAAGATTACACTAACAACATCATCTACTTTTAAAATATTTGAAGCAGATGCAGTATTACTAACTACCATTACCAAGCTATGCCAGCTTTCAGGTAAAGAGCATAAGATTAATAGAGCTTTAATTTCATAATAAAAAACTATTTTGACTGAATTTAATTGATTTACAATTCCATGGAAATCATTTAGATGATTAGATACAGATCTACCTTCCTGCATTTGCAAATTAAATAACTGCTTCATAAGATATACCTTATTTGAAGCTAAAGGTTTTTCATATAAATTTTCTAAAGTAGTCATTAACTCTATCGTTGACTTTACCTATGATAAATTAGATATCACAGTAGATGCCAGACTCAATCTTATAGATCCAAGAGCCTTTCTATCAAGAACTTCCCATTCTTCATCTTCCATGTCTGTGGGCTTCTTTGAAACCCCACCTAACGGTAAGTATAGATCTTTCTGATATAGATAATTTTCTATCTGCATTCTCCATAATTGGTAATTCTTGCCATTAAACTTCTCTATTCTCAATTTATTTTCTTCTGCCATTGCTTTCTCCCACTCAAACAGAAACCCCTATGAGTGACATGTAATCAACAAACACTAACTAGATCTGAAACACCTGTTAGTCAACCTGAGCTCTGATACCACTTGTTGGGGATCAACCAACAAACTTGATTACTATTATGTAAGCAACTAAACATGAAATTAAACTAGAATGATAAGTAACTAAAATTAGAAATAGCAAAGAATAAGAGATACAAGAAACCACCCTAAAAACTTGTATTAAACTCTTCCAGAAGAAAATACAATTGAATAAAATCACACTTTCTTCTCACACCTCTCAGATGTACAAATCTCTTTCCCTCAAGAGTTCTCTCTCTCAATTACAATTAATTCCAACAACCTGGATTGATACACATATACAATAAATGTCTTGTACTATTCTTAATAAGCTATGAAGATCTAATCCTATTATATAATATTAGGAATCATGAGCATGCATTCTTCACCGTTAGATATACCTCTTAATCAAGGGTTCAAATCAGTCCTACCAAAAATAGAAATGCAGACTCAATACCAATAGTTAATCTAATCATGCAAACAATTTGTTCATCCATAAAAATAGACTTTTTGGATGCATAGGTAACTGACGTTGGTCCCTGCCTATCTACACATGATCGATGTCGATCGATCATAACCGATGTTGGTAGCTCCCAGTCAACCCCTGACCGATGTCAGTTGCTCCTGACCGACGCCGGCGACTGTGTAACTCCAACAACTTGCAATTTACTCATTTGGTGAAGTTTTTAGCTCTACAACTCAACAATGACGAATGATACCCCATTGAGAGGACATACTAGGATGAAGGAGAAGGATGGACTCTTAAAAAGAGAGAGAAAGTGAGAGATTAACCTATGGAATAGATCACATCCAGATGAGTTAATGATTACATGCATGGTTACCATCAATGATAAAAATATAATTAGAGGTATAATGGGCCCCAAAGATGGGGGGATGGGAAGGATGCAATCCAAACATATAAGCAACACACTTTGAACATACCCAATTTGAGAGTGCAAGCTACACACTTACAATATAGATCAATCCTAAGATAAGTTGCACATTAAAATAGTTCCATCATGGGTATCAGTGTGGAGAGCTTGGAATTAGAGGAAAAGGAGAATGTGGTCTCCAAAAGATGGTAATGAGAAGTGCCCTAATAGATCAAATTTGATCACGATAAGCCAATTGTGCCCTAGGAGGGCTAAATTTGATCATTGATAAATAATAAATAATGGTCTTTCCCCCATAAGACTAATTTAGATTTGTGACTTGGTTCAAAATGTTGTGCCCCGACATGGGCAAATTGGCAAGCAATTAACTCAAGAATATAACCTAAAACATATATTAAAGATGAGCAAGCAAAAACATAGATGTGATGGTGGAATGGCTGCGAGAGCCATAAAAAATCATGCACATGAGGATGCACAAAGTGATGAAAGAGAAGAAAAGAAGAATGAATATGGCCAAGCTAACATAGGATACATCCTGTATCCAAGCACTACCTATATAGTCCAAATGGACCTCAAGCTAATTGAGTTCACCCAAAATTTGGGAGAGAATGGAATGAGGGATGGTGAAAATTGACCAAGGATTGATTAGACTCATGATGTATGTGAAGAGATTCATGTCTAAGCATAGAGTCAGGTGATATACCTATTGATCCTAATTTATGCATTGTGATCTTAAGATCTATTCATCAGAGTTGTGTTGACGTTAAGACTTGAATCTAGAGCACAAAGTGCTTGCTATAGAAAAATAAATTAGACATCATAAGTATAAAAAACTCATAATAACACGTCATTTCAATTGCATGGAGCCATCTCAAATGTGAATACCCATAACTAAGGATAATGGTAAAATAATGACCAAAACTAGAGTTACAACTATTTTACATTTAAACAAAAAAGCAAATATAAAGAAAAAGATAAACATAAATGAACCTATCTTAAAATAATGATATGAACAACCAGGATTCAAGTAGGGATAATAATGTTTAAAAACAAAACAAAAACAAATTAATAACATGAGATCAAGATATAAATAATCAAGATCTATGTAGACCATCAAGATGTTCTTGAAAACAAAAGAGAAAAGCAAACTCAAACAGGAAAACCCAAGACCAAGGTGAGACAAGAAGTAATAAAAAAGGAGAAAAGGAGAAGAAATAAATGAAGAGACAAGAAATCACAACAAAATACCAAGAAAACTCAAATAAACACAAATAAAAACCAAGTTAGTGTGATTTAAAAATAATTGTTCATGCATGTGTAGTAGAGGCATTACTTTCCACCACAACGTAACAAAGAACAAGGACATAAAAGTTATTCCCTAATTAAAGAGGAACAATGGCAGAAGAAGTGGGGGAAGAGACAAAAAATAAGGGGTTGGCCGAGCTGACTCCAGATGTATAAGATAAGTTGACATTACCTATATAGTTCCATGGGCACGTGTTCTAACATGAACATTAGGCCCAGTGTAGTTATCCCAAGAAATGGGATATAATATAAAAAAGGTGATGATTAGAATATATGATTAATTTGGTATAAGAAAAGGGAAGACTTGACAAATGTGATTGTTCTTACAAAACAACAAGGTGGTGAGATGAGATGACTTACGAAATGACAAGCCAATAGAACTTAATTGCTTACAAAATGGCAAGAGAATGACATAGTGGGATGAACAAGAATGATCTTGTAAAATAGCAAGCACATGGGATAAGGTGACTTGTATAGTGTAAAGTCAGTAGGATAAAATGCTTACAAAATGGCAATAGCATGAGACAAGGTGACTTGCATAGTGGAAAGTCAGTAGGATAAAATGCTTATAAAATGGTAAGAGCATGAGGATCAAAATATACAAAAGCATAAGATAATGTTTTTTTTCTTTTTTGGATAATTTTCTAATATTTTTGGGATAAAATATGGACAAGGGGGATGAATTAGTCAAGGAGATGCTCATTCGAAAGTTGAAGTTCTAATAAATAGCTAAAGCTAACTATAATGACACATGTATATAAATCATTGAGATAGAGGATCCTGAAAAGATAATAATGTTCACCATAGAGTAGAAAATGTCATATATAATAGTGTGTAGTGAAAAATCAATCTAAATAACCATCCAATAGGCAAAGATCCTGAGCTAAAAAGGTGTCCTTGCTTACTTATCTATAGAAGAAGCTATGAAATACTATTCTGGTTGAACTACTTTATAGAGCTAGTGTTGAAGGTATTCATAATATTGATGAGACATAATCAGGTTCATAATAGGTTGAGGGACAAAAGTGTTTAGGTTACAACAAGCCCAAGAAATAACAAAGAATATGGTTCTCAAATAGAATGGTCTAAAGAATAGGGTCCAATAGATGGACAGTTGAGAGTGGGATAAAGAATGAGGTTCTCGAGGAGAACGGTCCAATGAATGAGGTTCTCTAAGAGAATGGAACATGGTAGGATAAAATGTGTTTAGAGTACCAATGATCCAAAATATTTCACTATCCAGAGTTGTGAAAGTAATAGGGCTCATGTGAGAGTGGTCTAGGGTAGTATAAAATGGTAGGATAAAATTACTCCAGCACAAGCTTCCCCCAAGTAAGGGGTCTTATAGACAATGGTTAAAATTTATTCATGTGTATAACCTATGGGTGCATGATGTTCATGGGCTATGGAAGTTTCTCACCATTAGGTTTAGCTAGTCAATAGGCCCCCAATCCATAGTTCACCATGACAAGAAATGGTCCCAACCAATTAGGTTGAAACTTACCTTTTTTCTTGCATTCAACATTTGTGTTCTTTTGGTTCTCTTTCAAAGACCAAATCACCAATCTCAAACTCCCAAGGGAGAATGTGCTTATTATAGCTTATCCACAATTTTTTTGATAGGCCTACAAGTTTTCTAGGGTAACCAAACACTTACCATCAAGTTCTAGTTCTTGCATCCTTGAGACCCTGTAGTCCTTGTCATCTTCAATATGCTCCAGTGATACTCACAATGATGGTAGCTTGATCTCAATTAGGATAATAGCTTCTATGACATAGAAAGGGAGTATTTAGTGGCTATTGTTAGGGTTCAATGACTAGTTCTGTAAACCTAGAGGGTAGGATATATTTGCAAATGACAATTATGGCCAACATCATTTATAATCTTCTTTAAAAGGGCTATAATGGTCTTGTTTGATGCCTCAACTTGTATATTGCCTTATGGGTTATATGGAGTTAATTTATTATTCTTGATCTTGAATTTTGCACAAAGAGATTTTACATCTTAGTTTACAAAAGATCCATCATATTTGAATATAATGCATGTTAGGATGCCATATCAATAAATGATATAGTAATGGATGGATTTGGATTTCTACTTCTTAGTGATGTAAGTGAGAGGAATGGACTCAGTCCACTTATTAAAATGCTTAGTAGTAGTCAAAATATGCTTATAGTCATTTAAAGATGGGTTTATTTTCCTAATGAGATCGAGGCCCCATGTTGAGAATGGCCATGGTGTTGTGACTGATTGTAGTGATAAAGAAGGTGCATATATCATATTTCCATTTTAATAACAAGAAACACACTTCCTTACATAATTATAAGCATCAATCTCCATTTTTGACCAATAATAGCCTATTCTAAGGAGTTTCTTTGCTAAGACTACACTGTTGGTGTGAGCCCTACACATTCCTTCATGAACCTCCCTCATTGCTATCTTGGATTCTCTTGAAGATAAATAATGAAGAAGCATTACATCATAACCTTTGTAATAAATCATGTTTCCAAGGAGGGTATATCATGATAAATGATGATGGAATAGTTTTTGTTGATTATTGGATAGGTCGAGTGGGAAAATGTGATCATGAAAGTAGTTATAAAAGTCTTAGAACTAGGGTAATTCAAGTGGGGGATTGGGACCAACAATGTTACATACCCTTTTTGAATCTATTGTGATATGTGCAAATTGAAGAAGATTTTTGATCAAGAACTGATACTCTTTAGCACTACCATCAATCTATATCATGGATCCAATCATTTCCATTACATCGGCTGATCAGTTGTTGGCCCTCGAAACTTGTTCAAACTACAAAGATTTAAAATGACCTTTGTTATTATCAACAATTTACTTGTATGGCAAAAACTTGTCATGCTTAACTTGCTACTGATTAGTGGTTTGATTGATGATTAATTGAGAATCACTATAGACTTTTAAGCTCTAAATATCCCACTATATGGCAAGGCAAAGCCTTGTAATCAATGCCTTATACTCAGCCATATTGTTCATACAATGAAATTGTATATGAAATACTTTGGGAATCAGATCCCCTTGGGGTGTAATCAATAATATGCTAGCTCTAGATCTATGGGATGTAAAGGATCCATCAAAATATAGTTTCCATTATTTAGGTTCCCTCAATTCTTATTCTATTACCATAATAGAATCATCTGAAAAGTTGAATTTGAGAGGTTGAGTGTTTGTGATAGGGGCTTTTGCAAGTTGATCAACAATAACCTACCCTTTGATTGCTTTTTGATTTTGATACTCAATATCAAATTCACTTAGGAGCATGACCCACTTAGCCATGCATCCGTGAAGATCTACTTTGGATAATAGGAATTTGAGAGGATCCACCTTGGTGATGATAATAATTTTGTTGTTTAGAATATAATATCATAATTTTTGAGTTACGAACACCATAGATAAACATGCCTTCTCAATAAGTGTATAATTATGTTTATAAGCCACTAGAGTATGACTTAAATAATAGATTGCATGTTATTTTCCTTGATCATCATGTTTAGCCAAAAGTGCCCCTAATGCATGTTCTATTGCTGATATGTAAAGAAGCAATGGTCACCCAAGTGTTAGCGGTCTCAAGATTGGTGGGTTGGCCAAATATGTCTTGAGTTTCATAAATGCTATCTGACAATCTTCATCCAGTTAAAGCATGATCCCTTTCTTCAAGAGATGGGTAAATGGGTGACATATTTTTCTACCAATTGAGAAATAAACATACGTATGGATTAGATCTTTACTTACAGGCTTCTTAGATGTTTAAGATTGCTTGGGAGAGGCCTTTCCATAATGGTCTTGACCTTGGCAGGGTCGACTTCGATCCCTCTTTATGGTATAATGAAACCTAGTAATTTCCCTAAAATGACACTAAAGACATATTTCTTAGGATTCAGGTTGACTTTATATTCATAAAGTCTCTCAAAAATTCTTTATAGAACATCAAGATGTCTAGCTCTTGTTCTTGATTTTTCTAGTATATCATCAACATAGTCCTCAACAATGTCATGCATCATGTCATGGAAGATGATAGTCATGGCATGTTGATATGTGGATTCAACATTCTTTAAGCCAAATGGCATGACTTGGTAATAAAATGTTATCCAAAAAGTGGTGAACACAGTCTTGTGTTGATCTTCTTGGGCTATCTTGATTTGGTTGTATCCAAAAAAATTATCCATTAAGGACATCTTGTACCCAATAGTCAAGTTGACAATCATGTCGATGTTGGGCAAAAGAAAATCATCTTTGGGGCATGATTTATTGATATCTCTAAAAACAATACAAATACATATACTTGAGGTCTTTTTACTCACTAGGACTATGTTTTAAATCCATTTAGAATAATCTATCAGTCTAATGAAACCTACTCCTAGTAATTTTCCTAGTCTTGATTTACCCAATAGGGCAATGCATGGATGCATCTTCCTCAATTTATACTTGACTATTTTAGCATCAAGATGGATAAAAAGGTGATGCATAACCAAGTATAGGTCTAATCTTGACATGTTATAGTATTCCCATGCAAAGATGTCAATATAATCCCATAGGAGGGATATAATATGTTCATATTTTGCTTCAGTAAGGGAAGATCCAAGATAAACAATTTTGGGATCCTCATAGGTTCCTAGGTTCACTTCTATTATGTTTTTTACAAATATTATAGATCCATCTTCTATAATTGTAAGGTATGATCATGGTCATCTTCTTCTATTACATCTTCTTGTTCCTCCCAAAGTTTTGGATAATGTGACGAATCAGAATCTGCCATCTCAGGTAAAAGCCAAGTAGCAAAAACTTCTATAAACTTAAGAGTAAGATGCTCAAACATTTATTGTTGTTCTGAAGAGATGCTTATACGAGCTATAGAACTTGGGATAAATGGACCTTCTATGTCTTGAGAAGATGAGCAAACTTTCCCACCTAAGAGTGCCTGAAATAGGTTAACACTCAAAGGCTTGTCTTTTTCTTTACTTTTTCCCTGATCAATGAGTACCTCAAAGAGGTTTTCACCCAAAGATGTTGATGTTTCATTTTTATTGTGACCAAGAAAGTTTGATTGCTCTCCAAAGTAGGTAGAATGATCTAATGAAAAATCAAAGACTTGTTTGTGGTCACCAATGAGCAATCCATCTCATAGGCCCATGTATTATGTAAGTGATTCTTCATTTTGAAACTCATCAAGTCATATGACTAAATTTTACTAGTCCTAATCAATGAGTTTAGCATGGCAAATGCATATGGAATAATGAGGGTTTGCTTTAGTATGGGAAGCTCCAATGGTAAAAATATGGTGTTCTATTTCAAGAAGGGAAGTACCACTAGAACAGGTTCTTACTTTAGGATGGGAAGCTCTAATAGTGGGATAGGTTTGTGCTTCAAGATGGGAAACTCCAATAGTTAAGGTCAAAATGGCATTATAATTGAATAGGTCTATCTCAACAAGCTCATTGAAAAGGCTATAATGGGATGCTATGTCGCTACCAAGATTCTCATCACTAGTCAATTTAGAATAATCACTATCAAAAGTTATAAGGTCACCCTCAAATAATATAAATCCAAGACCATGATTCAAATTAGGTACTCTAGCTGATAAGGGTTCTAGGATTCTTTGCACTCATGGACCAAGGCCTTTTTTTGTATAATTAAGATGATCCATGATTTGATTAGGGATATGATACTTTGGATTATGAGAGAAATCAATAAGGCCTTCAAAATATAACTAGTATCCCTTGGTAAAAGCCTATCTATCTTTTTTGGTGTAATAACAGGTACAAAAACCACAAGTGGTTTTCATTGTTTCTTATTTTGTTGTCAAATCATAATGGGTCTATTAGGATTCTTTGAAGGTTTATGCTTACCAAATGTTTTTAAAGTTTTAGGCAACTTTACAACATGGAAGGCATCCTTAAAACTGTACATGAAAATGCCCATTTCTTTAATAATAAATTGCTTTGCAAGAGTTACAAGAAATGGATTAATCGAAGTGGAAGTTCGATCACTAGGGTTGATATAATTAGATGGAGGTGGAAGTAAAACTATATCCTTGTTCTTATTTATAATGAATTAATAATTTAGACAATAGTTATAATTACGGAACTCAGCCTCAAGATGTTTGCAATACTCATAAGGTTATTGATCAGTGAGAGTAGTAACCTTGATTCCATCATGGGGAAACTTAAGGCAATAATGCAAGGTGAAGGGGATGACCTATACTTCATGGATCTAAGGACAACCAAGAAGTATGTTACAAGGAAATTCAATGTCCACAATATGAAGCAATGTATGATGTGAAATAGACCCAACAATAATTGGCAACCAAATAGTACCAACAAACTCCCTCTCAACATTGTCATAAGCCTTGATGGTGATTATCTCTAGCTGAATGTCTTTCACAATGTATCCTAATATTTATACCAACTTTAGAGATATGATGTTCATCCATTAATCATTGTCTATAAGAACCCATTTGATCTTATGATTTTTAATGATTACTTCAATGTACAGTGGGTTGTTATGGCTTGGTCCAAGTGTAGACATGTCTTTTTGATCAAATGTTACTTGATGAAATGAAGACAAATGTCCCATAAGGTTATGAAACTATTTAGGATTTATATCATTGGGAATAGTGGATTATTGCAATAGATTTTATAGGATAGTTTTATAGACTTTAGATGTCTACAAGAGATCCAAAATGGAAATCTATATAAGGTTTTTCTCAACTGGTTTGATAGACTATAAGGCTTTTCAACATGGGATGAAACTACCTGGCTTGGGCTTGCACAATAGTTAGCTTTGGATCCATTGGTGTAATGGCCACATTAGGTTCCATGGAGGAGGTAGGCAAAGGGCCCTGGAGAGTAACTTGTGAGCATCTAGTTACAACTGTGCAACCTAGAGGTGACAAGGAGCCAATATAATCAGAAGATGAAGGCAAAGGGCCTTGGAGGGTTACTCATGGGTGTCTAGTTGCATTGATGTAATTTTGAGTTAGCAAGGAGCCATTATAATTAGAGGAAGGGTATTGTCTAGAAATAGTAACCCATGTAAATGGAGTTGCAATAGAATTGTGCAAATGTCACATAGTATAACTAGAGAGAGAGGGTGTTAACCCTATAATTATGAATCTTGACTATGAGGAACATGAGATGGTTCATGTGGTCTGACAATAATAATGGCAATGTCGGTTACAAAAATGCATTTCGCAGTGTTGTTATAGTCATAAGGCATGTTTTTGTAACCCAAATTATTAGTATGGGTATTATGATCATGATTATACTCATGTTGATTATAATTTTGATGTTGCTTCTAGTTTTGATTCTACCTCTATCCTTGGTTTTATCCTTGGTTTTAGTTGTTCCTTGGTGGTGGTTGATTATGTTAAGGAAAGGGATCCTTGTAGATTCCCATACCCTGATTTGTGTCTTGATTAGGGGCTAGCTTAATCTCAACTTCACCACTCTCACTGAGATCTTTAATAATATGTCATAATTGGATGTAATGATAGGTACCTTGACCAAAAACATGGTAAAATTTACACCATTCATTATCTTTGTACCAATCTAGTTTTAATTAATCTTAAGGAAATGGCCTTGGTACTAGCCATATAATTATATTAGCTACTACGAGCTTTTGGAATGCTATTTCAATTGGTTCTCCCAATTTGCTAAAGACCTTAAAACTACTATGGTTTATCCTTCATGGAGGTTGTCTCTAAAAAATAGGTGGTGGATTAGGAAGAGCTAATTGTACATTTGGCGCTGACAAAGCCTGCATTATTTGTACGTGTCTTGTTTCTATCACACTATTTCCAACCATGTTTTTGTTCTTGTTAAAGACCTTAGGCTTATCTTGCACAACCATCTAGCTAAAATATGGGGTCTGATTTGATGTTTGAACCTACATGAAAATCTTTACAAGGCCTTTTACAATAAGATCCTTTTTAATTTTCACCCTTTATTGATAATTTCCTCAAATGAGTTAGCACAAACTAATCATAGATTGTGCATGACCTCAGGATGTAAGTTTTGTGCAAATATGTCTACCAACTATTTGTCTAGAAAATTATGTTGAAAGTGACTTGATAATGCTCTCCATCTCTGTAAGTATGCAACAAATCTCTCTCCATCATGTTATTTGGATTTGCATAAGTCAATAATGGTTAATTCATGCTCAATATCATACGAGAAATGGTTGATGAAATTTTCTGATAGGTCATTCCAATCGATAATTGATTCCTTGGGTAACTTAAGTAGCCAATCTAAAGCTTGCCCTGCTAAAATTTATAGGAACAATCAAAGCAAGTACATGCTACTATAAGCAACCTCCTGACATAATATGAAAAATACCTAAATGTGTTCATGTGGGTCTCCCTTTCTTTTATATATATCAAACTTTAGTGCCTCAAAATGAGATGGAAAGGGGAATTAGAGAATAGATAGATCAAACGAATATGGACATATCTCATCAAACTTGTATTTCTTAACTCTATTATTCATCTCCAATCATGTCACAATTTCTTTCATGGAGTTCCACTCTTTCATGTTTGGTGCATTCATGGGTGGAACATAATGTTATTTGGGTGGAATGTGCCCTTGCTACTAGTATTGGGGTGGTATGTGCCCCTATTTTTGTTTTTTGGGTGGTATGTGCCCCTATTGTTGCATGGATTTGGTAGGGATGTACAATATATGATCGTTGACTTGGTTTTGGTTCACTCCTTGAGTCAAGTAGGTAGGTGGTTGAATCCTAGGACTCTGTTACCTTGAATCAAATATGTTCTATTAGTTTTTGGGATTTATTTGTCTATTCACCATTATAAGTGTTAGTTTATATGAACTAACCAAATTATCTTAAGGGATCTCCTCAATTCAAACTAAACATTTGGGTCTTTACATTTTTAAAGTGATATAAGATGTTATTTATGATTAAATAATGTGTGTTACATGTCTAACAAAACATTTTACACAACCTCTTATGTCTTGCTCTATTCATTTGAGACTCCTTGATCAATCATTATTGTGTTCTCAAAAAATATTTATTGCATAAGTTCAATCACATTTCCTTATTCCTTGGAAGCTTCGTTGTGAATTGAAGTAGCAACCAGAGAGTCAATTAAGTCTATGATAAGTTGATCAACATACCATTGACTTATTTTCTTAATCTTGGTGACAATATCTTGATCAGTTGGTTTTGACTCTACAAGTATTTATTTTCCCTTGTTATAAGAAGAAGGTATGTTTGATGATCTTAATCAGCCAGTTTTGAAAACTTGCTCTCGTTGTTGTTGTTATTATCTAAGGTGTGCAATTGCTTCATAAGAAATCCAAGGGTAATCTAGCACCAAATTTTATCAACCTAATGAGTGCTTCATCTTGGTTCTCTTGATATTCAATATACTCTTCTTCAGATCCTACTATTGTAATAATGTCCTCAAAGACAATGAAATTGTCTTGGCCATCATAAAAATATTCCTCTCATAACTAGGGATGTAAGGGCCCCCTCTATGAGTGAACCTTTTAGTCATGTCTAAAAAGGGTTACTCTATATGTTTGACTTGATTTGGATCAATGTTGTGAAAACATCTAAACAAGGTATGGATTTTAATCTTTCTTCCAAACAAATGACCAAGGCACCAAAAAAACTATAAAATAAGGGTGGCATAAAACCGCACATAATTAGAAGACTATGTTCAAAAAATTACTCAACCTTAGGTAGGGTTGAAATCATATAAATTGGAAGAGGGTATGATAACTCAAAAAAACCTAGAGTATTACTAGTACACTAAAACGTAGACTTTTGAGATACATCAATACTATAAAATCTAGTTCAACTTTGACAAGTTATTATTGTAAACTAAAAGAAATCCCTTTAGATTGGGAATGAGATAATACAAACCAATAAACTCAAGATGTGAAAACATGCAAGAATTCCTAAGTATAAAAATAGAACCAAACGGGCAACATAACATCGCCACATGGTAATAGGAATGATAGTATAAAATGTGTTCTAGGACTCAAAGCGTGAGTGATACACAAGATGACTTGAGTCCACTAATGATGATAAATGTGATAATTAGGCTATAAATTACCTTTAATCCAAATTGGAAATTTAATCCAAGTTTCCACAAGTCAAGTGCAAATGGCAAACCCAATTTAACACATCAACCTTATGAACTTAAAAAGTGTAATTTTGAATTTTGAACTATCAATGGACTTAAGAAAATTTGGAAAGTGGTTTACACTCAAATGGGAAGCAAAACTGCACTAATTAGATGATATGACACAATGTTTAAGACGACAAATTTAAACAAAGAAAATATTGATTTTCACTTGGATAGTGTAACGCCTCCCTGTTCAAGAAATTATGGATAATGTGTGTGGTTATTGACATGTGCTTGTAAGTAAGTTTTGACTCAAATCAAGACCAAGTAATATAAGACCAACAAAGACAAATACAACTAATTAATTGTCCTAAGCCCTAAATTGATAAGGTTGTATGATATTATTGAAGTTTATCTTTATACTTACACTTGAGAGGAAATTAAGTGTTCATCCAAAATAAAAGTGCATTATATAGTAGGGTATTTTATACCCCCTTCTCTTAAGTGACAATACAATGACATGGATCTCAGGGTACAACTCACATCAATAATATTTCCATGGCAAGTGGGTTTTATCTAAAACTTACAAGTTTTTGACCGTCTAGATGGATCCCATGTGTACCAACTTTCACGTTAGCATATAGGAAAAGTAACATGTCAATTGGGTCCACATCAAATGGCTTGTTGTGAAAAGGTTTAGTCCTTTTCACAACCACTACATCTATCACTTACTAAATGTAGTGTGATGTCCAAAATGATTATACATCCCAAGCTTAGCTTGCCACTAATAGAGATGGTTTAACTGCTCAAACCACCATCCTAGTGGGGTGATCTTAATAAGTATACCATTCATGAAGAGGGGTTAAATATGATACCAAGAGATGAAACCCTAGGTCAAATATTCCCTTTAAAACCCATGGGAGGTAATGAAGCCCCCCTCACAAGCCAAAATGCATGAAATAAAAATCTAAGTAAAAAGGCTTTATGGTTATTTTTAGATCACCCAAGCCATGCGGGTCTTGGAGAGAGCCTTGACAACATATTTTTTTATGCCTTTGGACTAAGGCACAATTTTTAATAAAAATGGTGCTTTTGATGCCATAAGTTTCCTATAGGGGATGGGGGGAGAGTATACATGCACAAATTCCTTTTTGCTCAAACAATTCTAAAACAAGCAATGATAGATGGCTTATTAAAAACAAAACTTTGAAGTGAGTTTAGTTTTAGAGCACTGAATTAAAGTGTTTATTGATGTTATTTGGACCCTTGGCCTTAAGTTTCAAAAACTTTTGAAAAAAAATCACAAAACATTCAACGTAGACATGCAAAATTTTCCCCTTAAGCACCAAATGGAAATTCCTAATTCTTTTTAAGCACCAAAAGGAGGTTAAAAAGATTTAATTAAGCTCAAATGTTCACTTTTCTCATGGTTCCTACATAAAAAATTAGATAAACTCATTTATCTTTGAAGTACTTTCACTTTTGAGACAAACAAACTTGGTTTAAGTGCTCTCGGGTCTGTGTTTTTAGAAAACATAGTGACCATCAATGGTCACTATTGACTATCATCGATTCTTACAAACCATCACTGGTTGATAAAAACTATGGTAGATCAAAACTTAATCTTTGATGGTTGCCTGTAGACATGAAGGAATCAATGTTATACTTCAAAAAATATGTTAGGTTAAAATCTCTAGAAGTTAGGCTTATGGATCAACACTATGTTCAAACTAGAGACTTACAAAATCCAAATCATTAGAAACAAACTCGAATAAAGATAAAAATGAAAAATTTTAGGCCATATTTCCCCTACAACCCAACTATGGATGATTGGTCCTAACCATTGGTGATCACTAAGAACCATTGGTAGTCACTCTATAACCTGTGAGTGCATAAAAATGTTAGAAACATGGGAAAATGAGTTAAAATTTAAATGTTTAAGGAATTTTTAATGACTAAAATGGAATTTAAAATTACCATATTGTCTTCCTTACTTAAATGGACTCTATGAATCCCACTGGGTATGCCAAGATGTAGGATTGGATTATGAAGAGGATCAATTCAAACATTAGTCAGGAAAGCTCATAAACGAATGCATAAGAATTGACAATCTAAGCCAACCTATTCCAACAGAGTTTGAAAATGATAATGAATGATAAACTAAAAGAAATCAATACTAATTACCTTCCCGAATGATTCCACCATCTAAGAGTGGCTCCAAATGTGTTTTTCCCCTTAATCTAGTGTTCTTGTCTTTGTCAACAATGGATGCCAAGATCTTCTATTGCCTTAAGAACACTATGCATAACCTAGGATCAATAGAAGAAATATCTAATCTAGCCTATCACATGAAGATTTCAAATAAAACACAATGATCAACATAAAATAATGTGGAGACAACTTTAGATTATAAGTTTACAATAATGTAGCTTTTAAAAATGATGTTCTATGCCCTTCTATTTATAGATTTTCCAAATGGGCTAAGATCAACCATGACCATCCATCTTAAGATTGAGATGTGTGGCCATGAATTAATTTAATATTTGGAATTAAATCATAAATATCCTCATAATGATTTGGGATAAAGAGGCATTAATTAGGCATGGGTGCCCCTAATTTAGATATTTTATGCTCTTATGGCTTATAGATGCCACATTAATGATCATGTCACTAGGTGATGCAGATATTGAGAATCAATTTATAATAATGAAATAATCAATAACCTTCATGGAAAATCCACTTAAGCTCTTAATTTGAATTAATTAACTAAAAACAAGATTAATCATTTTTAGTGCAATTCTTTAGAAATTGATGCTCAATTAATCAAAATGGTTAAAAAGTCATATTACTGGGTCATAAGTTGACTCAAGAAGAATTGGAAGACAATGGTAGATGCATTGGGACCATTATCCCATTTAATATATTTCTAACACAAAATAACAAAGGTACGTGACATGTACTAACAGATTAAAAGAAAAGTGATCTAGAGCACAAAAAGGTGAAATTGTCATTTTGACTCAAAATGAATTAATCAAAGTTAGGAATCACATAAAATGCATTTCCCCATTTAGGAATACATTAGCCTAAATCAACACTTGTATATGATAAGCTCGAACCATTTAACATGTTTTTAGTGATTTTGGCCTAAATTAGGCATTTGAGTGCAATTCAAGTAAGATTGACAATTTCAACACAAAGAGTGTTAGGAATTGGATGTCTACATGATATACCCCCACTAAAATTTGGAAATACCGAGAAGGTTTATAAGTGTGGAAATCATGTTTTTATGACATGCCCCACTAAAATTTGGAAATTGTGAAAATGTGGAGGTCATGATTTTATGGCATGCCCCCATTGATATGTCCCCCCTTTTGAGGTGAGGGAAATTTAATTTAGAAATTTACCTTACCTCAAAAACATAAGGTAGCTAAATATAATATAGGGATAACATGTTGAAGTAGACATATCAATTTAACTTACATTATAAAATCACATCAAGTCTTAAGATGAATGATATGGACAATTAGAAATGTCTAGAGAGTAACAATACAAGCTCAATAGATAATTAATCACACACACACAAGAGTACTCAATGCAATGTAAAATAATGGTCCAAGGAGACCTCATACAAAGGGCATGTTTAAATGTCACACAATCAAAAGGGATGATATATTTAAATTTCTAATCAACATGGAATGATATATTCAAATGTTCAAACAATATACAATGGCATAGGGGCCAACAAGCAAGGAGTTTATTCAAATGTTTCACAAGAAAGACAATAAAAAGCAATGGAATACACTCAAGAAAGTGATAGTGTGAATAAATGAAGTATAAGAAACCAACATAAACATGTTATACTAGTCCTTGCATATACGTTTTAGTTAAAAAAAATTTATTTAAACATATCAAGTACAATGTGAAAGATATGAACATTGGTATAGATATGTGTAAGCATTAGTATATAATCTCAAACATGATAATGTATAAATGATTATATAGGATATGTAACATGTTTCAATCATAATCAAAGAAGCAAATGCACCCAACATCTTTTATGACACATGTAGATGAGAGGTCCAACATTTAGAAATACATAGGTCATGTGTCTGGGTATGCTTATATCACACTCAAATATTTTTGAAATGTATGTGTATATATGAATGAAATGATATGCTATATACTAACATAAATAAAATAACATAGATGCCAAGTAGCTAATAATATATGGGAGTGTTGAATATTTTTGTATTTTTGAATTATTTGAATGTTTTTATATTTTATTTAATATTTGATTTTTTAAGATTTTTAGAATACTTGAAAGGAAAAGGCTAGCCTATGATCCCATATAAGGGATACTCATAGGTAGATCCAAACTCAAAATAGGGTTTGAGATTGGTGGTATTGCTAAGGAGCATGCATAGGTTTCATATCTAGATTTGGAGAATCTATGTTATTATGCACATGTGTAATAGTATTGTTATGCCCCTAACATATCACATGTATTGGGATAAGAATATCTGACTTGTGGATTACTCATTCCTCTTTGATATTATATCACATTTCTCTATGCATTCATTTGGTTAGTAGGTTTGCCTATGGAGTAACCATGGCCTAGGTAAACTATATATAAGAGGTAACAGGTAGTTGTTTATCATCATATTGCAAATTCTACTCTTATTGAAGCTTGTGTAGGTTGCCCCCTTAAAGTGGCTTGTTTTTTATTCATATATTCTACTATATTTTAGTCATATTGTGATCTATTTTTGTTATTATACTTTATTATTGAAGTAATTTCATTACAAGTGGTATTAGAGCTGTGATTTGGGTAATCTTATGGGTGAAACCCTACTTTTAGAGATTTGATTATATATTTCAATTCAATGCAAATTTTCCTAAATTTTTTTTATTGAAGTTGGGGAATGAGTGAAGGACGTCACACAAAAAAAGCATTTTAAGGTTAGTTTTGTGTGAGTTTTTTCTATTTTTATTCATGAATTCACTCTATAATGTGCAATTCAAGGATTTTTTCTAAGTTCTTTACATTTTTGGAAAGCTTATAAAATCTAGTTTGGGTATGTTATTTATACTTTATGATTTGAGGCTGACATAAGTATAAAAATTCATCATCAATTTTGGGTCAAAAGTACCAATCAGGGTCAACATTGTCAAGCTCATTTATGGCAGGATCATAAACTAGGGGTTGAGGAAAATGTGCTAAAACTCTAGGTAAAAATCCTCACAAGGAAAATATGGAGTCAAAAGGATGAGTTACTGTATCCTTTGTAATAGGGTTCTCTGAAATAGATCACAAAGTGAGCCAACTTGACTATAGTGTGCAAGGTATTCAAAGTGATACACAAGGCATACAATCTGATATGAAATATGTACAATATAGTTTAGAAAATATCATGTTGGATTTTCAAGATAATCAACCAAATCATCTAGCTCTCACTATTACGCAACCCCACCATGATGGATCTCCCAACCAACCTAATCCAAATCTAAGTACCTTGCCACAGAGGAACCTATTACCAAAGGTAGATATGCACAAATTTGATGGAAATGATATACTCAATTGGATCAACCAAATGGAGATTTTTTTTATTTTCATCAGATCTCGTGTGGATACAAGGTTACCATGGCATCCTTATTTCTATAACCTGAACAATTATTTGATATCAATGATTATGTGTTCAAAATAAAAATATGACTCTTAGTATCACCTAGTCAATTTTTATAGAGGAGCTACAATTACATTATAACAATAGTGTGACAGAGAATTACTTCAACTAACTAGAGAAATTGCATCAGATTGTCTTAGTCAAGTATTATATTCATCATTTTTAGAACCTATCTTTATATGTGGAGATAATTTCTAATCATAACCTGAATGACCTATTTTTGGGTGGCCTTAAGGACCACATTCAACATGAAGTATGCATGCTTAATCCACTTAAGCTTTCTAATTATATTATCATGGCTTGCAAGGCTAAAGACAAATTCATAGCCAACAAGAAGCAACCATTTACTCACTTTAGAGATCATAACATATCGACACCATCATTTCCTCCACCTACTAAAATGACCTCTCAACAAATTGAAGAGAAACATGCAAAAGGGTTATGTTTTGGCTATGACATCAAGTGGAATAGAGGACATAACTATGTTCAAAAGAAGATATTATCTATTGAGGGATATAATGAATATGATGAAGAGGATGATGCCTCTAATGATAATGAGGAAGAAATAGAGGAGGTACCTAAAGATTCCTAACTTGTAATCTCTTTTCAAGAACTTTAGGGTATTATCACTCCTCAAACACTTAAGGTGGTGGGTTTCCTCAAGAAATAGAAGGTGATAGTGTTGATTGACTCAAAGAGCACATATAAATTCATCAACCATAAGTTGGCTACTCAATTGAACTATTTCGTATACCCATCACCAAAATTTCAAGTCATGATTACAAATGATGGCACAATCAATTATTCAGGGAAATACCATAGTATTAAGATTACTATAGATGAGTACAATCTAGATTCTCCTATGTTTTCTATTCCTATTGGTGGTGTAGACATTGTTTTAGGAGTTTAATAGCTCACAACCTTGGGTATAATTGAGATTAACTTCCAAGAACTATTCATTCACTTTCATCCTGAAGGAAGAAAAATTAAACTACATGGATTATGAGAAAATCTTCACAATTGGTTAGTTCACATTAGATGACAAAGATGCTAGAAATGGGGTAGAAGGATTTATAACATGATTATATTTTATATAAGTTCAAACCACAAAGGCATCTACACATCCTAATCTACAAATGATTCTTGATGATCACCCATCTATTTTTGGGGCCATGCCAAAAGGACTACCACCAAAAAGAGAACATGATCATGTCAATAAACTATTTGTAGGGAGTTAAACACCAAATAGAAAACCATACAGATATCCATATGTGTATAAGAGTGAAATTTGAAAGGTGGTCCATGAGATGCTGAAGGCAGGAATCGTTGGCACATCCAAAGTGCACATTCATCACTAGTAGTCATGGCACGTAAGAAGGATGACACATGGAAGATGGGTCCAAATTAGAAATAACTCAACAATTACACCATCAAAGATAAGTTATTTATTATATTAATTGATTATTTACTTTATGAGTTGCATGATTCTATTTATTTCACAAAATTAGATCTTCATTCGAGGTACTAACAATTTATAATCAGGCATGAATATGTTCATAAAACCACTCTTAGAATTCATGAGGTCCATTATGAGTTTTTGGTAATTTCATTTGGTCTTAAAAATGCACCTATTTTTTAGAGCTTGATGAACACTATATTTAGGCCTTTTTAAGGAATTTTCTATTGGTTTTCTTTGATGACATATTGATTTACAGTAAGACATGGAAAACACACTTATAATATGTGAAACAAGTGTTGATAGTTTTAGAACAACATCAACTTTATATGAATCCCTCTAAATGTGATTTTATATTACATGAGGTAGAGTACATGGGTCACATTATATCCCATGAAGGTGTCAAAGTTAATCTACATAAGATCAAAGCTATGGTGGAATGGCCAATGCCCAAATCTCTCAAAAACCTCTAAGGGTTCCTAGGACTAACATGTTACTACCAAAGATTTATGAAAGGTTATGGTAGCATAACATCTCCACTCACTGCATTGCTAAATAATGATGCCTTCCACTAGAATGATGTAGCCACTAAAGCATTTTAGCAACTAAAAACAACTATGTGCACCACCTTAGTTTTGGATACTCTAGACTTCTCAAATACATTCATTATTGAATGTGATGCTTTTAGATCAGGGCTGGGAGTAGTACTAATATAGGAAGAAAGACCCATTGCATTTAAAAGTCATAAATTCAAAGGTAAAAATCTATAAAAACCTATTTATGATAAAAAAAATGAAGGTTATTCTTCATGCAGTCAAACAATAGAGGCCCTATCTAATGGGTAGACACTTTAAGGTGAAAATGGATCATGATAGTCTCAAATACTTTTTAGAGCAAAGATTATATTTTGAAGAACAACATAAGTGGGTGACAAAAATGTCGGGTTATGATTTTGAAATCATATAAAATAAGGGTAAAGATAGTATAGTAGTAGATGTATTATCCAGATGGGATACATCTATAAAAACATTAATTTATTCAATGCCCATATTGTAGGAAGATTGGGTGGATGAAGCCATGTTAGAGTGGGAGAAGGAAAAAGATACATAGGTTTTGATTTAGAATATCCAGCAAGGTTTTATAACCCCTAAAAAATTTGAATGAAAAGGTAATGCCCTATGGTATAATGATAGGTTATACTTGTGCAAAGATTCATAGCTGAAGCATAAGATTATTATAGAGTTGCATGCATCTATAATTGGGGGACACTCTGGGATCTTGAAAACTTATTATATAATCAATCAATAAGTCTTTTGGGAAGGACTCAAGGGATATATACAAAATTTTGTGGCAAAATCCTTGATATGCTAATAGAATAAAGGTGAGACAATTAAGACCCCAGGTATGTTATAACCTTTAACAATTCCTAGTCAAATGTGGGAGGAGGTTTCCTTGGGTTTCATCATAGGTTTGCCTTGTTATAAAGGTAAGAATGTTATCTTGGTAATTGTGGACAAGCTTACAAAATATGCCCATTTTTGTGCCCTCTCACACCCATTTACAATAAGTACAGTAACGATTATTTTTCTAGAGGCAGTTCTAAAATTACATGGAATCCCAAAAATAATTATAAGTGATCATGATCCTATTTTCAATAGTAATTTTTGGATTGAAATTTTTGCATGTGTAGGTACTCAACTAACTCATAGCTCATCTTACCTCCCCTAATATGATGGACAAACATACATGGTCAATAAATGTTTAGAGGGGTATCTCCATTATTGTGTATCAAATAAAAATAAAACATTGGGTTAAATGGTTACCACTTACAGAATGGTGTTATAACACATCTTTCCATACCTCTTCTAAAATGACCCCATTTCTATCACTATATGGTTACCATCTGCCTTCCATCACTTCTTCCTTAAGGGTGAAAGATAAGCTTTGAGAGGTGGAGGATCACATTCAACATCAATAAGAGTTTTTGGTCAATTTGAGAGAGAATTTGGGCTTAGCACAAAATAGGATGAAGTAAAAAGTAGATTAACACTGTAGTGAGTAACATTTTGACATGGGTGAATAGGTCTTTGTATATTTTTAACCTTACAAGAATATGTCCTTAAAGCAATAAAAAAAGGACAAAAAACTTTCTCCTAAGTATTATGGCCCTTATCAAGTTTTGTAAAAAATTGGAAGTGTGGCTTACAAGTTAGATTTGCCTCATTCATCTTGCATACACTCAGTACATCATGTTTCTTGCTTTAAGAAGGTCATTAGACATAAATTTTTAGCCCATATAAAGATACCAAAACTAGATGAATAAGGATGATTCATTTTGGAACCAAATAAGATGCTACAAACACATACTAAGAGATTGAGAACTAGAGAGATTAAGGAATATCTGATCAAGTGGAAGAACCTGAGTAGTGAGGATGCAACTTGGGAGGGTGAAGATTTTTTGCAACAACATCTAGAGTTTTTCAAGGTTGAGGACAACATTTGTTTGAAGGTTAAGGGCATGTTATGCCCTTAACCTATCACATATATTGGGATAAGAATAGCCGACTTGTGGCTTACTTATCCCTCTTTGATGTTATATCACATTTATCTATGCATTCATTTGGTTAGTAGATTAACCTATATAGTAACCATGGACTAGGTAGACTATATATAGGAGGTAATGGGTAGTTATTTATTATCATATTATGAATTCTACTCTTATTGAAGCTTTTGGAGGTTTCCCCTCGAAGTGGCTTGTCTTTTATTCATATATTCTACTATATTTTATTCATATTATGATCTATTGCTATTATTCTACTTTATTGTTGAAGTAATTTCATTACTTTGTTGTCATGAAGAAACAATAGGAGTAGGGGTTTATGGAACCCACCATTTTGTGCTTTGTAGTTTCTTTGGATTATATATAATTAGAACATGCTTATTTGTTCTAGGTAATTGAGTATGTTATGTAGGAGTAGATGAAGATTCATTAGAATATATTATGTATCTCTGATGCAAAGGCCTCTCAAGTATGGGTTGCCTAGGAAATGGGATTGTCTATTACTTACCCTTTTAAAGAGCATTAACCTTAGTAAGTTTGATGATTAATTGTCTTGAAACAAAATTCTCTCACTCAAGTGTATGTTCGTATGGAAATTTGAAAACTATGATATAAGGCCTCTGAAATATAGGAGGTATTGTGCGCTGAAGTGCAACAATAGTCCCATCTAAAGGTGCCCATAATGTGATGGATGAGGATGTGTATTATATGCCATTTTCACTTCTAGATCTTTCTTAATTTTCAAATTATTATTAAATATTTTTTTATTCTAGTGCTCACTAGTTTGTGACCTAAATTCTTTGGAGGATCATCAAAGGTAATGTTTTGGTCATCAACAAGATATTGGATCTTATGCCTTAAGGTGTAACATATATTCATATAATGCATAGGGCCTTGTTGATATTCAAAATATGAAGTAGCATCATATCCTTTTGGTAAAGGTTGACTCATATCAACCTCAATGGGGGAGGGAGAGATATGAGTTGACAATCTGTAAGCTTTTGAAGTAAAAAAATTGGAGACTCAGGTAATCATGTAAAGTGTCTCTTAGGATCATTGGATAAGATGAGTTGATTAGGTTTCTATGATATTGTATTGACTGATGTTTTAGCTTTTGTTGTAACCTTTTCATATATATTTGAATAGATAAAGGAAGACAATGTTCATTAGTATGTCGGTGTGGTAAATCCTTATTTTCAATGGAAACATTACACTTGGTCCATTTTATGGACTTCAATACAGAGGCCACATATGGTGGATCTATAGTACTTGGCAAGGTTTTTATATGTAATGTGCTTAGAAGAATACCCTTGAATTGAATAAAATTTTATAAAAAGCATTATTTGAGTAGTTAGAAATATTATATACTGATGAGACATATTGCATGTATTCCCTTTGGTTTCTTTTATTATGAATATTAATTTGTATAGATAAGGGCAAGTTTTGATCAATGATATCCTTTGAGAGTAAATATTTACAACCAAATTTAACAATATTTGCATTATGGATTAGATTTTGTGTAATATTTGTAATGGAAACCAATGTTATCTCACGTAGTACTTAGGTTTTATACAATGCTTCATAGAATATATTGTGTAAAACCTAATTACCAAGTATAATAATATTATCATGTAAACTTTTTATCTAGAATTGAGAGCCTGGTATGTGTATTGATTGATTGCTTAACATGATTATATTACTTGGATTTGATTACCAATTTGGGAACAATAGGAATTTGTTTCATAAGTTCTATATCATCACAAGAAGATTTATAAAAAGAGGGTTTTTGGTTATCTTGTTTTAAAACACTCTTTATATTTACCAATTTTGTTATTATGCTTAATTTTATCTTTGATTTTTTGGCAATGTATGGGGCATAATAGGAAACTACTACCATCATATATTGTACCATGAAGTAAACAATAGGTTTATCCATGATAAACATGATTTTGGGAAAATAAATTATTATTTAAAATTTTAAAACTTTGAAATCAAAAATCAAAATTTAGGAAAATAGTAAATTAGGAAACCCTAGGTCAAACAAGGGTTTTAAGATCGAAGGTTGGGTCACCAAATATTTAATGCAAAATTTAAAAATGTGATGATACAAATAATATTTTATAAATAGTTCAAGCACAAGGGTGATAAACTAATGTATAATAGGAAAATTAATTACAAATTTAGATAAATGAATATTTTGAATTATAATACTGAGATATGATAAATATAGAAATGATTGAATTCAAAATATGTTCAATTGATTGCAATATTAAAGAGAAATGATACTTAGCTGGGTTTACTATGTGCAAATAGATCTTGACTATAAATAAGTGTAAATTTTGTAGGATCAATATTTTGTATTAGTCATTAGATTCTAGAAATTATACTTTTGTAACTGAGGACACTACCATCAGATCTACACACTACCATCAATGATGGTGTCTAACTGTGATGCAGGTGTCAAGTACATAATAATTATTGGATCTAGATGTGACCAAATTCATTATTTTGGGTTTTATTTCACATTTCTAGTGATGCATTCAAATCTAGGATACACACTATGACTCCTCATTGATTGATCAAACCCTAACTCTTCACCTTTCTTAACCCTTGTAATGAATGTGTTAAAAATGGGTTAGTGGGATCACAATGTTGAGTTGAATTCAAAGAACCCTCTATAAAAGGGCACTAACTACATATCCAATACTCCAAGGAGTTTATCTGACTTATGTAATTATTCCCTATATGTGGTAAACTATGTGCATAAAGATGCAATATACTATACGATAATGCATGTAGTGATCTAGATTGTAATTTGATAAATATTGCTCATGGGTTGCTCATTGAATGCTTAAAAATTATAATTTGACTTATCATATGCTTCATATGAAAATAGGGATAAATAGGGTAGAATAGCTTGGTTGTGTAGTTGATTGATTTAGTTTTATTAGATGTTTGCTTAGTAATTGCTAAATGAGGGATGAGAAGGCTTAGACTTGTATTTATATCACACCTTTTAAAAATATCTCATGTTATGGTTCAATAAGACAAATAGGCCAACCCATACATTTACATTTTGGATGAACTTTAGAAACTAGACAGTAGATAAGGATCTTGACACTACCATCAGTGGTAGTGTCCCTTTGTGGTTGGTAGTGTCCAGAAGGCTAGAAAACATGTGTGGATTTGAAACTAATAGTGAAGGAGTTTTATTAGGATTTAAGTTTTTTGTGCAGTATAGGAGACTTAGGTCACCAAAATAATATGTATCATACTAAGAGATATAACCATTTAGGCATAGTGAGATGGAAAATGTGAACCTTTTATTAGTAGGAATCTATAAATTTAAAGGGTATATCCCTGATTTATATTTGTCAAATGTACAAGACTACAAATACTAAAACTAAATACTTATAACAACTTAGTCTTGTACATTTGAAAAATATCAATCAAGGCTCTACCCTTTAGTGCTAGACCTCCCTTTCATTGAAAGACTCACATACACCATCTCATTATGCCTAAATGATTATCTCTTAATTCGATCCATATCATTCTAATGACCTAGAAATATTGTAATGTATAAAAAGCTTAAAACATTATAAACATCCTTCAATATTAGTTTTAGATCCATACATATTTTCTAGCCTTTTGGACACTACCAGCCATAGAGGGACACTACCACCTATGGTAGTGTGTAGATCCTTATTTAGTGTCTAGTTGCCAAAAGTCATCCAAATTGTAAATGTTTTGAAACTTATGGGTCAACCTATTTGTCTTATTGAACTTTACTATGAGATATTTTCAAAAGTTGTGTTATAAATACAACTCTAAGCCTTCTCATTCCTCATCTAGTAAATACTGAGGAAACACCTACTAAAGTTAAACCAATCAACTATACAACCAAGCTGTTCTAAGCTATTCATCCTTATTTTCATATCAAGCATAATAATAGTCATATTATAGGTCTGAAACATTCAAAGAGCAACCCATGAGCAATATTTGACAAATTACAAGCTAGATCACTGCATACATCATCATATCGTATATTGCATCCTTGTGCACACACTTTCCCAAACATAAGGGAGAACTACATAAGTTTTAATCCCTATTTATAATATTGTCTATGTAGACATCACCCATTGAAAAAGGGTTATTTGGGGTTAGTTTGACACCATAAGTCCACTAACCCATTTTTAGAAAATTCATTCCAAAGGTGAAGAATGGTGAAGAGCTAGGGTTTTATTAATTAACAAAGAGTGACAACTTATATCCTAAATCTAAATACATCATTATAAAGGTGAAAAAAAATGCAAAATAATGAAGTTGGTCACATCTTGATCTAGTCATTATTCTATACTAGACACCTGCATCTCAATTAGACACTAGCATTGATGGTAGTGTTAATATCTAATAATAATGTCCATATATACAAAAGTATAATTTATAAAATCAGACAACTGGTCTAGGATATTGATCCTACATACTTTACAACTATTTCCATTCTATATCTATTTGTGCACAATTAACCTAGCTAGATATCATTTCTCTTTAGTATTACAATCAATTAAACATCTTTTGAATTTAATACTTTCTATATTTAGCATATCTTAGTTTTATAATTTAGAATATTCATTTATCTAAGTTTACAATTAATTAGCCTACTATGGATTAGTTTATTATCCTTGTGCATTATCTAATTCTATATTATTAACCCTATCACCACATATATAAATTTAGGGTTAAACATTTGGCGAACTCGACCTCTATGTCTCTTTATGTAAATCCTAGCTTGCCTTAAGGTATTAAACCTCTTGAGGTTTTTTATTTTTGTTTTTTTAAAAATATATTCTATCATCTATATGCAAATTAAGTGTATCCCTAAATTATGTGGTGTTTATATTGAATACTTGAATCTTCCTTTTTTACCACCTAAAATGGCTCAAACTAATGAAGTATCAAATCATATGCCTAATGGAATTGCCCATGATGAAACTAAACAAAATGTTGATGATTTCATCATAAAAGATGATTTTGATCATGAAAATAATGAATCAAATACAAATAATAAACATGAAAAAATAGATCAAGAGAAAGTACAAGATATTTCTATGTTTGAAGGGAATATCTATCAAAACCTTAAAGATCTTGATGAGATCCTTAAAACCATATTGGAAACTAAAATCACAAAAATCATAGATGAAAAACTAGGTCCATCTATTGATTATGTTATTACAGCTATTAGACATTTCCATATTCTCATTTCTCTCTCCTTGAGCACATCATAAATTCATACATATAATGGGGGCATATGATCTAGGCAACAATTCAGGTGACGGGTCTACCCCAATTGATGACAAAACTTCTGGGAGCCATAACTTTTGCACCGTAGCTCTAATTGACTCACCATTTAAACCATTGTAAAGATAAGAATGAGGAGAATGTGATGAGATGGCATGGATATTAAATCAATGAAGTTTGACCCTAAGAAAAACCAATGGAAGTGCCCCAAATTTCAATTTTAGTAATACAATCTAAAAATAGTAAGTATCTAAAAATTGTAACTTCTCGCATTCTGTATTGTTGTAAATTGTGGAAGTCAAACCAATTCATCTCCCTCAAGATTAGTGACCTTACAAACCCTCACACCACCTTAAAAACATGTATAAATGAAGATGTAACCCAAAATGGAAATCATACATCTCTTCTCAGAGATAAGCATATGTTTGGATCTGCAAATTTGATCAATAAAACATCTCTTCTAAGAGATAGAATTATTTGAATTGTCTTGTTCTTGTTTCTTGAATTATCTTTCAACATAAGATTAGAGTGAAACAACCTTTCCTTTTCATCTAGCGCCTCCTCGTGGGTCTGTGATGAAGTAACAATGGCTGCAGGCTCAGCATCTATAATCTCTTCTTCAACCTCTTCAACTGCAGGGTCTGTATGAGGTAGAGTAGTGGATGTTGAGGATTGTGACTAAAAAAACAACACAATAATAGAATAAAATAAATACCAAGCTAAAGAATTTCATGTCCTTCCATCCACAGACTAATGGTCAGATAGAAATGGTGAATAATTGAGCCCTGCACAGTTCCATAAATCACAGTCCATTCTAAGTTTGCATCAGGAATCAAATCAAACTACAACTGCCACACTTGATGAAAAAGATTGATGTAATGGGGACCATTGATTCTCAAGGATGGAGGAATGATCTAGGCAATAATTTAAGTGACAATTCAGGTGATGGGTCTACCCCAGTCAATGATAGAACTTCTGGGAGCCATAACTTTTGCATCATAGCTCCAATTGATTCACCGTTTGAACCGTTGGAAAGCTAAGAATGAGGAGAATGTGGTGATATGACATGGAGATATAATTTATGAATTTGACCCCTAAAACCCAATGGAAGTTACATAAATTTCAATTTTAGTAGTGCAATCTAAAAATAGTAAGTTTTTAAAAATAGTAGTTCCTCAAATTCTGTATTGTTGTAAATTATGGAAGTTGAACCAATTAATCTCCCTCAAGATTTATGACCTTCCAAATACTCCCCCCAACTTAAAAAAAATGTAAAAATGAATATGTAACTCAAAATGGAAATCAAACTTTGCTTCTCAGAGATAAGCATATGTTTGGGTCTACAAATTTGATCAATAAAACATCTCTTCTAAGAGATAGCATTATTTGAATTGTCTTGTTCTTGTTTCTTGAATTATATTTCAACCAAAGCTTATAGTGAAACAACCTTTTCTTGTCATCTAGCCTCTCCTCATGGGTTTGTGATGAAACAACAATGGCTTCGGGCTCAACATCTATAATCTCTTCTTCAACTGCATGGTCTGTATGAGGCAAAGTAGTGGATGTTGAGGATTATGACTACACAAACAACACAACAACAAAAGAAAATAGATAATAAGATTAAGAAGTTCATGGCCTTCCATACATAGACTGATGGTCAAACAAAAATGGTGAATAATTGAGCCTTGCATAGTTCCATAAATCACAGTCCATTCCAAGTTTGCATCAGGAATCAAATCGAAGCACAACTGCCACACTTGATGAAAAATCTTGATGCAATGGGGACCATTACTTCTCAAGGAGGGAGGAATGATATGGGAAATAGTATAGGTGATGGGTCTACCCCAATTGATGATGGAACTTCTAAGAGCCATAAATTTTATACCGTAGCTCCAATTGACTCACTGTTTGAACCGTTGGAAAGCTAAGAATGAGGAGAATGTGGTGAGATAGCATAGAGATTTTATTGATAAAATTTGACCCCAAAAAACCCAATGGAAGTGCCCCAAATTTCAATTTTAGTATTGAAGTCTAAAAATAGTAAGTTTATAAAAATAGTAATTCCTTGAATTCTATATTGTTGTAAATTGTGGAAGTCAAACCAGTTCATCTCCCTCAAGATTTGTGACCTTCCACATCCTCCCCCCACCTTAAAAACATGTATAAATGATGATGTAACCTAAAATGGAAATCAGACATCTCTTCTCATAGATAAGCATATGTTTGGGTCTATAAATTTGATCAATAAAACATCTCTTCTCAGAGATAGCATTATTTGAATTGTCTTGTTCTTATTTCTTAAATTATCTTTCAACCAAAGCTTTCAAGTTTTGTATCAGCATAGGTTATGTGTTTACACCATTTTACCATGAAAAAAATCCTACTATTACTAAATCCTTCATGGGAACCACAAGAACTTCAACCCAGTTACTAGTTTCAATGCCTATATTAACTCAAACCATGGGTACATCCCCTTTGGTAACTTCTTAAACTTATAACTTTAGCAATAAAAACATAGAGGATCTTGTAAAATCTATAAATTTTTTACATGCTAAGGTTTAACATTGAACAAAATTATATGAAATCACCTTACGTTATTGATTCACAAAATGTGTTACATGATCCTATTGTACCTAATATTTCTTTTCACACTTTTCCAAATGGTTTTGTTGAACCAAAGTTCACATTTTATGATGGCAAGGCTGATCCTAAACAACATATCTAGTCTTTATATAAAACATGTCTTGATTATGACTCCAATGATAAAATTTTGACCAATTTATTTCCAACAAGACAAAAAGACTATGTTTTACAATGATTTATAATTTACCACTCCATTCAGTGAGAGCATTCAAACCTCTAGCCGATTAGTTCCTAGCACATTTCTCTATCAACATCACTAAAAAGATGTCATACTCTCAAATTGAAAATATCAAATAAGGAACCAATTAACCTATTAATTTAAATGTTTTGAGATATAAGACAATGTTGGCCAAAATGACAAATCCAATCGCAGATAAATAATTTTAAGACATCTTCAAGCAAAGATTTCTTGCCCCATTACATGAGTCCATTGTTTTCAAAAATTTCAAATCTTTTGATGACTTATGTCATATTGTTTGAGATCATGAATTGAAACTTATTTCCTTGAACAAGCTTAAGTATGTAACAATCATACCAACTACATCCAATACCAAATTTTATATCAAGCCAAGCTACAAGGTCTAACCTACAGAACCTAAAAGGGAAATAACCATAATGGTTAATGTAATGTCACATCATCCTAATAAAATAATCTTATCTAATTCACCTAAGAGACAATTTATATGATTACTTAAGTCTCCATCTTCTTTGATTTAGAAGCTTGTGGAGTGTCATCTCATATCTTTCCCTCTTCCCATAGAGGTTGATATGAGTCTACCTTTACTTAAAGGATATGATGTCAATGCATATTGTAACTATCATCAAGGCCTTAGGAATTCTAAAAATAGTTTTTATACCTTGAATCATAAGATCCAAGACCTCATTGATGACCAAAAGATTACCTTTGATGATCCTCCAATGTATTCATGTTCACAACTTAGTGATCACCAAAATCATAAAATATTTAAAAGTCCTTTTCAAGATAATTATAATAAATATTTAGAAGTTCAAATGGCATATAATGCACATCGTCCTTCAGCACATTATGGGCACTCATTATATGAGATTATTGGCACTTATACATTCAAAATATCTCATATTGTTTAGAGACCTATTACATTTGATGATAGTGAAATAGTGGATGATATACTCAATCTTCATTCATTACTTATTCAAGTGTACCTATACATAGTATTATGATTGATAATGATGCAAATGATAACATATGTAACATAGTATTATGATTGATTATGATGCAAATGATAACATATGTAACATGAAACTACTTACACATTTAGGATATACACATGATGATTTATACCCTTCGACCAAAGCGATCAAATCATTTGATGGGACATCACAACATGTTAATGGTGAGATCAATTTACCTTTACAAATTGGTACAACACATATGGTTACTATATGAAATCATAAATAAATCATGTCTATAAATCAGTCCTAGCTCAAAGAATATAAAACATACCTAAACTTCTGATTGGGAATACATTTTTTAAGTGGGAGCATGACCAATATGGGGATCAACTAGACTTGATAAGGGGATCACTTGTCACAATACACCATGTGAGGTAGGGTTTCAAATCCTATAGTCTAACACAATCATGTAACAACCCTAACAAAGTCCTAAGGTTTGATATTTCACCTATGCTAATAAACAAGAAAGTAAATCTAATCTAGTGCACACCAAAGCTTGTGGCACAAAGTGGGGGTTAGAAATAAAATAAACAACTAAAATAAACATGCATAGAAGACATATATTCATGTTAATATATATAAAATCCTAATGCATAAAAGAGAGAAGCATATCTACATTATCTATCTACTCTTACAAAGGAGAAATAAAGTTAGGAATACTTACCTTGAACATGAACTTGTCAAGCCTCAATCTCTCCCTTAGCCAAGGTGATTTTTTAGAGATTGTTGTGGTATTAAGGATAACAAAGAAAAATTAGATTTAGGCTACACAACCTATGTATGCATCTAAAAAAATTATCCACAAGACAAGATTTATATCTCCAAAGAAAGTATGGAACCCTAAGCTTTATTCCTCAAGTAGAATGGTCAATAAGCAGATGTTCATTCATGTTTATTATTCTTCACTTATCTTCTCTAAAAATAGTTGGAAAGAACTTGTATATATAGGTGGATCTTGCCCTAAATCCTCCTAAAACATCGACTGCATAGGCTTAGCCATGGCTGACCTTGTATGTTTGAGGATAATTCACTAGGTTTGAGCTAGGTCAACTATAAGGCTAACAAACCCAAAAAGTGAAAAATACACTAAACTATATAGGGTCGACCATGGTTGATCTAGTATAACTGATAGTCCAAAAGGAAATTATGGCAAGAAAAAGAGGATAGAAAGAGGAAAATGATTGGAATAGGTAAGATTTCATATAATAATCTTAGGGTTAATGGTTTTAGGAGATAAGTGTGTAGATGGCATGTGAAAAAAGAGACAATAATCTTATGAAGCACTGATGGTTTGGCCATCCCTTTTTTGGTGTACCCATTAAGTCATACACTTAGAGAGATTGAGACTCGATAGGTTATTAAAAGATACAAAGTGTTAATAATCAATAAAATTTTGAAAATATTATGTGTATACATATGCCCCACTTGAAGCTCATCACATGTCACATAAGTGCAACATGGGATGGTGCTTTGGGAAATAGAACATGATAAAACATAATGCTAATGCTAAGTAAAGTGTAGTAAGTAGAAGATAAGATAAAGGAAAGGATATAATTTAAAAACACATACCTTTCTTTACCTTAGTACTGTAGATAAATAAGTAGACTACAAGAGAAAGTGAAGGCATCTAATGTGAAAAACACTAGGTGAACTTGTATAAGTTAGTGCAAAAAATAGCCAAAAATTGAGATTTATGGAAAATATGCATATGATAGTGGAAAATATTCTCTACACCATCATGAATCTAATACATTTTATGGGTTTTAAAGCGTATGAGTAAGAATAAAGATATAGAGAAAACAAGGAATCTACAGGGCAATAATTGAAGAATTTAAATTTTGAAAAAGTGTTTTTAAATAGGGGAAAAGACAACTCATTTATTATTTTGACTTGTGAAAGATAGAAAAAAGAGCTATGGAGACCAAACAATTGAAGATGGTGAGGAGACAACAAACTAGATGGGGAGAGACTCCAAAGGCAACAACAGATGCACTACAGGTATGCAACTATGAATCTCAAACTAGTTTTTGAAATTTATATTGAATTAAGTGTATTTTCAATAATTTTGAATTTAAAGCATTTATAGATGTTAGAATAAGACAAAATTAGATTATAGGGATATCAAATAGAAAGATGAGAAATGGGTTTATAAGAATTAGGAAGAAAAATTAAAAAATGCATTTTTTTAGTAAAATACAAGGGGTCGATAGACAGAATGAACTCGGTCGACCTAGTTGATCCAGTAGGCTAAATTTAAGCAGAATCCACAATGCCAACCTAGTAGGTATGGGTTGACCCTATACATTATATAAACTACCAAGCTAATATAGTTTTCCAATTGGTTTGAAAGGTCCAAAATGACAATGTAACATTAAGAAGGGGAAAATAAGAGGGTTGACTATGATTTTGAAGTCAACTAAGGCAAAAATAGGGAAATTTTGGTCAAACTAGGTTGACCAAAGAACCAAAATAAGTATGAAAAAGAATGTATAAGGCCGAAAGAGGGATATAATGTCTCAAAATGACCAAAGGAGGGTAAAAATGATTAAGTAGGCTAGAAATAGGGTAAAATGACTAAAATAAATAGGTTTAAAAGCAATTAAGCCTATTTTTGATTAAAAACTATAAAAATAATGTATTGTGACTATACATGACATGAAGGAACTGATATATTCTTTGTTGTTTCTTGGTTGTAGAGATGGTATAGGTTCTAGAGATTGGTGGATGTGTCTTGGTTACCAATGTTATTGGAATGATTGTTAGATAAATATAGGGCTATACTAGTATCCATAGGTCTATGAGGCATAGCTAATATGTTCAAGATCCCCATGAGTTTATATCTGTTAGTCATGTTCTTTAGTTACTGGGAATGACTGACTAACACTTTATATGGGAGGTGGATGGGGATATGATACAGGTGGCCATCACACTAGAGGATGTCCACACCATCATCAGGCTGCCCATAGTAGGAACACCAATGACGATAGGGATACTAGACAACATAGAGGAGAGTAGAGACTTAGCCATGTGGGTTATAAACTCAGAGATGATTTTGGGAAGATGAAGAGTCAGTATGGATGATGTATATACATCACAAATTTTGAATATCTAGAAAGCCGTGATAGGACTTATGATATATTAAGTGTTATGTCACAAGTCAGATGACAAGGTACCACTATTCATGGTAGCCTTGACCAAGATGGTGTTAGAGGAGTGAGTTTTATATGATTTGGGATCTATCATCTGGGTCCAACTCATACATGATCTATATGAAATGCTAGTTATAGGGCAAAAGACCATGGGACTAATTATATTACTGATAGCTTGGATATATGAGAGGTTTCTTATGTATCAGCTAGTTGGGTTGCCTCATGCAGTCAATGAGAGGTCACCTTGGGTATGGAAATGGAGAGAGGACTAGGTAGTGCAGGTCATGACACACATGCTAGTGCTATAGTTAGTGAGATATACAAACATAGTGTGGCAACCATATGAAGACATAACGACTACATGGGTGAGCTAACACATAGTTGCACTAGTGATAGAGAGGGTAGAGGTTATTAGACATTACATGTTGTAGAGAGAGCTATATCTAGTGGCACATGTGCTAAGATAGATGGGCCTACCTCATCCTGTGACACTAATATTGATGCCTAAGTAGTGGGCTTGGTATGTAAGGGAACCATGAAGTAAGAAAGGACTAAAACCATAAATAGTGAGATCAATAGTTAGACCATGTTGTGAGTAACCATAGACTGGTTGAACATGATAAGGAGTAGAGCAGAAGGATAAGAAGGTAGAGGTAGAGATACTAGATGTACTAATATTGGTTACATAGTAAGAATAGCTATGACTATTAAGAATACCATGGTGATGGAGGTAGTAGGAGATAGTAGATATTGATATCATCCTTGATGAGTTAGTAGAGGAGC
Organism: Torreya grandis; assembly: GCA_037957365.1. Taxonomy (NCBI): domain Eukaryota; kingdom Viridiplantae; phylum Streptophyta; class Pinopsida; order Cupressales; family Taxaceae; genus Torreya; species Torreya grandis. The sequence continues at coordinate 477,659 of JARHVA010004235.1, read as the reverse complement.
CAGAGGAGGGATAGATGATAGAGAGACTATGCAAGCTCAAGCTGAGATGGATGTGAGCCATGAAAAAGGGATTTAAGCTAAGGAGGTGGCCTAAAGAGGAGATACTAGGAGGCCACATAGATGGGGTGACTATGTTATGTGATCACACAGATGAAGAGACCATGGTAATCAAGACAAAAATAGGTAAGAAAAGATGGTTAAATTATTGCTTTAAGTTTTTATTTGGAAGTAGAGATAAATAGATATTTTGAGATATAATAATGATCTAATATCCATCTAATGTTATTTTATAGGTATAGCTAATGATGTTGAGGAAAGATGGTTTCCCTAGTGAGGGGAGCACTCCCTAACATCCTAGATAAGACTCTATAGCCATATGATCCTACTACATTAGAAGACCCTAGCATACCATCTATCCCAGCTCAGGCTAGATGGTTTAGACTAGCTAGGGAGGTAACGAGATAGATACAAGAGTAGAGAAAGAGATTACAACCACCAATAGAGATGGGTGTAGGTGATATGTGGGCATGGCAAGCCCTAGCTAAGGAGAGAGATATGCATCTAGCCATAGTGTCACAAATGATAGAGATCTAGACCTAGTTGATGGAGTCATAAGTGTAGGTAGTGCACCTATAGGGATAGGTAGAGGAATTGAGATCCCAAATGGCCTCTTTATAATGTACTATTTAGAGGAGTCAGACTGAGGCCTCAGAAGGTAGTGTGGCTAGGCCATGAGAGAGGATGGGACCTAGCCCTAGAGCTAGAGCATTATATATGTTGTATCATATATATATATATATATATATATATATATATATATGGATCATTTTAGCATATTATTGTTGGTTATGTATGTTATCATTATGGTTTGTTATGGTTGTTCATTATGGTTGTGGTTGTGGATGCTTCAAATATATTTCTTTGTAGCACATGTATTTAGCTTTGTTGTATATGCTATAGGAAATATATGAGATGTGGTTTCTTTTCTAGCATTATGAAAAACACATGCATGGTTAAAAAAAAATAGGAAAAAATAACTTTGGTAAAATGTAATCAATCAAGAAAATATACTACACACTATTTGAAGCTGGGAAATGTGTAATAACAAGAAAATGACTAAGTATAAAGAACCAACAAATGGAAAAATAAGATGGTAAATAGGGATTTGTTTTTAAACTAAAGTGAAAGATTTTTACACCAAATTAAAATAAGTAAAATCATACTAATTTGCATTGGGAAGTATGAAAAATGATGTAATAAAATGGAAGGTACGTAAAAGGGCACAAATGGTATAAAAACAAATGAATTAAGTTAATCAATTATACTATATCATGCTGGGAAGTAGAAGAGAAAAACAAAATTGGCAAAAGATTGGTCTTAAATTAATCACACTAATTCAAGCTGGGAAGTATGAAAAATTCAAGAAATGGTTGTATTCTTACATGTACTCAGAAAATAAGAAGATAAAAAGGTGAAAGAGAAATGAAGTAAGCATAAAACATACTAAATCAAGTTGGGAAACATGTCAATGATGTGTAACTTCATAATCAATCGAATCTTATATCATATTTAACACATATAATTTTTGATTGTGACTTGGGTATTGGAAAATTTTGTGAGGAATGTTAGGTCCTATCCATAGTCTTACACTACAACTCATAAAGAAAACACCACTAGGGTGGAATAAATAGGAAAAATTAGGTAATCAAGGATGTAGATAATAGGAAAGAAAATATGGTAATTTGTGAGGATGGTTAGGTCCTATCTGTGATCTTATAATGCAACTCATAAATGAAATCCCAAGGGGAGTGATCAGTAGACAAAAAAATATTTCTCAAGAGGAAATATGAGGGATATAGGGAATCAAAAAGGGAGTGTAAAAATCAAGACTTAGGTATCTTATGATAAGAGCTTAAGAGATATGAGGCATCCTAAGGAAATGAGAAGACACTAAGTGATTAGTGGTCATCTATGTACAAAGGAAACCTATTCTCTATAGACACAAAGATTTGTAGGTAAATAGGTGTGCTACTAAGATCAACTCATGAAGGTAGATTGGTATAAGAAAAAGAGAATGGACCATACTTCCCATGATATGTTCTTCATTCTTCAGGACTCCTTATAGAGTCATCGGTCTATTGCAAAGATTGGGTACTTACATGGAAAAGTAGGTAGCACTAAAAGATTTTTTTAATTCTCTTCTTATAATGTACTAGCCTATCGCACCCCAAAGGACCTCGACTCTACCTTGAGGCCAATTGTGGAGTTTTAGCTTTGACTATAAGAATGAGATGTGCTTTGAATCATATCTTTTAGTGTGATTGGACTTTTAAGAATAATTTTGCTTTTTATATCATTACCTTTTGTTTAAATGATTTGGCTTTTAAATTTTTATGATTTTTAAGATTCCTCCTCTATATGGACTTGGAATGACCAATCATGAGAGATAAAGTGATACACATAAATGAGATATAGGCTAAGGCTAAAGGAAGCTAAGTAACCAAAGACAAAGACTGATTATGACACTTAGGCTTGACAATGAACTAACATGTGATCTCAAGTCTCAACCATATATATGCTTAGTTTATGGAAAAAGGAAGAAGAGAAAATGGAGATTGAAAAAGAGGACCGTTGTAAGGAGATAATAATGAGTAGAATTTTTTCTAACTGATCGCATTGTAAAAGGGAGAAAATGACCATTGTATAACCAAGTCACACTGATAATTAACTGTGCAAAATGGAGATAAGAAAGCAAACAATCATGAAGAGAAAAGAAAATAGTTTTAAGAAAAACTCAAGCAATAGAGAGAAAGCAATGATAAATAAAGATAACCATATGTGAAATATAAATGATAAGATAAGAAAAATATAGTACAACAAGTAATAAATCACCATACATGATAAGGAAAAATTTGACACAATGTTAAATGATATAATAGATAGATAAAGATAAGATTTGAGAATAGATCCAACCCAAATGAAAATGTGAAAGCATAATTCATGTGATCATAAATACTAATAAATATATTTACACACATTATCCAAGACATTAGATAAATATCTATGAAGCTAGAGATGAACTACTGCTAATATCTCATCAATCTTTAATGAATACTAGGTAAATACTTCTTTTCTAATCTCCTCCACAAAAAAATTAGGAATTCTCGATGGATCTTGTTAAAGAGGGAAATCAGGAAAGGGATGGTTTGGAGAATGCATGGGAGTAAGCTTGATGGGAGATGCAAAAATAATCGATGGAGAAAGACCCATGGGTGAGGGAAGGTCCATAGGTTAAAGAATAATAGGTGGAGACACAGAAGGTGGTGAAGGGACCACAAGAGGTGATGGAACCATATGAGGTGAAGCCATGGGAGAAGAAGAAGGATATTTATTTTGGGAATGACCTATGGGAGGAGTGGTAGAAGGTTTGAGAATGGCTATAAGGTGATCTTTAAGATGTTTTTGAAGGATATGATAATGATCTATATGATGGGTGCCATACACATACTATAGACATTATACCTCACCATACTTGGGTAAATATTCAAGAAGTACCTTTGAGGAGGTATGGATTTTTTAGATGATGGGGAAGAAGGACAAAAGGTATCAATGTATTGACACAACTAGAAATAATGGGTGGAAGATTGATTATCTATCCCATGGAAGTAATAAATACGTTTGTGAGTGGCTTTAGTAGAAGCACTCACAGAAGAAGGTAAAATAGGAGTATAAAAAGCTGAAGAACACTCATAGGCCCATTTGGTGGGTAAAGTATCCATATTAGGTAATGAAAGCAAACCATCACCAAGGGAGGGTGATGATGAGGAAGGAATGGGACTAAGCTCAATAGAAGGAGCAATAGAATAAAAAATAAGGGTAGACTCAATAATAGTAGGAGCAGAAATAGGCTCAATTATAAAAGGCACAAGAATAGGATCAACTCTATTGGGATTTACTAAGGGAGGAATGGGATCTACATAAGGTCTAAGGAGAATTACACTAACCTCAGGGGTAAACTAGATATGAGGGTCAAGGTACCTAGTAAAATGGTAAGGCTCAGTCATAACATGATCCATGAACATAGTTGTACATGGCTCCTCAAAAACTATAGGTGTCAGTGTCATATCTACCCTAAGATAAAGGGGAAAAATACAAAAATTAGGAACTATAAGTGAAGGAAAATGATGAGATGCATGAAAAGACTTAGGTAAAGAAGAATGATAATGGACAATCTTAGCATCATAAGCTTGTACAAGACTATCTAATAATGGATCATCTAAATAATAACCATCATCATAATCTAGGGTGTAAAGATCAATGATACAGGTAGGGATGACCTTATCATGTAAGGAAGTATGGTGAATAGAATGCCTAGTCTTGGTTAAGACTATAGGAATGTCATCACAAGGAGTCTTGAGAGAATGAGGCTATAAGGAAGTAGGAAGCTATAAGATGAGATGAGGTGAGAGATCATGCATTTTCATCTTTAAGTTAATCTCATCAAGCTCATCATCATCAAAATCTAAAAGTTTAGGAGGAATGTTACCAATGAGCTCAAAATGCTCACTATAATCTCAGGTTGAATTGACAAGAAAGTTAAGAGTCATGGAATGGAATGCTTGGTAAAGGCTCAAGAGTAGGAAACTTGAAGACACCACAATCTTGAAATTATTCAAAATTCCAAGGGTTAGTATCACCTTAAATCCTATAAATGTCTTTATTATGAGGGAATTTAACGTATTGGAAGGTGGGAAAAGCAATAGCTCTCATGTGATGAGTCCATGACCTATCAAGCAAGATGTTATAAGAAAGGGGGAAGTTAAAGATCATCACCTTCACATAGATGGTGATAGGTGGGATGGTAATGGAAATCCACACATAACCTAGAGGAGGAATTTTTTTGTTGTCATATCCTTAGCATATGCTATGTGTAAACTTGATATTACATTCTGAATGTCCAAGAGTCTTAATGAAATTAAGAGAAGCAACACACATGCTAGAACCCTCAACAATCAATGCATGCTTGACTTAGATATCACCTATTTAGATTTTAATGATTAAGGGAAGATCATTTGCATAAAGCATAATCTCATTAAGAATTTTAAAAGCTATGGGAAAATTTAAGGAAAGAGAAGTGTCTATAGTTTCATCAATGTTGATAAACATCTTTTCACATTATTGTAAAATACTATCTTTAAAACCAGATAAAGTTACCTCCCATCCTACTAGAGCAAGATGAGAAACATTCATCTCAAATAATAGTTGCATGAGATAGTCCATTTGATTAGGAGAAGTCCTCATAAGCTCAGGGAATGAAATTTGGGATGGAAGATTAGTGATCTCTGCAATGGGATCCCACTCATCATAGCCCATAGTAAGGTTGTTAGATATAGGTGCATAATGATTAAAGATGTCCTTAGAAGGAGGAGCTGAAGTGCATTGAAATTTTTATTGATAAGAATGAGAAGAAGGTTTATAAAAAGGTGGTAAATCATGTTGATATGATGAAGTGGTTAGTTTAAGTTGATTTTGAGAATTGGAAGAAAAAGTGTTAGTAGAAACTTGGTTATCATTAGTATTTGAAGATGATGGAAGAGTAGTAGAAATATAATGAGAAGTGTTATCCAAGGGAGAATCTTAAATCAGATCATTAACAATAATAAGGTCATCTTTCCCCAACTCATTTAAATGAGTTGGAGATGAATCTTGGATAACACGATATGTTTTAGATGAAGGAGGAGTGTAGATAGGTTGGGAATCAATAAAAGTAACCACCCTTCACATATTAGTCATGTTAACACATTATCTTTAAAAATTGGTTCAACAAGACTTTCTACATTATTGGTGGAAGAGGTGGGTTTGTATTGGTTATCTTGAATTAGTTGGTGATTAGGAAGAGGGAATTTATAAATAGTTAAATGAGCATTTGCTTGATTCAAGGCTTAAGATTTGTCATGTGTTTTATAATCCTTAAAATCAATTTCATAAGCTTGTTAATGCTTGTGAATGATGGAATCTTTATCAAAATAAGGTCTAAGAAGAAAATACATATATAAATTATGAAGCTATCTATAGGTCTCATGAGAATGACCCCAACTAGCATGAAACCAACAAAATTTGTTAGGATCATACCAAGATTTCATAGGATGAGTAAGGTCAAGCTCTCATGGAAGAGGCCTTGGTAGATGCTTAAACAATTCAACCAAGGATAGAGGTTTGTGAATGTTGATGTTATTTGGTAAAGAGAAATGAGGATTAGTGTATTGTTGAGAAGGGGGAGTTGGTTCTGAAGAAGGGTTAAGAATGACAACTTGAACATTATGAATGGTGTTAGAAGAATTGGTAACCCCATCGTTAGTAATATTTCAATTTTTTTTCTTTAGTAATAGACAAAGACCCACAAAAGGTTGGGGTGGCTTGAATTGATGCATACAAAAATCTTATAATTTATCTTGGTTAATAGCCTCTTCTAAGTTACATGGAGAGAGGACGAACTCAATTTTATAATTTAGGAAAAAGGGCATTGGTAAAAATATGGAAAAGATTATCATCGGCCATGTTATGTTCACATTTATTTGACAAAGTTTTCCATAATTTAACAAAGGCTTGAGTGGTTTCATTTTTGTTTTATTTTCAATTTATGAAATGGGCCAAAGTGTTTTTGGGAAGATCACTAGTTTGGAATTCTTGAACTAAAGCATTCACTAAATCCTCTAAACTAGTGATGGAATGTGGTCTAAGTTGATTGTACCAATCCAAGGCATCACCTATGAGAGTTTTGGCAAGGAGCTTGGTAGAAACAAAGGTGTTTAATTTTAACCCATCCTTATAAATATTTCTAAATGCCTTAAGATGAAGAGTAGGATTGGTTGATCCATTATAATAAATTGTAGGTGTTATACCTTTAATATCAATGTTAACAATTTGAGTAGTAAGATGTTCATTTTGGAGATGCTTGATGGTTTTGTTGATTAAAAGAGGTTGAGGAATGAGATTACCTTGATAATCTCGAAGAGGAGGGGGAACATTCTGGTTATGTGTGCCCCAAGTCATTAGTTGTGGATGAGATTGAAGGTGAAGAAGGTGGTTTTGCATTCTCATCATTTAATTTGTGTTATAAGCTTGAAAGGTATTCATTTGATTGAGAGTTTGCAACAAAATTTGATGTGTTTGATTAACATTAGTAGAATCATTAGAGTTAGCATTAGTGGCTTGGGTACCACTATTGGTATTGATAAGACCTTGATAAAAATTATGAGAGTGAGATGCACTAGTGGCAAAGTTTGCTTGTGTAACGAAAGATGGAATAGTGAATGATTGAGAGGAAGAAGCACTAAAAGCATGATTTCCTTGGGTATCAAATGAAGCACTAGTATATGGAATAAAGATAATGGATCTTAAGAGAGGCCCACTAGATGTAGAACCTACCATGTTAATGGAGATACTAGGCATGGACATAGAAGAAGTTAGAGAAGAAGAGGTAATAATCGAAGGAAGATAATGACAATCAAAGAAAGTGGTACCCTAAAATCTAGTTGAGAATGTAGGAGTAGGTGAATGAGGCTCTTCCACTTGACCACTAATCATAAGATTGTAAATGGTAGATGGATCCTTTCCTCGATGTTGAGGAAATTTAGAGATAAAGAAAAACATTTTAGGAGTATACTCTAACTCAAGTTGATGTTCTAATGAGAAAAGAGGGTTTTGTTGCAAATAGGTATTAGGAGGGGTCCCATAGTTCATTGTGTGAGTGGAAGTATGAACATTACTAACATCTAAGAGAGGAGCCCCATTTTGTCTATGGGAGGACCTATGAGGATTGGTAAGATTCATCATGTCCATTGACTGCAACTCAGTGTCATTGTCAAACAAAAAGTTCATGATGAAGGGAAATGAAGGGAGATGAGAAAGTAAAGAACCAAGAAGTGACTAAAATAGTATAGGGTTGACTGGGTTGACCTAGCATAGAAACATGGACTACAAAATAGTACGTGGTTAACTAGGTTAATCTAGTATAGTGCACAAAGACTAGAAAAAGAAGCAAAAGGGGTTATAAATTGTATAGGGTTGACTAGGTCAATCTTATATAGTGCATAGGGGTTAGAAAAAGATACAGGGTTGACTAGGTCAACCTAGTACAACACATAGGGAAAAAAAGAAAGACAAGAAGTTATGAACTAAAACAAGACAATTTTTTTAGTTAATCTAAGAAATTAAGTGATAAATGGAAACAAATAGTCAATTGGATCAATGCTAGCCAATCTAATTGAAGCACAAAATACAAAACCTTGTACTAATGCTAGATAATGCAAGTTTTTAAACACATAATTAATCAAAGATAAAGAAATCAACTTGAAAAGTAAAGAGATAACTAATTGGTCAAACTAAGATGTTTTATTAGATTATTAAGAAATGTTTTAAAATATGATAGGAAGTTCACTTTAAAGTAAGGAACTATATATCAATTTAAGGATGGTTTCAGGTAGTTTGGGTTGAAAGGGAGTGTAGTGGAAATGATACAAGCTTGGTATTAGGGCCTATCCCCTCACTTCACACACTTTAGTGATAAATGTGTCAAGTTATTAGATAGAATATACCATTAAACATGCTTTATACTTGACCAAAGTATCAAGTCGGCTTCCCCCTTGGTGATGAAATACAAGTAGGTTGGCCTTGGGTAGGCAAATGTTAAAGTGCTTGTTTAGATTATGTGATTTGGCTATATGCATAAAATAGAAACAATGAAACTAAATGATTAATTAAAAACCCCCTAATTAGGCTATGTGAACTATTTTTAGCATGCAAGCAACAAGAAAAGAAAGGTGTGAACTAATTACTAGCATATAGAGATTAATTCTAATTTGAAACAAGGTATAGTGTTGACACTATATGTAAAAAATATAGACTAGGGTTGATAGGGTCAAACTTGTACTACAAAAACAAGGTATGAAAATGAATAGGGTTGGCCAGGGTTAAACTAGTTATTTTAGACAACACATAGAACATATAACTGGGTTGATAGGGTCGATCCAGTTAATTGTTAAGGGGCAATTTTGAAAACTAAAAACTATGTAAGGAAGGATAATAAAATAAAGAGAAAGAGAGATAGAAAAGAACCTTGGTGGATCAAAGATGAAAAGGATGAAGATTTCTAGTAAAGAACCTTGAATAATGCTGGTGAAACCTACTAATTGGGTCGATTGAGTCTATCAAATTATGCAAGGACTTATTACAGAATCTTGAAAATGTACAAGGTCGACCTAGGTCAACCTAGTATGTTTTTTGGATGCTTGAAAGTGTATAGAGTCGATTAGGTTGACCTAGTAGTCTGAACTAGAAGTCTGGAATTCTAGAAACCTATACTAGGTCATCTAAGTTGTTCTAATTTCTTGTTCCTAAAAGCTTGTACATAGAGATTATAACTGATCGATAGATTCAATCCAGTATGATAGATATATGATAAAAATAATTCTAAAAAGAATGAAAGAAAGTGAAATAAATCATACAAAGGTGAGTTTCATTAAAATGTATATAATTAAAAATACATCATGTCTTTAAATCAATCCTGGCTCAAAGAAGATATAACATACCTACACTTCTGATTGGGAATACATTTTTTAAGTAGGAGAATGACCAATTCAAGGATTTGCTAGACTTGATTAGGGGATCACTTATCACAATACACCATGTGAGGTAGGGTTCCAAAGCCTATAGTCTAACATAATCATGCAACAACCCTAATAGAGTCCTAAGGTTTGATATTTCATCTATGCTAATAAATAAGAAAGTAAATATAATCTAGTGCACACCAAAGCTTATGGCACAAAGTGGGGGTTATAAATAAAACAAATAACTAAACTAAACATGCATAGAAGACATATACTCACATCAATGTATATGGAATCCTAATGCATAGAAGAGAGAAGCACATATATGTTATCTATCTAATATTACAAAGGGGAAGTAAATTTAGGAATACTTACCTTGAAGATGAACCTATCGAGCCTCAATCTCTCCCTTAGCCAAGGTGTTTCACAAGAGATTGTTGTAGTATGTAAAGATAATAAAAACAAATCAGTTTTAGGCTACACAACCTATTTATGCATCCAAAAGAATTCTCTGCAAGACAAGATCTGAATCTCTAAAGAAAGTATGGAAAACTAAGCTTTATTCTTCAAGTATAATGGTCAATAAGCAGATGTTCATTCACACTTATTATTATTCACTTCTCTTATTTACAAATGGTTGGAAAGAACTTGTATATATAGGTAGATCTTGCCCTAAATTCTCCTAAAAATGTAGACTATATAGGTTTGGCCATGGGTGACCTTGTATATTTTTGGAGATAATTCATTAGGTATGAGCTAGGTCGACTAAAAGCTAACAAACCCAAAAAGTGAAAAATACTCTAAAATGTACAGGGTTGGCCATGGTCGACCTAGTATAATCGGTAGTACAAAAGGGAATTAAGGCAAGAAAAGGAGGATGGAAAGAGGAAAATGATTGGAATAGGTGGGACTTAGAAGAATAATCTTAGGGTTAATGGTTTTAGGAGACAAGTGTGTAGATGGAAAGTGGAAAAAGAGACAATAATATTATGAAGCATCAATGGTTTTCCCACCCTTTCAATGGTGTACTCCTTAAGGCATGCACTCAGAGAGAGAGATTGAGACTCAATAGGTTCCTACAAGATACAAATTGTCAGTAATCAATAATTTTTTTGAAAATATTATGTGTATACAATTACCACATTCTCAATTATACCATATACATGATTTTTTGATTGTTATTGAGATGACCTTGGATACATAAACTTTGTGTAGTAATTTCATAGTGCATGGGTGTATGAAATACATTCATATCAATATGGTAGTCATAGTTCATAGAATTATATATGAACATCCACTTGAACAAGAGAAGTTTATTACAAGATAGATAATTATCAAAACTACTAAGATTAATCCTTTGTGAAAGGGTAACTAATAGGCAATCCCATTTCTTAGGTGGTTCATACTTGAGAGGCCTTTGCACTAGAAACATATAGTGGATTCCATGAAATCTTCATCTACTCTTACATAACATACTCAATTACCTAAATAAACTGAACATGTTCCAATTACACCTACTCTAAAGAAACCACATATCACTAAACAATGGGTTCTACAAACCCCTACTCCTTATATTTTTTTTATACAACCACAAAGTCTTATTATGCATACATAGGATACCATAGATTCTATAGATCCAAATATGACACCTATGCATGATCCTTGATAGTACCACTAGTATCATATACCATATTATGAGTTTGGATCTACCTATGAGCATCTATTGGATGGGATTACATGATAGCCATTTTATTTAAAATATTGAAAAAAAATCAAATATGCCAAAAATAAATAAAAAATCAAATATGACAGGAAATATAAAAACATTAAAATACTTTTCAAATAAAAAAATATTCATCATTCCTAAATTTTATTAATTCCTTGACATATATATTGTTTGATTTATGTTATTATTTAACATATCATATCAATTCCTATATACACATGTTTCACACATATTTGAGAGTGATACAGGCATACCCAGACACGTGATCTATCCATTTTCAGATGTTGGACTTATCCTCTACCCACATCATATAGTACATTGGGGACATATGATTCTTTGATCATGATTGATACATGTTACATATCCTTTATGATCACTTCAACATTATCATGTTTGAGCTTATATACTAATGCTTACACATCTATATTCATGCTCATATCTTTCATAGTGTACTTGATATGCTTTACTACATAATTTTTTTGCTAATACATATATAAAGGGACTAGTATAATATGATTATGTTGGTTCTTTATGCATCATCTATTTTTCACTTCCTTAAGTGAATTCTATTGTTTGTTACTATCTTGCTTGTGGAACATATGAATTTATTCCTTACATGTTGGCCTTGTGCCATTGTATGTTGTTTGGATATTTGAATATGCCATTCTATGTGGATTGGACATATGAATATGTCATTCCTTTTGATTCTAAGGCATCTAAACATGCCCCTTGTACATGGTCTCCCTAGACCATTTTTTGCATTACATTGAGTATGCTTGTGTGGTGCTTGATTGTTTGTTGAGCTTGTACTATTACTCTCTAGACATTGTCATGATTTACATCATGTATCTTTAGACATACTATGATCCTAATTGATATATCTAATTTGACATGTTATCCATATATGCTACATGATTCATACATAGATTATACAACTACCTTATGTTTTTGAGGTAAAGCATTTTCCAAATTCTAGTTCCCTCACCTTTAAAAAATGGGCATATTAGTGGGGACATGTCATAGAAGAACGACCTCCATATTTCATAATTTCTAGATTTCAGTGGAGGCATGCCAAAAATCCATGACATCCACACTTATACACCTTCTCAATATTTATAGATTTTAGTGGGGGCATGCCACAAAGGCATGATCCACACTTTTTAGCTTCATAGTATTTCTGGATTTGAGTTGGGGCATGTCATAAAAACATGACCTCCACACTTACACACTTACTCAGTATCTCTAGATTTTGGTGGGGGCATGCCATAAAGATATGACCTCCACACTTGCTCAACTTCCAATTTAGTTCCATGATTTAGATATACACTTGGGTCAAAATCATATACATTGCACCGATTTTTCATTAATTTGAAATTGATTTTTTTAGATTTATGACACATATACTCCAACTTAGACATATTAGAGGTACATATGCCATGATATTGCACTAAAAATTCTAAAGTTTACTAATTATACTACTCATCAAAATGCATTGATTATATAAGGATGTACTATTATCGAGCCTTTTCTACTATAATAGTTGGTTCATTTTATACGTTGAAATAATTAAATAATTCAATCTCCATAGATTTATAGATTGGAGTAATTAAATCATCTAATCTTAGTATATTTATATGTTTAGTTAATTAAACCACTCACCCTCACCATATTATATATATTCACACTTGAGGTGTGTGATTGAGATATAATGATCTAAATGGCCATGTCACAACACATTATAACACTAGATTGGGTAAATAATACCTTCTAATAACCCTTTTAAAAATCTCCAAGGTTTAGGTCTAAACCTCTTCCAGCTCCAATGCTTTATAAGGAAGCATTTTTACCAAGTCAAAGCATCAAAATGTAACATGGTTGTATTGACACACATGTGTACTCTTCCTTGTTATCTTTAATTTCAAGCATTTTAATTATTTTAAATTTCAAATTGTATGCATTGATTTATACTATAACATGCTCTTGGTTACAATTCATACACTAGCAAAGCACTCAAAGTGGAAGCAAGCAAAAGAAAGGTGTGTCATAATACCTAGGTATGCATTTATTTTCTTTAAACTAGTAATATCATCCTTATGAATTACTATATTAAAGGGGGAAAATGTAGATACTAAAACTAAATATTTATAGCATCTCAATATTGTACATTTGAAAATTATCAAGCCTTCATTTCTAGACCTTCCTACTATCTAAAGGCTCACATTTATCATATCACTATGCTTAAATGCTTATCTCTTAGTCTGATTGATATCATTTTGATGATCCATATCCCTTGTACTTCAAAAAATTATTAAAATTTGATAAGCACCATTTGCTATCATTTTTAGATCCATACCTATTTTCTAGCCTTCTTGACACTACCAATCATAGAGAGACACTACTATAGGTGATAATGTCTAGATCCTTATCTAGTGTCTGGTTGCCAAAATTCATTCAAATTTAAAATATTTCAAAACCTATGGGTTGGACTATTTGTCTTATTGAACCCTACCATGAGATATTTTCAAAATGTGTGGTATAAATACAAGTCTAAGCCTTCTCATTCCTCACCTAGTAAATACTTACTAAAGCTAAATTAAGTAAATGCACAACCAAATTATTCTACCATATTCATACCTATTTTCATATTAAATATGCAAATAATCATATTACAAGTTTGAAGCATTCAAAGAGTATCTTATGAGTGATATTTGTAAAATTATAAGATAGATCATTACATACATCATCATATAGTAAATTTCACCCTTGTACACATAATTTCCCACACACAGGGGATAACTACATAACTTTGAGGTCCTATTTTTAGTATTGGAAATGTAATTCATGCCCATTGGTAGAGGGGTCTTTAGGGTCATCTCAACACCATGAGCCTAATATCCAATTTTTAGTAAATTCATTCTAAGGGTGAAGAAGGGTGAGGAGTTAGGGTTTTGTCATTCAATAAAGAGTGATAAATTATATCATAGTTCTAAATAGATCATCAAAAAGGTGATGGAAAACCCATAATATTGAAGTTAGTCACATCTTGATCTAGTCATTATTCCATACTAGACACCTACGTCATAGTGAGACATTAACATTTATAGTAGTGTTTAGATTTGATGGCAGTGTCCATAGATACATAAGCACAATTTTTAAATCTAAAAATTGATCTAGAATACTAATCATGCATAATTTACACATATTTCTAGTTCAGATATACATGTGCAAGTAAACCCAACTAAGTATCATTTCTCTTTAGTATTATAATTAATTGAATATATTTTAAATTTAGTACTTTATATATTTAGCATAACTCAATTTTATAATTTAGAATATTAATTTATTTGAGTTTGTAATTAATTCACCTTATATGGATTAGTTTATCACCCGTGTGCTTTAACTACTTTTTTATTCTTAACCCTATCACCACATATCTAAATTTATGGTTAAATAAAGACTGAAATGCTATAAATATTTAGTTTTAGTATCTACAAGTAATATAATGAATAAGATACTTAGATTCACTATTTAACTAGTTAATTATATCTATATTTTGACAATATAAATAAACTAGAGGTAGGTCTGTGATTCATTTAGATTTAGAACTATGTTTATGTGTGTAAAGGGTCACAAACATCAAGTCTAGGGTGGATTCATTAGATGCATGTGACATGGGGATGGAGTTACTATCTTAGGATGTTTTTCTTCTATGTGACCATACAATGTGATGCACTTGCCTGATATATATCCATATGTGTGATGTTTGACCCTTGACTATGTGTGTAACTCCAATAATTAGCTTTCTTCTTTAAACCTTAGGTTCACTTATGAAGGATAAAAACCTATAAAATGTGAGAAAGTGTAATTGGGTTTAGTTAGCCCTAACCACCCCTTGATGATTGGCTACTACTTACATATCTAATAATCTAAAAAGGAAAGTCAAGTCACACATAGTTCTTCCCCTTAATGTGATTATGCAATTGTGTTCTTTCACTATATTAATGTACCTAGAAATTTAGCTTTGATATTGATAATTTTGACTCTTGACCTAGCTTGGTATGTTTTAGACTTGGCTAGTGACTACTCATAGTGACTAATATGTAATTTGGAAATAATAAGGTCACTTTTCTCAATGTTTAGTACTATCTTTGATTGGTACTTCAAAATCCTAGATGATCAATAAGCTTGACCTTAATTTTTATTTGTATGCACTCTATTTGGTAATTTCGTGTAAAAATGACATGCTAGCTTAATGATATGACCTAAGGACATTATTAATTTTGAAAAATAGTCATTATTTAATTAAATATGGCAATGTTATCCTGAGGATAATAATGTCGATGTTAGTATCTAAGTCTGATGTTAATGTATAGGAAATAAGAATGAAAATGTGGTGAGGTTCATGTAGCTGGCTTATAAAATCTTAGGATAGATCATGATCATAAATAACATGTGGGTGTATGGGAGTAGTGAATAGGAGTTGTTTAGAGATTCAAAAGTCAAGTAGGATAAGTGTAGGTAAAGATTGACATTTTAAAGTGTCAAATACTAGATTTTAGTATCTAAAATGCCCCCTTTTTATTATAATATTACAATGTAATGAAAATAATAGAGTAAAAAGATAAAGATATACCTACGTGTGTACAAAACACTTTGTATTTAGGAGAAGGATCCAAATGTGCAAGCTGATCTAAGCAAAACTTATAATAAAATTATAGTAGTCAATGTGCATAAAATGAAACTTGAAATCTAAACTATGTTTGTGTTTAGTATTTTTTAATTAAGGTGAATCAAATTAATAGATATTAAACAATTGAAATTTGAATATTAGAATATATAAAGCTAATAATTAAGTACAATATGTTACATAATTTTATAAAATTATAAATTAGCTAAATATAGTAAATATGCCTTTATATGTGCAAACCTTCTTAAAAAATAATTTATGTTAATTGTGTAATCTGAATGTGATTAGAAACTCCTTAAAGGACCTATGCACTATGTTGTAGCCAAATGTAATAACTTTATGTGTGATTAGACAAGTCCATAAAATGAAGATAGGGACATAGTACGACCTTGTTTATTGACTACTACCACTTCCAAGTTGATTGTGTACCTAATTTTTTGATTTGGGTTCATGTGATTATTTACGAGGGTTGACTAATAAATTATGTCCTCTATGCTATAACATAAAAGACAAGCAAAAGACAAACATAATTATTACACAATAAATAAGATAGAGTTAAAATTCAAAGGGAGAAATGGGCAAGGGAAATAATTGACCTATCCCCAAAATACCCTGCATAATATGAGTGCTAACTACATAGCCCAAATGGGCCTCAGGCTGATGTAGTTCTAGCTCCTAGGGTGATTATGTGATCTATGATTATGAAACTATATGATTATAGTTATAATATTGATTGAAATGATTGACAATGGATTCCCTTGTTCTAAAATAAAATATATTCAAACTTGGCCTATGACTCTTAAAATGTTATAGAATTGAAATTGGAAGAAATGGTGCTATTTTACTCAATGTGCAGTAGAATTTCCAAGTGAATGATAGATATATTTGTACAAAACTTGATGTTCTTACATAGAGGAATATTTGGAAGATTTTGATTAACTAACTTTAAAAAATGTGTGAGAGAGCCATTGTGAAATGTCTTGATTTTAAAAATTTACTATTGGAGTGTGGGGGACAATGTACGCTAGTGGACAAGGATGCAGTGCAAACTTGTTTGACCTAATGAAAACTTGTCCCACAAGGACATAGACTATTGAGAAAGGTCTCAAAGGAACATGTAGGTTGAATAGGGATGAATAGGGTTTAAATATAGATGTCTTTATAATATTTTTTGTGTTTTTAAAATAACATAGGTTCTCTTATAAATTATGAGTTGGTGAAATGGCGAACAAACCAAGTAGGGTAAGGATGTCAATATTAAACATTTTCAAACACTTAATGATTAATTTTATGTGTCTACATTTCCCCCACTTTATTTTCGTGATGAAGTATTATGAAATTACTAGAGTAAAGTAAATTCAGCCTTGAGTGTGTATACACACTTCGTATTTTAATGTGAAGCTTGATCGTCTAAGATATCTTAATTCAAAACTTATGAAAATGTCATTGAAAGTAGCTATTGTTCATATTTGAAAATTGAAAATATGAAACTTTGTAATTTGAATTTTGAAAAGAAAGCAAGGAAAGTATATAATTGAAAGAGTATGAAATTTAATTTCCATGTAACTTAAAAGTAGAGAACTACTTGGCCACTTGTTGAGGTATTTGGAGAAATGTTGAACCTATGGAAAATTGAGAATGATCAAGTTTCAATTTGAAAATACTTTGAATGTTCTTAAGTTGGAAAGATTATATGTTCCAACTCTCATTTGATTGTGTAGATTACTCTATAAATTGAAGGGGTGGAACCATAAATTGTGACTCACTACATAAAAAAAATGCAACCATAGGTGTTGAGTGTCACTAGACTCTAATATGGCTTACTTGAAACATGAAGTTGAATCACACTATTGCAGATAAATCTAGATTCTATTTGAATCTTTGAAATTTTGAAACTTTTATACTTAAGAAAATTTGAAATTACCATATAGTAACTTGAACATGAATGAATATCATGCCATATATACTATAATGAGTTGATATTTAATGCCATTTTAATTTTATAACTATTAAAACCTATAAGTATTTGAAACTTACCACTTGTAATTGTAAGAATGAGTGCATATGTATGTGACATGCTCCCATAAATTGAAAATTCTGAATTGTGCTATAATTTTTGAAATTATGTAGTGCCATAAATCTAAAATTTGCTCATAAAGACTTGCATTCTCAAGACAAACCCATTGTGATGTCCCCCTTTTGAGATGAGGGGTGTTGCCTACAAGTCATTTATCTTAATAGAAGAGTTATGTAAAATGTGAAATATGTAATCATGTAGTAGTATTTGAAAATTTGAATATATTACATCATAGTATTCAAACATATCATTGAATTTGCATGTGTTAGATATATCATTAAAGCACATATGCATCATGTGCATGATATGTATCATGTCACCAAAGTAGAGATTATGAGTAAAAATAATGCATGATATGAATCATGGTACCATGATATAAAGTAATGAACATAAAGTCAATGTCATAAAATGTCACGTAATATGTATAATATGTCACACATAGGGCCTAAAAGCCCCAAATAAGAGACATGTGAATCTTGCATAAGCTTACAAGGCCAAGAGCCACATGAAAATGGCATGATGATGCCATATAATAAAGATTTGTAATAGAGGGTCAAGGAACACACACAATAAGCAAATAAGTTCTATCTTATCATGCAATAAAGTAAGAGAAAAACATAAATCAAATCAAACTAATTTATATCAACCATATATACCCTTGTCATCGTTAGTAAATAACATTTGTATGTAACACATGTAAAGTATGAATGATTAGCAAAAAAAATGTATGATAGATAAATCAACATGGTAGAAAGGTTATGGATACATACAACCTATTAAATTGTTCATAGAGAATGAAGAGATACCCCCAAATTAGCAAGGTTGTTGGTTAATAAGGGAACCCTGACATTGAAACCATGTCAAGGTATATCATGTATCACAGTGAAATAACTCATGAAAAACAATGTATATTTAAAAATAAAAATATGTTATCTATCTATAATATAATAAGATATGGAAATAAGTATGCTAAAATTAATTAAAAATACTTCTTAGGTCCTAGTTTTAAATTTATGAAAATATTTTGATTTTTTTGAATTTCTACCATATTTGATTTTTTAAGATTTTTCCATTATTATTATTATTATTATTTTATTATTATAGGTACAAATTTTTTGATCTAAACAACAACCAGTTACATCAACAACCACAATTGGCCAATACCAACAATACATACACAACTGGCCAATACCAACACTACTACCACAACTAGAGAATACCAACAATACCACCATAACTGGTGAATACCAACAATACCAAAAATACCACCACAACCAATGAATACTACTAATATGGCTACAACCAGCCAATACCAGTGAATGACCACAACTGGCCTTTCACTACCTCTGAGATTTGAACCTGGGTGGTGCATATAACAATCAAGTTGCTTTACTAATGTAGCCCCATCTCATCTATATTATTATTATTATTTCCATATATATTTTTTTTAATTTTTGAAATATTTAATCTAATTTAATTTATTTTTTATATTAGAATTAAAATTTGATTAAGAAGCAACTATTCAAAAATAGAGGAGGGGGTGATTTGAACAATCTTTAGCAAGGCTCAAAAGCATAATGTGGCAAGAAAGAAAGTAAGCTATGTGCCCCCAATTTATGCGTCAATGATTCAAATAAATGTATTTTTAAAAATTAAGATAGACAATAATGCCCTTGATCCTCATGGGCAAGAGAGAAATATGATAACGTAAGTGCAATAAAACTATAGTATGATGCCATAGTAAAGAAAATGTCACATAGATAATTGTTTTAGATTGTTTGAATTAGATTAACAATCAAGGAAGAGGGTGTGATGAAGGGATGTAAAAATATTGATCATAATGTGGGAAAATGGATTCTTCCCCTACATAATTACATCAAGCTCAAATTTGATGAGGCGACTAAAGGAAACCTAGGGCCAACTAGAGTAGGAGGAGTAATTAGAGATAGTAGAGGGATTTTTGTAGCTGCATTTGAAAAACCTATTGGGATCCAAACCAACCACTTTATAGAAGCATATTCATTGTTAGGGGAATCCAATTAGTTAAGGAGGTAGGCTATAAGAGATTGATAAGTGAGGGGGATTCCCTCAATATAATTAATGGTTTTAGGAATTCCTCTAGTCCTATATAGATGATCAGAAACATCATCAAAAATGCCCAAGCCTTGCAAGGCCACTTTGAGGAAATATGTTTCTTCCATACTTTTAGGGAGGGGAACAAATTGGTAGACTAGTTTTCAAATTGGAAGGTTATGGAGAATGTTAGCTTGAAATGGGGTCACTTCAATGACCTCCCTCTCCCCATTATAAACACTATTAAAAATGAATCTAGTAGAGGAAATCCCAAAGGATATTAGCCTATGTAAATCAATGATGAATAAGGATGTCACAGATAATAAGAATAATCATGGGATAATAAATCATCTTGAAAGGTGGATTATAATATGGAATTAGA
This sequence comes from Torreya grandis, assembly GCA_037957365.1. NCBI lineage: Eukaryota > Viridiplantae > Streptophyta > Pinopsida > Cupressales > Taxaceae > Torreya > Torreya grandis. Next base: position 457,106 of record JARHVA010004235.1, on the reverse strand, counting down.
GAAACTTGAATATCAAATAATATTTATGCCTAAGCATGTGAAGAAGGATTCAAGTAAGATAGTAATTATTAATATGACTAGAATTATAGATTTGAGTGTCCTCACTCATGTGAGACTAAGAGTAGAGGGGATGAAAAGAATCTAGACATAAATAATGTTGTTGAAAGATGGGAATTAAATTACAAGCCATCTTAATTTAAATTTTGAGAACAAATTTAGCCTCTTATTGCTTGTAAAGTAACTAAGAGAAGTCAGTGGAGGAGGAACATCTATGCTATAATGGGAAGATGAAGAGTTCATACTAAACCAACATCTTTGAAAGCTGTAAAGAAAATTCCAGACTCATGGAAGATCTTACATAAATGTAGTTTGATTGATTTCATGGCAAAGGTAAGGAGCCACATATTATCTCTATCAGTTAAATTTGCTAAAACTTATAAGGGAAGTGTTATTTTTATGAGGGGATTCAAAATAGATGTCACATAGGAATCCATTGCCTCCATCACTAGTATGTCAATGGATGGTCTCAAAGTTTTTGAGGATAAGAGGTGCCAATAATTATAAATCAATAGATTCTTTATGAATGATGAACCAGTGGAGTAATCTCAAGATGGGGATGGTATCATTGGGGAATCTCTTCTATAGTAGTGGGATGAGATTAGTTTTAAAGTGATGAAGTACATCACCTTGGAAGGAAAATATTTTAGGTTATATTCCTACCACTTTTCTATCCTCAATAATTTTTACCATGATAAAACTATGAGTATTCCATTATATCTATTGATGTCATTGGAGAGGTCTATCTTGGATGTTCAAATATGTAAAGGGGAGGAACCTTTGCACTAGGGTTTGATTATGTTGTTTTTTTAAGGTAATATGTTGATCATCTCCCTTATTAAGGCTAGTTTGGATCCTGATACTTAAGGAAGTAGAGGGGAAGGTGGGGGAGAAGGAAGAGCCCAATAAGGACAAGGCCAAAAAGGGAATGATATCAAAGGTTGTAAAAAATATAATCTCACATGAGTAAGGGTATAATAATGTGGGAAGGAGGAATGGAAAATCACTAGAAAAGATAAAAGGGAAGGGAGTGACACAACCTGGTAAAAAGAGTCTCAAAGGTAAGTGTAATTTATCTTAGAATGTTCAATTTTTTAAAGAGAAAACTAAGTTAGAGCCCTAACTAAGGACCTTGGTTTAGTTTAATAATTAAAGTATATTATCAATGGTAATAGGGAGAGTCATAGTCAAGAAGAAGATCTACAAGAGGATTTAATTGACTAAGGGACTAAGGATGAGACCCTAGATGCTTTGGAGATGGTTTTACCTCATATCTCTCCTCACCAAAGAAATGTTGTAGAAGTTTTTCAAAGAAAAATAAAGATTCTACAAGAAGAATCTAATCTAAAGAATATTATGTTGAAGTGGCTAAAAAAGGATAAGGATGGTTAAAATAAATATAGAGGGAAAAGGGCCCAATAAAAAAATGGGAGCCTCTGAGGGGACTACTGCTATGGGAAAAGAGAATCTATAGCTAAAAAGGGATATGGACCATCTAAGGGAGGAGGATGTGAGTCTCATAGATAGCATGGACAATTCAAGATTTGAGATTGCAATTAATAAATAAAATGTGGATTAGGTGCTAAAGCTTAACACTTTAGTGGTCATGAACTATGTGAAATACATTGATAGCTCTAGGATAGTCTAAGTAATAGGAAATATAAACTTTTAGGGTCTAGTCAAGGAGGACCAAGCAAGAAGATTATAAGCCACAATCCAGTCATAGAATAGAAGTTTCAAGATATTGATGCTATGAATTATCACCTTCAGATGATGAAGGAAGGGTGGGAGGTTTTCATTGCATTGGAGAAGTTGTAAATTCCAAAGAATTTTTTGGAAGGTCTAGTGTGTCTTAGAGAAGTTTTACTGAAGTTTGGTGTCTTGTTGGTCATTTGGTCTATTTTTTTTTACTAGTTTAAATCTTATTATTCCTTGTTTAATATTTGTGTTCATCTACCTCTTTTTCTCTAGTTCCATGATATAAAATGGTTGGGTCCCTTAAAAAAAAACCCTTATTTACCCAATAGCAAAAAAGAAAATTGAAAATCAAGGAGGTAAGTGCCCAAAGTGTAAAAATAAAGCCAAAGGCTAGAAGAATACCTAGATAAGGGATAAAAGAATTTTTAAGGAAGCAAAATAAAAATAATCTATGTACGAAGGAAAAATATGCAAGTATATTAACTGATAACTTGATTAGAGGAAAGTTCACATGGGGTTCCTACATAAAGGGTGTATCCATCTGCTTCATTTTATGATAGACCACCAATTGAAATAAGATGTTACTATTTACTAATTTGACCCCAAGTAAAATTAGTTTAACCCCCCTAAAAATTTGAACTTCTATAAGGTCTCATAGGTCCTAAAATGTCCACCATGGTCATAACTAAGGTCATAAAACATGTCTTAATATAAGTCACATTTACCAATGTCCATCTTATGTCATTTCATGTCCTTTTTGGCCACTTTAATGAATTGTAAAATTTACATGAAAGGACAAGTGTGTAAAAGTGTAATTAAATGTCTAATATGTTAGATTAGGTCAGATAATTAGTTTTGTAACTGACAATTGTAGTTTAATGTACTAAAAAGAAGTTTAACTACCAAAAAAACCATTTTATGAAGTTGTACAAAATTTATAATAGCTCTAGAACATGTGATCACTTAATGAGTGTCTCTTAAAATCCCCACAACTCATTTCCAAGCTCAAGTTACTTTAACAAGTCCAAAAATGGTAAAAACCAATTTATCTCTCTCATCGCTCTCTTAAACAAGTCAAACAGGTCAACTTGTTTCCCTTCAATATGATTAGGAGAGGTAGAGTTGAATTGGATGATTTTGGTGGATGAAATTGGTATTTATGACCTATTTTCCACTTCATCTTCTTACATTGTAGCTAGTTCTTAGAGTTTGACACTTGGATTTGTGACCCTTCCACTTCTCTTCTTCTCTCTCCTTTCATATGCTTTATTTATGCAAGCCATTTTGGCAATTGTATCTAGTATACATTTAGTATGGTGAAGCCTTACTAGTTTTTCACGTTGATTTGCTTTTGAATAAGATTTTGAAGTTGGTTTTATCTTTACAATATCTTGCTTAAGTGTGTTAAAGTAGTGTACTTGGATGTTAAGTGATGAATATGCTCTCCTTACTTCCATTATACTCTTGCATGTTTTGTGTAGGATATATCTCCTCTAACAAGTTTCATAAAGTGTGATTTTTTTTAATTGTGTCTTGAAGTGTGATAGGGACTAGTAGTGTCTAGTATCATACATTCTTTTCACCCACCTCTAGATGTGCATAATAATCTGCCTTTATGAGAAATACTTATGTTAGAAGGACAATGAGTTAAGATCAGTTTTGGTAGTATTCATTTTTAGTGAAGATGAAATCATGTTGTGTGGAATTATCCTTGGTGTATCACCTCATTAATATAGGTTACTTTCTATTACATTCTTCCCTTTTCACCCCCAAGTGATTAGTCTAGTGTAGTGTGTGAGCTTAAGAGATAAATCAAGGGAGTTATCCCTTTAACCTAAAGGTTTACCTCTATTATAGGTAATCCATAGGCCTAGAGGTAATACCATGTAGTCCAAATATGGGAGAGGCTTGAACAACCTCTCCTATGATGTAATATTTGGATATAATAATTATAGCATACCTGGTGGGACCAAGGTCCAAAAGAGTAGAATAATTGTTGGTGTGTTCTTCCTACCATCAACTTTTGGAAGCATTCAAACAAACACCAATGGTGACTTTGAATGAATCATTTGGTTATAATCAACCCAAGTACTTATTTAAAATAATTTGATAAAGTCTTGTGTTTCATTTGACTAATGAAGTTTTTATGGTTAGATATGTTGAGAATTCTTACTATACACCTCCTTATCAAAGTTGTTATCCATCTTATGGTTAACTCATTATTCCCCCATATAGTCATGAAGTTATTAAATAGTATTGTGAAGAATCCTATGAAGAAGGTTTTCAAGGAGAAAAGTTTAAGGCTCTTTAATAAGAGATCCAAGCTATTAAGATGCAAGTTTTTAAGGAAGAAATCATAGCTCTTAAGAGGCATATTCTTGGAAGCATTCTTCCCCAACAACCATATCCATCCTATCAAATTCCTATAAAATATTCCCAAACTCAGTACCAAAACCCATACTCCTATTATCCTCCTCCAATTCCACCTCAATCTAAGTGCTTATTGTCATTTATACCTAAAATGCTAAAATTAGAAAGGTTGATGAAGAAATATGATGAAGAGCTTGATGTGATCCCTATGCATTTCATGGATAGGATGAGAAAGTCTATCTAAATATTGATGAATAAGATAAGGTTGGTGGAGGAAGAATATAAATATGTTATAAATCAAGACTGACATGAAATGAGATGCTATATACAATGGTGGGTTGATAGGTTTTCAAGGTGGGAAAACCAATAAGTTTAGAGGTAACTACAATGATTGAAGAGCCTCAAGAAGGCTATAGAGAAAGTGAAAATCTATTTGAAGAAAAAGTCTATCCCTCCAATCCTTAATATTTTTCCTATGTTCCATGTCATTTCTCTCATATTCCTTGTCCTCATGGAGATCCTATCCAATCCTAAAAAAATCCTAGTAGCCTCAAAGTTCCAAGTTTAGGTCCACTACTCTAATCCAAGGTCACCCTAACCTTCACATCTAATAGTTACTAGGTATTAATGTTTCTTATGGGTAATAATATGATTTATGGTATGTATTTATAAGACAACATTTTACATGGGTTCCGCATACCACCCATGTAGCCGAGGTCCCATCCACACTTTGATGAATGATCATATAATAGTTTTGTGTATGCTTGTTTTATGTTTGATATATTCTATCACTTAGAAAAGGTTTTATATACTTATAAAAATGTTAATAAATATGTAGTGACCCTAATATAATAAGCTTTAATAACATAGGAAAGGATTTTTATAATCTAATGTTTAAAGTAATATCATTAATGGTTTTCAACTTGCCTATTGGTAGGGTTTTTCTATTGTCTTTTACCTATCATTTAAGCAATACAAATAAATTTTTAAAAAATATTCAAGTGTATGGAAATATTTACTTAAGGAGAATATTATTCACAATGTATTAAATGGATATATTTAAAAAATATAATTATCAAGTTTATCTACTCAATTTATTGAAATAATTTCCTTTTTCGCAAAATTGTATCCTTTGATGTTTCTCATAATTATATAATGGTTTTGGAGGAAGGAGTAATTTTATATAATTATAGTTAAAATTAATAAAATTTAAAGATTGATAAATATGATTACTAATAATTTTTTGAGGGGCACCTTTTCATGAACAAGGTTTAGTCCAACACTTTTTTGAAATAGTCTAATATTGTTTAATAAGGCCAAAAAAGAGTAAAGATTATTCAATCTACAATTTTAATTCTTTAAAATTGTATACTTATACTATAATCACATGATAATCAAGTTTATAAATGATTATTTTATTAATTAATTAATTATAGAGTTAAGAAGACTCTTCAACCAAGATCTTTTTATGAATCCATTATCACAACCATAAAGATAATGCATTGCACACAAAAAATAAACTGTCGATTATCCACCCTATGTCAAAAAATTTACAATAGAGATGTACAAATAGGTAGAAGATAGGATAATCCTAACCATTCCATGCATGTGGGACTAACTTCTCCAATATTTGTGGAAGTAAGGCATAAACCCATCATCGTCATGAATGTGGGATAAACATCTCTAATGAAATAACACCTAAGTAAGCTAAAGAGTAGGAAAGTAGTATCCTACACCAACAACCCCCCTTAATCATAACTTAGGTGGGTATAATAAAGTATAAAGTGTGAATCCACATGTCCTTATAAAATCCAATCATTTTGTTAGAGTACATGGATGCCAAGTCACTGTAATCATCAATTAAAAGAAAGATTGGTGTTGACTATGAGGATCATTTAATATGAACACTGCACTCTAGAATACTAGGTAGAATGATGATGAACTCAAGGAAATATTGATTTAAAACCCTCCAATAAGATGGTGATAAGTGAGCACAAATACTGGTGGGGTTGTTACACTAGCGTCACTTGTGGAGATACCACTTTGGTGTCACTATAAGAATCACCAAGAATGCCATAGAGACAAGTAAAAAATCCTCATATGGGTTCTGACAAATAAAGTGCCGAAATAAGATACCCATGTATAGATGAAGAATCTAGAAAACACTCAAAAAATTACAAAATATACATATAATTCTCATAAAGTGGAGAAAAAAGAGAAAACCCATAGGAAAAACTTCCCCCCAAAAGAGAGAAAAGAAGAAAAGAGAGCTAGAAATCCCTAAGTACTCAAAAGTCACAAAGAAACTCAATCTGCATGAGTGGTCTAAATCCATTACTTGATCATAAAAATACAGACACTAGGCTTCATCAGAATAACTTTAATCAAGAAGATTGTCAGTAGTTTTGAAAGTACAAAAAAAATACTACATGTACAAGGGATGCTCAACACTTAAGAATTAGAATCTACACCACACCCCCCATACTATTGACTGGGTGGAGTGATGCCAAAAAATATGTATGTACACCCCCGCATAATGGATGGAGTGGAGGAAAAAAAGGTCTGTATGAGTGTTCTAAATACACTACTCAAACACCAAAAAAACTAATACTGTATGCACCATAATATCCCCATATATTATGGGATACTATCAACTATCAAAAAAGTGGTGTTGAAAATATAGATAACACCTATCAAAGAAGATGGCTCTAGTGATGATGGAAGATACAAGCAACTGAAGAAGTGAAAAGGTGCCCATAATAGAGCACATAAATGCATGAAGGTAAACAAGGTTGAATCAACAAGCCCCCCATGACAATTTATAAATTAGTGCAAATATAATATATACCATACACAAAAATACACCAAATAAAAATAAGGAAAACATTGGGATTCACCAAAATAGATTCAAACAAGGAAACTATCAACCTATCCCAAAAACCATCAAATATCATGAGAGATGCTCCAAAAATAAGAGACCAAAAAAGTGTCTCCATAGAAGAATCCAAGGCAATAAGAAAGGGGCCTTGATGGAGACATGACACAAACTACAAGTGTGTCAAAGTGATAATTAACAAAATAGAATAGAGCATGTCATGGGATGTTGAAATGGTGTGGAAAATAATAAAAAACTCATCATGTATGCAAAAACACACTTGAAATGATCAATTACCAAACACAACATCCTATAAAACACATGCAAAGGACATCAAACTTAGTTGAAAATGTATTTAAAATATTGAAAAGTACAAGAGTAGCATAAACTATACAATGTGGGCCAAGAAAGAGTAATGTGGGTCAAAGCTCATGTAAATATAATGTCGATCGTAGTAGAAAATACATCCAAAATTACAATAAGAGAGCAAATCTCCCATGGTTATTGTATATCCCCCCCACCTCAAATTTGGCACTTTATATTTTAGTGCATTTTTACAAAATAAATTACATTAAGATATTAGACATAAAAAATATTCACTTTTGAAAAAATAACACTTGATTTCTAGTTACTGATCTAAAGACATAGTTTTTACAAGGTTATCCAGTCATAAATAGGTCAAAAATAAAACATTACACCAAAAAATATTAAATGCTTGGAGAAAAATAAATTATTTATACAAGATATATAAAAAGTGGATTTGAAATAAATTTGTAGAAAATGAAAATAATAATCTTCCACGTAGATCAATCTTTCATGCTAATTTTTCACTTTAAATACAAGATTTGATTTTTTTCTTGATCACACAAAAAAAATGTAGAAAAATAAAATAACAGGGTCAAATTCAAATCCTCATATCTCCTTAGATATTGATCAGAATATTTATTATGATAAATTTTTGGAAACCTCTTGAAGTTCTCTTTCTATCAGTGAAAGAATTTTTTGAATCAGACACCTGTGTGAAGATAAAACTGATCTATAAGATAGTCATGATTTTTTAATTTTATTTTATAATTTCACAAAAAAACATTGTATGACTAGCACAACATATCTAAGCAACCTAAATAAAAATAATTATGATCGATTAGATGTAAACATAATAGATCTAATAATACTCAAAACTAGAAACCCTCCAGAATAGAGGTGTTTTGAATATGAAAAAAAACTTAGATCTAAAAAGGAACCATTCAAATTATCTAAGGAATAGACAAATAATGCAAAAAATGGCAATTAGAGAAATAGAAGTTAAAGATCGCTCTAACACCCTGATAGTGTTAAGAAGACTCTTCAACCAAGATCTCTCCATGAATCCATTATCACAACCATGAAGCTAATGCATTGCATAAAAAGAATAAACTATTGATTATCCACTATGTGTCAAATAATTTAAAATAGAGATGCACAAATAGGTAGAAGATAGGATAATCATAACCATCCCATGCACATGGGACTAACTTCCATAATATAGGTAGAAATAAGTCATAAACCCATCATCCTTATAAATTTGGGATAAACATCTCCAATGACATAACACCTAAGTAAGCTAAAGAGTAGGAATGTAGTATCTTATACCAACAAGTAGGAGAGGTAAAGCTCTTTCAATTTGATACTAATTTAATGTGTGTTGATTAAACTATCATAATTAGTCTTATTGATACCTCCTAAATATATTTTTTTAATTGTAAATAGTTACTAATAAGAACTATTTTATTTAATTGCCTATATCAATGCCTATTGGAATGGAAAATAATGCACATTTATTCACAATAAAAAATTTAAGGAATTTAAAAAAAAAATTTCAAATCACAATTATTTTTGGTGGTTCAAAGTCTCTTTCCATTCATTTTTTTCATGGATTAATATTGTACTCAAGTTCATTAGCTAAATAGATTTATCATTAATTTAATAAATTTCAAAGATATTTTGGAATTTGATGCAATTAATGTTAAACTAAATATGTCCCATAAAATCAAATAGCTATCAAAATAAGGAAAGAGTATCCCAACAAAGCATACCCAACCACAATTTAGCTCAACATTGAATAAAATCAACCTACCCTTAGTCAAATACAACCCATACTAAGAAAAACATAGTTTTATAAGTATACTACATGCCAAGATAGGTGGGGTACACCCCAAAGCATGTAAAATATTTTAGTATGGGTGGAATGTAGCTATGTTCATCAAGGCATAATTCTTGAGTATGACACCATTTATAATACAAGGTGCATCCCATAGATTAAACATTGCCAATCACTTAATGATTAATTTTATGGGTCTACAACAAAAAACTTGAAATTTTAAAGAGCAAGGAAGGAATACACTTGTATGTGAGTAAATCATATTTCCTTGTAACTTATTGGAGATGCTTCTTTATTTAATTGAGCATTATATAATTATGCTTATTCATTGAAGAACTTGCAGAAGATGGCCAAGTTGAGGATGATCAATCCCCAATTTTAAATTTAAATAAGGAAAGGGCCATGGATTAGGGGACAAATTCCCCAAATCCATATGTAATTAATCCAAACATGATGTTATGACCCT